>JAAAWM010012173.1:0-202178 GCA_036873465.1 Thinopyrum obtusiflorum | reverse complement strand
GCTACTTTGCTGCATCACCCTTTCCTCTTCAAGGGAAAACCAACGCATGCTCAAGAGGTAGCAATATGTCTGAAATTGCTTATAATGCCAGGAGGGAATTCTCCAAGCCCTTCTTTGCCGAGGTCGTTTTCACTGCCTGCTGGAATATCTGGTTGATTAGGAATGCTAAAGTTTTCAGACATGAGAGGCCTAGCTTTAATCGTTGGAGAGGGGCTTTTATTCATGATATGTTCCTCCTCTCTCACAGGATTAAATCTAGACTTAAGGAGGAACTTGTTAGATGGATCACCTTTCTCCCTCCTTGATGTATTTTGTACCCTTCTCTTTTTGTAATTAGGTTAGTAACTCTCATCCCCCCTGTTTATTTATGTTTTCTCTCTTGGTTACTTTTGGTAACCTTTGTACGTAATGTATAATCTTGGAATAAAATGAAATGGCCGTGGGGACTTTCCCTACAATGCCTAGTCAAAAAAATTTACGCTTTAGTCTTGAACAAATGCGGAATAAAACTAGCATTTAATTTTTCAAGCACAAAACCTAAACCGACTAGGCTCACCTATGTGCACCAACAACTTATGCTAGGCAAGATAAACAACTAAGTGACAGCAAGATATATAACAAGAAGTAAAGTGCATAAGTAAAGGGCTCAGGTAAGAGATAACCGAGGCACGCGGAGACGACGATGTATCCCGAAGTCCACACCCTTCCGGATGCTAATCTCCATTTGGAGCGGCCTGGAGGCACAATGCTCCCCAAGAAGCCACTAGGGCCACCATAATCTCCTCATGCCCTCGCATAATGCAAGATGCCGTGATTCCCCTAAGGGACCCTTGAGGGCGATCACGGAACCCGTACAAATGGCAACCCTTGGGGGCGGTCACCGAACCCGTACACTTTGGCAACCCTTGGGGGCGGTCACCGGAACCCGTACAAATTGCTCAGGGCAATCCCCACAACCTAATTGGAGACCCTGACACTTGCCCGGAGCTTTACACCACAATGATTGAGCTCCAAGGCACCACCAACCGTCTAGGGCGCCCAAGCACCCATGAGGAACAAGTTCTAGGGTACCAAGCACCCAAGAGTAACAAGCTTCTCAAACTTCACTTCCACGTATCACCGTGGAGAACTCAAACCTATGCACCAAATACAATGGCAAGGGCACACTGAGTGCCCAAGTCCCTGACTCTCAAATCCCACCAAAGCAACGAAAGCTATGGAGGAATATGCGAGGAAGAACAAGAAGGAGAACACCAAGAACTCCAAGATCTAGAGGAAGAATAAGAGATCCAAGGGGTTCCTCTCACATAGAGGAGAAAGTGATTGGTGGAAATGTGGATCTAGATCTCCTCTCTATTTTCCCCCCAAAACTAGCAAGAATCCATGGAGGGATTGAGAGATAGCAAGCTCGAAGAAGGTCAACAATGCAGGGCAAGAGCATGAGCTCAAAGGATAGGGACCATTGGGGAAGAAGGCCCCCTTAAATAGGCACCCCCGAATCCAACTGTTATGCCCACTGGTCGTGCACAAGCGGTACTACCTCTTGGAAGAGTGGTACTACCACTTAGCACGGCCAAAACAGCCCAACGAGACAGAAAAACATGAATAGTAGATCTGCCAGAGAGGTAGTACCGCTCGGGCGAGAGGTAGTACCTCTCGGGGGAGCAGTACTACCGCTTAGAGAGGTACCATCGCTCTACTACCGCTCAAGCTTATTAGGTAACAGAAGATAAAAATAAGCGGGAGTGGAAGCGGTATTGGTCAGCGGAAGTACTGCCTAAGCGTTTCTACCGCTCGGGGGATAGGTACTACTGCTCTCTTCTACCGCTCAAGCTAAAAAAACTGCCCAAGCAAAATAGAAGGATGCAAGAAGACAAAAACTGCCATAACTTCTGCAAACGAACTCCCATTTTGATGAACTCAAGCTTGATAGAAAGCTAACGACAAGAGTGACCAAGCTTGATGGAAAACTTTAGAAGTGGCAACAGAGATTATGCCTATGATATAGATATGTGAAACCTCCATGAGTGAAGAACCGACATAAACTCCAACATCAAAAACATCATAGAAGATGCATATGAAATCCGTTTTCGATGAACTCAGTCTTTTCATGAAGATGACCATAAGCTCTAAAACTCACACAGAGAAACACCAAAAAAGAACCAAGAAAGATGATGCAAGGATGCAATGGTTTGAGCTCTCTACGAATGATCAAGCTACTCACTAGAGAGCCCCCCTTGATAGTACGACAATCGATCCTATAACTGGGTCTCCCAACTACCACCAAGAGACCGGTAAAATAGAAAACCTATCAAGGGCAAACCTTTGCCTTGCACAAAGTCCACTTGCGCTAGATGATGACGATCTTGACTTCCTCAAGTTGGACCACCTTTCTTGATTGTGTTGGCTCGATGAAGACTAGTTGATTCATCCCCCATACTCCACTATGGGTGAGCCACTCTTCTACACATCTTCACAAGTCCATTGTCACAACAATGGATGGCAAGCTGCAAGCATGATCTCTCCGTGATGCTCCCCTTGAACTTGCACACCGCAATCTTGATGACGACCACCACTTGATGTCGTCCTCCATGGTGTAACGCCCAGATAATTAAGCTACGATAATTACCTGCTGATGATGCCAGGTCATCACTCCTACTGTTGCTAATCTTCACTTGCATTCAAACACCATTCAAATTCAAATTCAAGTTAAAGTCAAAAATTAAAATTTCTTAAACATGCAAACAAAAATGTTCAAAGTGTTGAAAATAGTACATAACTATTTATGGTGGTGAACCCACATTTTTGTAAAGTGTTTAAATGCCCTAAACTAATTAAAACAGTGGCTTAAACAATCATTAAATGATTTTAAATAATAAACAAATATAAACCTATTTTATTAAAGTGCCAAATTGTTTGTGGCAGTGGCCTACTTATTGATACTAATTTTGAGGCTATTATTATGTTTTATAAAACTAAAAATAAAACAGAAGTTAAAAAAAGAAAAGGCACAGAGTTAAAAAGAAAAAGGACCCCCCTCTGCCTAGGCCTTAGCCCACCCAACTGCCTGGCCCCAACCAGCGGCCCAGCCTTCCCCCCTTGTCATCTTCCCCCATGCCACCCTGTTCGACCGACCGAGGGGCGCGATCACCGCCGAACCCCCTCGCCGGCAGCACCGTGGGAGGGGATAAGGCCGCCACCCACACCCCCCTCGCTGGCAGCACCATGGGAGGTGATGCATTTGTTTTGTTTGTATTTACTATTTCTTCCCCCTCTTCTT
Source organism: Thinopyrum obtusiflorum (assembly GCA_036873465.1). Lineage (NCBI taxonomy): Eukaryota > Viridiplantae > Streptophyta > Magnoliopsida > Poales > Poaceae > Thinopyrum > Thinopyrum obtusiflorum. The sequence goes on along the minus strand of JAAAWM010012173.1, from coordinate 198,898 downwards.
CTCTGGTAGACCCCGAGACCGCTGCTAATGCCCCTATGATCGACTATGTCATCGACTACCGTCCTTCCTTTTCAGTAGAGCTTCCAGGCAAGCAAACCCCCTTGATCATTTTGATATTGCCCATTCCATTCTCTCTCATGCTTGCATTAGATTTTGCTACTGTACTTGTTTGCTCCTATATCTGATGCATAGCCTGCTTTTGTAACTTCCTGTTGTACCTTACCTGCTTATCCTAAACTTCTTAGTATAGGTTGGTTGGTGATCCATCAGTGACCCCTCACCTTGTCCTAGTTGCCCCGACTTGTTAACCGATGACTTGACCAACGTGATCAATGACCAAAGCCCGACACATCACTTCACCCCTTTAGTTGTATGACTCTGCAGAGCTACTATCGAGTGCCGAGGGTGATACCTCGTAATGCACTCTTGATGACAACTCTGTAGTGTAGCTATTCGGTCGTGGTCATCGAGGGTAATTCCTCCTTCACCACTCCCGATACGACTCTGTCACGCAACCCCTCAAGTGTGAACCTCGAGGGTGATTCCTCTTACGTTCACCTTGATGATTACATCGAGTGGAATCCATCGAGGGTGATTCCTCGGTTTTTCCCCCATGATGTTCTGGACACACGGTTACCTTGACTTTACTTGAGACCTTTGTGAAAGTCGGGCGGGCCCAGTGAGCACCCGCGAGAGATACCTGTGAAAATCGGGCGGGCCCGGAGACCACCCGTGAGATGTTACGTTGGCGACTGGCTGTTTAGCAGTATCACCCAGGAGGGGGTGGTAGCTCTGGGCTTGTCCCGACAGCCGTCACTTTTAATTGTTAATGCACTAACAGGTTTGGGTATTTTTTCTGATTTGTCCACTGGCCTATACGCACTAACCACCACGCGGGAACAAATATGGGCACTTGGCATCGTAGTATCAACCAAAGCTCTGACAGACGTCTAGTTCAGCATGGTGGCCGGGACAGGTCGCGCCATCCAGGCAGAGGTGGTGCTAGTATCCCCCTGCGCACAACGACCCTGACTGCAATGGGCGATGGGCCCAAGACCCCGGAGCGCTTAGGATGTAGACCGGCGGGGACCTCTCTGCTGAGCCTAGGTAGGGCTGCGACGTGTTGATCTTCTGAGGTCGGGCATTGACTAAGTAAAGTGTGTCCGGCCAGAGTAATCAAGTGTGTTGGGAAATATGGCGCACCCCTGCAGGGAAGATTATCTATTCGAATAGCCGTGTCCACGGTAATGGACGCTTGGAGTGGTATCCTGATCTAATACAACTAGAAATGGATACTTGAGATATGTGATGGATACGTTGGCTCTGGGATTGCTTTCTCACAGGGAGTCGAGGAAGGATCTCCGGGCGTTAATACTACAACATGCTTGTTAAATAATATGCTATTATGTACTCTTCTGAATGCGGCAAGATGCTTGAAGATGTTAGTATTTGATAGGCTAGACTTTCCCTTCTCTTCTGGCTTTTTGCAGTTCAGTCCACAGTTAGAGCCCATTCCATTGATACTGATGCATACTTAGTATAGTTCTGTTGTAAGTCTTGCGAGTACTTTGGATGAGTACTCACAGTTGCTTTGCTACCTCTTTTCCCCCTATACCCGGTTGCTGCGATCAGATGGTGGATCCCAGGATCCAGATGCCACCCCCGTCGACTACTACTACTACCCGGAGGGTGCCTACTACTACGTGGAGACCGCCGACGACCAGGAGTAGTTAGGAGGTCCCAGGTAGGAGGCCTTGCCTCTTCGGTCATTGATGTTTGTGCTAGCCTTCTTAAGGCAAAACTTGTTTAACTTATGTCTGTACTCAGATATTGTTGCTTCCGCTGACTCGCTTATGTATCGAGCTATGTATTCGAGCCCTCGAGGCCCCTGGATTGTAATATGAAACTTGTATGACTTTTATTTGTGTTTAGAGTTGTGTTGTGATATCTTCCCGTGAGTCCCTGATCTCTATCGTACACGTTTGCGTGTATGATTAGTGTATGATTGAATCGGGGGCATCACAAGTTGGTATCAGAGCCGACTGTCTGTAGGAACCCCCCTTTCCAACTCCTTGGCCGAAGTTGAGTCTAGTCTTTGAAAAACTGTTTTACTAACATGGCCGTGTGGCTTACAGGCCCACGTCGCCATTGGGTGGTATTAGGATCTTTTATTCCTCGTCTATACTCTGGGATTCTGATCTCTCTTCTATTCGGGTTAAATGACTTTGATAACTCTACCATTAGGATCTCATGATCACGTACACCCGGAGATTTGTGTTACCCCTTTCTTGAATTAAGGACCGGCATCTGCTTCACATTGTTCACTGACCATAGGATCCTCATTTCGAGGGCACCGTGCATCGTCAATTGCAAATCCCTCCAGTGGTTTTCTCCGACATTGATGTAGCCTTTGCTATGTCTCATTGTTGAATCCCTCCATCGCGTGCATACGTGCCGCCTAGTATGTCTAGGGTGTTTCTTTTGTCCGAACTCATATGAACAACGTGTAATTGGCTCTATATATGTATCGGTAGGTCTTCAATGACTACTGCTTTGTACATACTACGCCTTTGCTCATTGTTCTGATTACATCATGAGTGACTCCATACATTTGCTCCACTCCTTGCTAAACTACCCCCTGTTGCATTTAAGCAGGATGGTTAGACCCGCTGGTCATGACCACCCGAATACAAGGCCAGAATGATACATTAGTTGAGCAAAATCGCCAGTTCATGGGAGGGGTCGTGGCTCAGTTTCCACGTCCCAATATGTATCAGCAACCAGCCCCAGTGACTCTACAAGACTTTGCACATCTCAACCCTATCATCTACCATAGCTCAACTCATCCCCTTGATGCGGATGACTGGCTCCATGACATCACTTTAGAGTTGGAGTTTGCTGATGTAGCCCTGCCAACTATGTCACCTTCACGGCTTACTACCTGAAAGGTCCAGCTGTTCAATGGTGGGACAGCCACATGCGTTCCTTACCTGTTGGAACCGCCATCACTTGGCTGAAATTCCAAGCTGCATTCCGTGGGCCAATGTCGAACCACCATGATTAGTCACAATGTTCCCGTTGAAATTGAAGGGTTGGAATTCCATGTTTCCCCCGTTGTTTTGAAGTCGTCCAATATCGACCTCATTCTGGGAATGGAATGGTTGAAAACACATACCGCTCCTATCAATTGCGCCTAAAACTGTCCATCTACTATACCCTCCAAGTGAGATAGTAAGCTACCATGCTCATCTTGTTTAAGATGCCAAAGCACAGATTTATTCCTTGAATGCGTGAAACACTTCTCCTTTTGTGAGAAATGAAAATGCTACATCGAAGTCTGAAGTATCTGTCCAGTCTGCGTTCTCGATCAAGCTGAACATCACACGCGTCAGAGGACTATCAAATTTCTAAAAAGTTCAGTGGTCAAATCCTTCTGAATATGAAGCCACTCAGGAACGCGAGGATCGTATTTGTGATGAATACCCCGCTTTTGTTTCCTTCTACCTCCTAAATCTCGGGATGAGATTTCTTGTAGTGGAGGAGATTTGTAACGCCCGAATAATTAAGCTACAGTAATCCCCTACTAATGATGCCAGGTCATCACTCCTACTGTTGCTAATCCTCACTTGCATTCAAACACCATTCAAATTCAAATTCAACTTAAATTCAAAAATTCAAATTTCTCAAACATGCAAACAAAAATGTTCAAAGTGTTGCAAATATTCCATAACTAATTACGGCGGTGAACCAACATTTTTGCAAAGTGTTTAAATGCCCTAAACTAATTAAAATAGTGGCTTAAACAATTATTAAATGCTTTTAAATAATAAACAAATATAAACCTATTTTATTAAAGTGCCAAATTGTTTGTGGCAATGGCCTAATTATTGATACTAATTTTGAGGCTAGTATTATGTTTTATAAAACTAAAAATATATAAAACTAAAAATAAAATATAAGTTTAAAAAAAGGGAAATAGTTAAAAAGAAAAAGGACCCCCTCCGCCTCGGCCTTAGCCCACCCAACCGCCTGGCCCAGCCTCCCCCTTGTCGTCTTTCCCCCGCGCCACCCTGTTCGACCGACCGAGGGGCGCGGTCGCTGCCGAACCCCCTTGCCGGTAGCGCCGCGGGAGGGGATAAGACCGCCACCCACACCCCCTCGGCCTCCTCGTCTCCCCTCACACTAACCTCGCCCCTCTCCCCCCTCTCCACCTCACCCTCTCCACCAATTTGGAGAGGGGCCGACGCCACCATCGCCATGTCCTCGCCATAGGCGCGACCACCGGCCACCCCGAGCCATCTGCGCATGTCCAGGAGCGCCGCCACCTTTACCTACATTGCCTACACCCTCGGATCAGAGCAGGGGAGCTCCACTGTTGCCGCACGCATCATCTTCTTCACCCACAGGTGCCGTAACTCGCCGCGTCGATCCTCTGTCGTCCGGCCTCCCCGAACCCCGCCTCAAGCTCGCTAGAGAACACGGTGAGTTGTGCCTACGGCCCCCTCTATTTTCCCCCTTCGAATCTGTCCTCTAGCTAGCTCTCCGTCGCAGTCGAGCTCCTGTCACCACTGTTGCGCTCGACCGCATCGACATCGTCCATTACAGAGACGGCCGAGCTCGCATGAGTGCTCGTGACCTTCCCCTGAGGTCGCTGTCGGTGTCAAAACCGGCGGATTTCGGGTAGGGGGTCCCGAACTGTGCGCCTAAGGATCAAAGGTAACAGGAGACAGGGACATGATGTTTACCCAGGTTCGGGCCCTCTCGATGGAGGTAATACCCTACTTCCTACTTGATTATCTTGGATGAATATGGGGTTACAAGAGTTGATCTACCTTGAGATCGTAATGGCTAAACCCTAGAGGTCTAGCCTGTATGGTTAGGATTCTGATTATGATTGCCTCTACGGACTAAACCCTCAGGTTTATATAGATACCGGAGGGACCTAGGGTTATACAGAGTCGGTTTATAGAGGAAGGAATCTTCATATCCGAACACCAAGCTTGCCTTCCACGCGAAGGAGAGTCCCATCCGGACACGGGGAGAAGTCTTCTGTTTTGTATCTTCATGGCCCATTAGTCCGGCCCATGTCACATAGCCCGGACACCCGAGGACCCCTTAATCCAGGACTCCCTCAGTAGCCCCTGAACCAGGCTTTCAATGACAATATGTCCGGCGCGTAGATTGTCTTTGGCATTGCAAGGCGGGTTCCTCCTCTGAATACTTCAAAGTAGCCCTCGAACACATAAAACGTGTCCGGCTCTGCAAAACAGGCACCACATATAGCCGCGAAGAGTATAATATTTAACAAGTCCCATCTGCTGACAACTTTGGTGGCGAGACATTACGTCTCTGCCCGGTTATTATTTTGAACCCTTTTTTTAGCCTCCCGCTTCACGTTACGAGATGTGGTTTTTATTGGCACGTCTTGTCAAAGCAGAGATCGTGTCCCCTTATCATGGGATTCTTATTAATATGGGCGTGGGTAATCCAACTGTGTCGTTTGCACGATTCCTTGGGAATAGGCAAGTTTTAAGGCTCGTGAGGAGGCGTTTGATATTCATCGCCTTTATAAAGGGATACAAACCCATTTTTCTCCTCCACGCCTACCTCCTCCCCAGCCTTTCTAACCTCGAGCTCCAGCACCCAGGTCTTGACTTAATTGCCACGAGCTTCCCAGTCATGTCCGGATCCAGCCTGCAAGGCAGGTGGGCGGCCTCCTTGGCCACAGAGGAGGATATCGCGAAGCTCCGGGAGGCGAGGTACCTGACCGTGGAAATCCCCCACAGGCTTCCTGCTAAGGGGCAGGTTATCCCTACACAAAAATCCGGCGAGAGGGTTGTATTCATCTCTCACTTCCTCCGTGGGCTAGGGTTCGCTCTCCACCCCTTCATTCATGGATCATGTTCTACTACGGGCTAGATTTCCACGATCTAGCTCCAGACTCCTTTCTTCACATCTCGACGTTTATCGTCATGTGCGAGGCTTTTCTCCACATTCCCCCACACTTTGGCCTGTGGCTCAAGACTTTCAATGTGAAGCCAAAGGTAGTCGAGGGGAGCAAGCGGAGTGCGGTGGAGCCATGGTGAGCAAGCTCGCCAATGCTATTTGGCCAAAAGACACCCTCATGGAAACCTCCAACTTATGGCAATGGGAGTGGTTTTATATCACCGAACCCCGTCGTACCAAATGGGCGGCCACGCCCGTGTTTCGATTTGGCCCTCCATTATGGCTCGCATCGTGGATCAATAAGGGGCTAGACTGGGGATCAGCTGATGAAGTGCAGACACTGCAAATGTATCCAGAGCATCCTTGAAAAGGACACCGGCCTCATTAATGTGATCCAGGTGATGCTAGTCCGCCGGATCGTACCATGCCAGCGACGGCCTCTTCGCATGTGGGAGTTCAATCCGGAGGGACCACGGACCCTTCATCACTTCTTCGGCACAACATGCAGAGGGATGTGGAAACTATTCTTCGGGACCCGAAAATAGTGGCCGGATATGACCGAGGACACCGGCCTCGACTGCAATCATCCGGATACCTCGGTAAGCACTCAATTTCTGAACGCAACTTGGTTGATTATCCCATAGTAATGTACTGAGAAATTTATCTTTGGCCAGGGCTGGATAAAGAAGGCGGAGCGAATTAGGTGTTCAGCTCCGCTTCCCGAAGACTCAGCAGACCCTGCGTTGATGAGGATGCTGGCCCCGGCGCCGTATCAAGTGCCGGCGAAGGAGGACAAGAAGAAAAGCGAAAAGACCAAGGGTGGCCTTCACTCTAAAGGTATACCGGACGCTACGTCCGGGGAGACTGAAGCTCCCTCTCCTGAAGACAAAGGGGAAGAAGAAAGTGATATCCCTTCTCCCCACGGGAAGAAAAGGACTGCCTCGGAAGACTTGGAGGTGGAGGCACCCAAGAGAGGGAAGATATCCCTGTCAGATGGTTTGGGTTCAGAAGACAACGTTGTCGCACAGTACCTCCGAAAGGACAAGCCCTTCGCCGAATCGTACGTGAACAAGGGTGCTGTAGACATATCCCATTCTTTTCGAGTTACGAGGGTAACATTTAAAATATATGTTTGCAGTCCGGCCCGTTGTCTTCCCCAACAGTCCTCCTCCTTGGGGGACTTGCTTCCGGAGATGATGGAAAGCGAGATGCCTCCACAAGCTTCCTCGCCCCTTAAGGCGGACGATTTCGAGGTGTCGTCCCGGGGGATCTCCCCTGATCATCAAGTGGCGCGGGGGACAAAGAAGGCAGCGCCCGAAGGTGATACTTTGGTCGTCAAGGGTCCAGAACTATCCGGTTTACAGCCGGAGACGACTCTAGGGTCAAGCAAACGTACCCCTTTGAAGGGAGTCCATACTCCCGCAGCAGCCTCCAGGAATCCAGAGGTGCCGGATACTCTGATGGGCGCATTGCAAAGTGTGTCTATCTCAGAGGAACATCGTACCTTAATGGGTACGGTAGTTGAGAGGATTCTGTCCGTGAGAAACGGATTGAATGAAGCCTTTACGGGCCTGCTGAGAGGCTTCGAGGTATGCCATGCAATATCTTAACTGCGCTCTACATGCAAAATGTGCTTGTGTATAGATAATAGCCCCTGAGACTCTGGTCGGCTTCCACAGGGAGGCGATCAGAGGATCAAAAATATATGCTCAGGAAGTAACATAATTAATTTGAAAACAGGCTGTTATGTCAATGGCGACCGTCCAGGCTATGGAAGTTGCTGATCTAAAGCATAAACTTGAGTTAGCAGATGAGGACATTACTCTTATTAACAGGCGGCTCGACGAGGCACAAGGTATGTTTGGGGCAGTCCGCTTATGCATGTATAATAGTATGAGCACGAAGCTGAAAATGATACATTGTGACATGCATAACTTCAGATGGTGCTGCCATGGTTGAGACCCTTCTAGCTGAACTCGCCCATGCCAAGGAGCAGGCCAGAGTGAGCGATGTGGCTGCCAAGAAGGCGGCTGCTGATTTAAAGGCCGAACAGGCCACTCGGCGCCAGTGCGAGGAGAGAATGTCTACCATGGCGCGAGAGCTGAAGGATGCCACTGGCAAACGCAACTTACTTGAGGAGGATAACAAAGCCAAGGCAGCCGAACTCGACAAGGCCTTACAAGAGGCGAGAGAAGCACGGTCCGAGTCTAGAGCAGCTCGGGAGGAGATCCGGCAAGCTGGGGAGATAGCGGCGGGTAAGCCCTTTCTTTTACAGACTAAGTTCGGCGACCCAAAGTATACTCTGCTTAATCAATTGTGGAGTTCTCCAGATGCGCTCTTGGACCTACCGAAGAGTGTCTCTGACGCGATGCATTTCTTCCAAGCAGAGGAAGGATGTGCTGTGGAGAAGCTTTTCTGGTCACAATTCAACGTGGCACGGCGTCCGGCGTTGCTAAACGAACAGATGGCCCAGTGGGCCGAGCTCCACAAGATGTCCAGATCTACCATGAAGGACGTTGTGGTCCGGCTATGGCCGGCTGAACCAATTCCGAACAGCTATTTCGGCTTGGTGCAGTGACATGTCGATGCAGTGCCATGTATCGACGCCGTTAAGCGGTCGGCTTGCATAGAAGGTGCACGGATGGCCTTCGCCCACGTCAAGATATACTGGGCAAAGATGAAGGCAGCCGATGTTGCGGCGAAGGGCCCACCCGGAGGCAAGGACCAGCGTACGCTGGAGCATTATTTCGAGGATGTCCTAGAGGGCGCCCGCTTGATAGAGGGTCAGTGCTCGAAAAATATTATGTTCGAGTGAATGTACCGGAATTGTGAGAACAATATTATGATATATTAAGGCTGTGTTATACTTATGCCTTTTGCCTAAAAGTTATTTCCTCCTGTGCGGCCATTTTTTATAATCTGAAAGTTTTCCGGTCGTCGGTTTCAGCCCCCTCGCATATAATACGGGGTGTTCGGAATAGCACCTGACCACACTTGACCCAACGTCTTGGTCCGTGAAGGAGGTGTCAGTGCGGCGAACTAGGCAATTGGACTATAGGGCTTTAACACTTTCACTTAGCCATAGGAGTTTGACGGTGGGTCTACGATATAGCCCCTGGTATGTACGCGTTTATCCGAATACGGTTGCGTTACATAGGTGACTGGACAATGGTCCTTCTTGTTATACGGAAGATATCGCAAAAGATTTTAATAAGTCACCGAGTGGTTGACCAGCTCTCGCCGCATCATGACAGTCAATTTTCGGCTTTCTCTACTGAGGTGTTTAACCAGGTGAATCAGAAACACAATCGCAGTAGTTCTCCCTTTAATACCCTAGCCGATAGGACGAAATGTAAGGTAGTAAGCACAGGAGCCGGGCAACCCAACTATTGACCAAAGACATGATTCGGAGCTGATGCATATAATGCCAAACTCGTGACGCCGAAGTGTGCTGTAAAGCTGTTCGGACTTCTGGGCAACCAATATGTTGCCATATCGAGCCCTTGGCCATTTAATGCCGAGGTGTGTGTGAAACAACCGAAGAAGCAAAATATAGTTCTATGAGGAAAAGTAAGTGCTGAAGACGGATTATGTTCACTGGAATCTGATTGATACGTCGAACGCAATCTTACGAATTATAACACCACTACCCAGGTCATTTTACATGCCAGGGGTCGAAGGTTGAGGTAAAAGGCTCTATACATGTTTTAAATAGAGTGTTTGGTCTACAAAAAATCTTTTGGACCTCCTGTCGCACGTCTGCACTGCCTTTGCCTTAGCGAAGAGTATTCCTTAAAAGGAGCTATCTTTGGTTACTTGGACGAAACCGGGCTCCGAAAGAGTCCTTGCAGGTTCGTAGGATGAACAGGTTTTAATTCACCTATGGCAAAATATAAGAAGTAGTTAAAAAAAAGAAGGAGAGTGTAGGAGGGCAAACCGTGTTGTAGGCCTGTCCGTATTGTGCCTCCGCCGATGACCAAGGTATTTTAAGTGCATAATTATGTATGCGCGATACAAACTTCGCAGGCGTATGCGGTGAACGACGGAGGCGGAACTGCTAATCCAGCTCTAAAATTGACTGGTCCTGTGTGGTAGCGGTCGGTGGCTTAATGGCCGATGAGGTATGCGGTTTGGTGAGGCCGCCTTGTACTTTGGCTGTGATGGCCGCAGGATGCTCCTCGGTACGGAGGGAGCGTTCCGTATTTCCATTGATCGTGATGACACCGCGTGGACCGGGCATCTTATGCTTTAGATAGGCGTAGTGTGGGACCGCATTGAAACGAGCAAAAGCAGTCCGCCCAAGCAGTGCATGATATCCACTGTGGAACGGGACAATATCGAAGATCAAGTCTTCACTTCGAAAGTTGTCCGACGAACCGAATACGACTTCCAATGTGATTGAGCCCGTACAGTGAGCTTCTACGCCTGGTATTACTCCCTTGAAGGTAGTTGTGGGGGGCTTGATCCTTGAGGGATCAATGCCCATATTGCAAACAGTGTCTTGATAGAGTAAATTAAGGCTACTGCCACTGTCCATAAGAACTCACATGAGATGGAATCCATCAATGATTGGGTCGAGGACCAGAGCTGCCGAACTTCTGTGACGGATACCGGGTGGGTGGTCCTTGCGATCAAAAGTGATCGAGCAGGCCGCCCATGGGTTAAATTTTGGGGCGACCGGCTTGATGGCATAGATGTTTCGTAGTGCGCGCTTGTGCTCCCTTGTAGGGATATGCGTCACAGATATCATGTTTACTGTTTTTTACTTCGGGGGGAAATTGCTTCTGTCCCCCGGTGTTCGGTTGCCGAGTCTCTTCGTCTCCGCTGTCACTAGGCGGCCCCTTCCCTTTGTATTCGGCATTGAGCTTGCCGGCCTGTTTGAAAACCCAACAATTTCTATTGGTATGGTTGGCGGGTTTGTCAGGGCTGCCATGAATTTGACAGGGCCGATCCAGTATCCTGTCTAAACTGGATGGACCATCTTTGTTTTCCTTGAATGGCTTCTTCCGTTGACCGGATTTGGAGCCACTGAATCCGGCGTTGACTGACGTGTCTTGGGTTCTTACATTATTGTTTCGACGCTTGTTTTTATCACGTCGTGGCTTGCCATTGCCGTCCCTGGTTTCGGAAGTGCCAGGATCGCTGGTGCTATTGCTTCATCGAGCTAGCCAGCTATCTTCTCCCGCGCAAAAGCAGGTCATCAGTGCGGTAAGCGATGCCATGGACTTCAGTTTTTCTTGGCCGAGGTGACGGGCCAGCCACTCATCTCGGACGCTATGTTTAAAGGCCGCGAGGGCTTCGGCGTCCGGACAGTCGACAATTTGGTTCTTTTTAATTAAGAACCTAGTCCAGAGTTTCCTGGCTGACTCTCCGGGCAGTTGGATAATGTGGCTAAGGTCATCGGCGTCCGGAGGCCGGACATATGTACCTTGGAAGTTGTCACGAAAGGCGTCTTCCAAATCTTCCCAGTTGCCAATGGAGTTTTCTGGAAGGCTGTTTAGCCAGTGCCGGGCTGGTCCCTTTAATTTTAGTGGGAGGTATTTGATGGCATGTAGATCATCACCACGTGCCCTGTGGATATGGAGAAGAAAATCCTCGATCCATACTGCGGGGTCGGTTGTTCCATCATATGATTCGATATTCATTGGTTTGGACCCTTCTGGGAATTCGTGCTCCATTACCTCTTCGGTGAAGCATAGGGGGTGTGTGGCGCCTCTATAACGGGTAACGTCCCGACTGAGCTCGGCGGACGCCCCGGTCCGCTGTCTTCCTGCCTTTGTGGTGGGGTAATGTAGGCTGGTGTTCGGCTTGGGTAGCCATTCTGTCTCGGCCACGCGGTGGCCGGTCTAGTTTGTCAGCTGCGTTACGCGCTGACGCTATGGGCTCCTGTGCCTCGACGTCGAATTGGGGTAACAACTTGCGCTTCGGGTAGCTTTTGGTTGGTCGTGCGAGGCCGTATTCCTCGACTGCCAGGACATTAGTCCATCTGTTGTTGAGCGTGTCCTGTTCGGCTTGAAGCCTTTGCTGCTTCCTTTTCAGGCTCCTCGCGGTTGCGATGAGCCGCTGCTTAAAGCGTTCTTGCTCGAGGGGTTCCTCTGGCACGATGAAGTCTTCGTCGCCGAAGCTTATTTCGTCTTCGGAGGGTGGCGTATAATTGCTGTCCTCCGAGTCTTCGTTCCTGACTAACTCGTCAGGGTTACCCTGCCCCACCTCCCTGTCATTCTGTTCGGATGTTGGTTCAACGGGGGCGTCTGGGTCTTCGGCATTCTCCGGAGTGTTACCATCTCCATTGCCGGTATTGTTTTCTTTGTTGCGGCGTGATTTTGAACGGCGCTGCTGATGTCGCCGCTTTGGTGGTTTATCAGTGTTATTGTCCTTGATTGGATCTTTACTGCCTTCATTGCCATCCTCTTTTGGCGTATCCACCATGTATACGTCGTATGTGGAGGTGGCCGCCCAGCGTCCGGTATGCGGTGGGTTTTGGCTTTGTTCATCTCCGGCATCGATGTCCATGTCGTAGATGTCTTCGGAGTTGCGATCAAGCATGTCGGTTATGTCCTTGACAGTGGCTATGAAGTGGGTGGTGGGTGGGATGTAAAATTCCCCGCTTTCAGCCCCTAGTCCGGGCTGGGCGTAGTTCGGACGTTGCCCCTCTTTAATGACGAGGGATCGCATTAAGTCCAGAGCCTCGCTTAAAGGCGAGGTTTGGCCAGGGAGAATAGAGTCCATGGAGTATGGCAGGGGGGCAACTCCTTGGCCGAGCTTGCACGATGCTAACTCCGAGGATCCGGAGCCAGTGTTCGGAGAAGAGTCCAGCTTCGTGATGATGGCCGATGTCCCTACTTCCTCTGACTCTTCCTTACTAGGCTCAATAGCCGCAGAGAGTCCGGCGGGCTCGAGAATCCCGTCTTTGGACCCGGTGCTGCGCTCCGGATCTAAGGCCAGAGCGAAGGTTGGGGTCGCGAATCCTTGGAAGACCAAGTCTCCTTGGATATCAGCGACATAATCTAGATTACCAAAGCTAATCTGGCGACCTGGGGCGTAGCTGTCGATCTGCTCTAGATGGCCAAGCGAGTTGGCCCGCAGAGCGAAGCCGCCGAACACAAAGATCTGGTTGGGGAGGAAAACCTCCCTCAGGGTAGCATTGTTGTAGATGACAGATGGAGCCTGATACGTCTCCATCGTATCTACTTTTCCAAACACTTTTGCCCTTGTTTTGGACTCTAACTTGCATGATTTGAATGGAACTAACCCGGACTGACGCTGTTTTCAGCAGAATTGCCATGGTGTTATTTTTGTGCAGAAATAAAAGTTCTCGGAATGACCTGAAACTTCACGGAGAATATTTTTGGAATATATAAAAAATACTGGCGAAAGAATCAAGGCCAGGGGGCCCACACCCTGTCCACGAGGGTGGGGGGCGCGCCTACCCCCCTAGGCGCGCCCCCTGCCTTGTGGGCCCCCTGGAGCTCCACCGACCTCAACTCCAACTCTATATATTCACGTTCGGGGAGAAAAAAAATCAAAGAGAAGGATTCATCGCGTTTTACGATACAGAGCCGCCGCCAAGCCCTAATCTCTCTCGGGAGGGCTGATCTGGAGTCCGTTCGGGGATCTGGAGAGGGGAATCCATCGCCGTCGTCATCATCAACCTTCCTCCATCACCAATTTCATGATGCTCACTGCCGTGCGTGAGTAATTCCATCGTAGGCTTGCTGGACGGTGATGGGTTGGATGAGATTTATCATGTAATCAAGTTAGTTTTGTTAGGGTTTGATCCCTAGTATCCACTATGTTCTGAGATTGATGTTGCTATGACTTTGCTATGCTTAATGCTTGTCACTAGGGCCCGAGTGCCATGAGTTCAGATCTGAACCTATTATGTTTTCATGAATATATGTGAGTTCTTGATCCTATCTTTCAAGTCATTAGTCACCTACTATGTGTTATGATCCGGCAACCCCAAAGTGACAATAATCGGGACCACTCCCGGTGATGACCGTAGTTTGAGGAGTTCATGTATTCACTAAGTGTTAATGCTTTGGTCCGGTACTCTATTAAAAGGAGGCCTTAATATCCCTTAGTTTCCAATAGGACCCCGCTGCCACGGGAGGGTAGGACAAAAGATGTCATGCAAGTTCTTTTCCATAAGCACGTATGACTATATTCGGAATACATGCCTGCATTACATTGATGAATTGGAGCTAGTTCTGTGTCACCCTATGTTATAACTGTTGCATGAATAATCGCATCCGACATAATTATCCATCACCGATCCAATGCCTACGAGATTTTCACATATTGCTCTTTGCTTAGTTACTTTACCATTGCCACGGTTACAATTACTACAAAACTGCTACTGTTACTTTTGCCACTATTACCGTTACTTCCATACTACTTTGCTACTAAATACTTTGCTGCAGATATTAAGTTATCCAGGTGTGGTTGAATTGACAACTCAACTGCTAATACTTGAGAATATTCTTTGGCTCCCCTTGTGTCGAATCAATAAATTTGGGTTTAATACTCTACCCTCGAAAACTGTTGCGATCCCCTATCCTTGTGGGTTATTAAGACTATTTTCTGGTGCCGTTGCCGGGGAGCATAGCTCTATTCTTTGAGTCACTTGGGATTTATATCTTCTGATCACTATGAGGAACTTGAAAGACGAGAAAACCAAAATTTATCCCTCAACTATGAGGGGAGGTAAGGAACTGCCATCTAGCTCTGCACTTGATTCACCTTCTGTTTTTAGTAAGCTTGCGACACCTAAACCTGCTTCTGCTATTAATTCTGATATGTCGCATGTTATTGATGATGCCACTTCTGCTATGCATGATACTTATGATGAAACTACTTCTATGCTTGATACTACTGTGCCACTAGGTGAATTTCTTGATGAACAACTTGCTAGGGCTAGAGAGAATGAAATTATTGAAACTGATAATATTGATGAAAGTGATGACGAAGATTCTCCCCCTAGATATGAATTGCCTGTGGTGCCTGAGGGCTATGTTATGGATGAAGAAACTGCTAGAGAATTTCTTGCTTGCAATGATAGGAATGATCTTAAGAAATTATTAGCTAAGCTGAAAGAAAAGTCTTTGAATGCTAGAATGAAACATGACCCTGCTTTTGCTACTTCACCTATCTATATTACTGATAAGGATTATGATTTCTTTGTCGATCCTGAGATAATTACTTTGGTTGAATCTGATCCTTTTTATGGCTATGAATCTGAAACTGTTGTGGCACATCTTACTAAATTAAATGATATAGCCACCCTATTCACTAATGATGAGAAAACTCGCTACTACTATATCCTTAAGTTATTTCCGTTCTCATTAAAGGGTGATGCTAAAACATGGTTTAATTCTCTTGATCCTGGTTGTGTGCGTAGTCCCCAGGATATGATTTATTACTTCTCTGCTAAATATTTCCCCGCTCATAAGAAACAATCTGCTTTAAGGGAAATATATAATTTTGTGCAAATTGAAGAAGAGAGTCTCCCACAAGCTTGGGGGAGGCTTCTCCAATTACTTAATGCTTTGCCTGATCATCCTCTCAAGAAAAATGAAATACTTGATATCTTTTATAATGGACTAACCGATGCTTCCAGAGACCACCTGGATAGTTGTGCTGGTTGTGTTTTCAGGGAAAGAACTGTTGATCAAGCTGAATTGCTATTGAATAATATGTTGACTAATGAAAATAATTGGACACTTCCTGAACCAACTCCTAAGCCAACTCCGAAGAAAAGGGGTATTCTATTTCTCAGTCCTGAAGATATGCAAGAGGCAAAGAAATCTATGAAAGAAAAAGGTATTAAAGCTGATGATGTTAAGAATTTACCTGCTATTGAAGAAATACATGGTCTTAATTTGCCGCCTGTTGAAGAAATACAAGGTCTTGATAACCCAACACAGGTAGTAAAGGTAAATTCTCTCTATAGATTTGATGAAGGTGATATTCCTCGTTATAAGTCTGCTAGCCAATGCTTAGATGAGTTTGATAATTTTATTGTTAAACAAGAAAACTTCAATGCTTATGTTGGTAGACAATTGAAGCGAAATGCTTATATGATTGAACACTTGAGTGATTATATGTCTAGAGTTAAAGGTGAACTTAAACTCATTAGTAAACATGCTTCTATGGTTACCACTCAAGTAGAACAAGTGCTTAAAGCTCAAAATGATTTGCTCAATGAATTAAATAATAAGAAAAATGATAATGCTGTTAGAGTTATGACTAGAGGGGGTAAAATGACTCAGGAACCTTTGTATCCTGAGGGCCACCCCAAGAGAATTGAGCAAGATTCTCAGAGAACTAATGTTGATACACCTAGTTCTTCTAAGAAGAAGAAAAAGAAAAATGACAGGACTTTGCATGCTTCTAGTGAACCTGTTGTTGACACACCTGAGAATCCCAATGATATTTCTATTTTTGATGCTGAAACACAATCTGGTGATGAACATGAACCTAGTGATAATATTAATAATGATGTTCATGTTGATGCTCAACCTAGCAATGACAATGATGTAGAGATTGAACCTGTTGTTGATCTTGATAACCCACAATCAAAGAATCAACGTTATGATAAGAGAGACTTTGTTGCTAGGAAGCATGATAAAGAAAGAGAACCATGGGTTCAGAAACCCATGCCTTATCCTCCTAAACCATCCAAGAAAAAGTATGATGAGGATTTTGAGCGCTTTGCTGAAATGATTAGACCTATCTTTTTGCGTATGCATTTGACTGATATGCTTAAAATGAATCCTTATGCTAAGTATATGAAAGAAATTGTTACAAATAAAAGAAAGATACCAGAAGTTGAAATTTCCACCATGCTTGCTAATTATACTTTTAAGGGTGGAATACCAAAGAAACTTGGAGATCCAGGAGTACCAACTATACCATGCTCCATTAAAAGAAACTATGTTACAACTGCTTTATGTGATCTTGGAGCCGGTGTTAGTGTTATGCCTCTCTCTTTATACCGTAGACTTGATTTGAATAAGTTGACACCTACTGAAATATCTTTGCAAATGGCCGATAAATCAACTGCTATACCTGTCGGTATTTGCGAGGATGTGCCTGTTGTGGTTGCAAACGTTACTATTTTAACGGACTTTGTTATTCTTGATATTCCCGAGGACGATAGTATGTCGATTATCCTTGGTAGACCCTTTTTGAATACTGCATGGGCTGTTATTGATTGCAACAAAGGCAATGTCACTTTTCATGTTAATGGTAATGAGCATACAGTACACTTTCCGAGGAAACAACCTCAAGTCCACAGTATCAATTCTATTGGAAAAATTCCATCAATTATTATTGGAGGTTTTGAATTTCCTCTTCCTACTGTCAAGAAGAAATATGATATTCTTATTATTAGGGACGTGCATATCCCCGTTGAGGTAACCTAGTGTTATTCGAAATTTCTCCGGTCCCATGTTATTCGAAAAGAGTTTGTTAACAAGACTTGATCAACCTTGTTAGTGGATTCCTTTTGATGAGCATGAGATGGATGAAGTTAGAAAGCACAACCTTCTGTACCCTCCTTTTACTTTCTGTTATTTAGATTAAATAAAGCAAAAATAGTATTTTTTGTCTGTTTTCTGAATTATCCGTGCAATAAAAAAATACCCCAAAAATAAAAGTTCTCCAAATGCCCTGAACATGAAATATGATTTTTTCTAGAATATTTAAGAATATTTGGCACTGAGAACACACCAGCGGGAGCCAGCACCTGGCCACGAGGGTCCAGGGTGCGCCCACCCCCCTGGGCACGCCCCCTGCCTCGTGGGCCCCTGGTGGCCCCCCTCCACTTATTCCAGCACCCACACACTCCTTCTTCCTCCCAAAAAAATCACCAACCAGCTCAAGCACGAGTTCTAGCTCATCTTGCTGCCATTTTTGATCTCCTTGCTCAAAGCTCCACTCACAAAACTGCTTTGGGGGATTGTTCTTCGGTATGTGACTCCTCCAATGGTCCAATTAGTTTTTGTTCTAGTGCTTTATTCATTGCAAATTTTTTCTGCTTAGGTGACCCTGTTCTTGAGCTTGCATGTCAAATTTATATGGTCCCAAGTAGTTCTAATGCATGATATAGTCTCTAGGCACTTGTGGTAGTAGTTGCTATCAATTTTGTTGAGTTTGGTCCACTTTTATTTTGAGTTACTAAAAATTTCAGAAATTTTCAGAAAATGATGAAGAGATTATTGAGGGGCTCTTCGAGCCGAAGCTCGAAGGATAAGAAAAGTGAAGAGGATAAGAAGCCCAAATATAATCTCCCTCGCACCGCGGAGGTTCGGCCGTGTGAATGGCCTTGTGATGAGTTCTTGAGAGCAGCCGGGATTCATGATGATTTTTATTATTTGGCTGAGAATGCAGGCCTCGCTGACTTCCTCCACGACCAGCTCGATCAGTATCTCCTACTCACTAATATTTTTGTGCAAAATTTTCATTTCCATGCTAGGAGATCACCACCTTCAGTGGATTTTTATTTATATGATGAGTATAAGGAGATGTCACTTTATGACTTTTGTGGGGTTTGCAAGTTGCCCTTTGAGGGCAGTGTCGAGGAACCACATCCAAGGGATGTGGTAGGTTTTATTGATATGATTGCTGTAGGGGAAACGAGAAAAGTGTCAGATGCAAGAACTACTAGCATACATTTTCCTATTTTACATTACTTCGCAATATTTGCTAGTAGATGCTTAATTGGCCGCGGGAACAGTGGGGGCCTCAGTGCTCCTGACCTCGCCATTTTTCGCCATGCTTTACTCCATGATAGAACTTTCAGTTTAGGTGCTATGGTTGCTAAACGGTTGAGTCTAAACCGTACAAAGGGCCCCATCTTTGGAGGTATCTTTGCTTCGCGTCTTGCTAAATATTTTGAGATACCTATTAGACACTATGAGAAATAAGAAAAGTTGCTGCCCCCTATTTTCTTAGACTATAAATGTATGGTAGCACATGATTTCATTTGTGATGATAAGGAGAAGAGACTCATTTATAACCTGGTATTCAGTGAAAAGACTTGTCAGATTATTACCCTGCCTGCACCTTCTTTGTTTAATATTTATTCAGGCATGTACATCATCCTGCCCGATGACATTTATGCATATTGGGAGCGAACACGATCCCCAGAGCCTAAGCCAGAGCCATCTCCTGACCCTTATCAGCAGTCGGTTTATTAGTGGGATCCGGAGGAGCTCACCAACCAGTGGCACCCCGAGGACCCTCCTCGGTACACGGGAGAGGACTACTTTGATCCGTGGGCATAGACCTACTTAGGCTAAAAGCCTAAGCTTGGGGGAGTACGCATTTCTCACCGACATTACATTCATGTTCACACACTCATTCTAGTTGTCGGTGCTCATACTTTTACATTGTACTATCCATGCTAGTTTATTTTCTTTTCTAAGCTTCTTCTTGTGTGTTTGAATAACCTTAAGAAAAACCAAAAAAAAATAGTTGTAGTTTTTAGATAGTTTACTTTCCATGCCTGTAGTAGTAATAATTAAAAGAAAACCCAAAAAGATTTCTCGTTCTTCTTTTGCTTGTTGGGAGCTTTCCCGTGTAAATAGTTTTATTTCCTTTCCTTGGGGGTCGAGAGGAGAAGACCATGATGAACATGTTGAGTGGCTCTCATATGCATTTTTGTTAATTTAACCAAGAGCCCATATTACCTTGTCTTCACCTGTGTATTAAATGCTTGCAGATTCCAGCTTAGTCCAATGCACGTGCACTATTATTATTATCCACACCGTTCGGTCGTGCAAGTGAAAGGCAATAATGATGATATATGATGGACTGATTGAGCCCCCCCCCCCCCCCCCCCCCCCCCCCCCCCCCCCCCCCCCCCCCCCCCCCCCCCCCCCCCCCCCCCCCCCCCCCCCCCCCCCCCCCCCCCCCCCCCCCCCCCCCCCCCCCCCCCCCCCCCCCCCCCCCCCCCCCCCCCCCCCCCCCCCCCCCCCCCCCCCCCCCCCCCCCCCCCCCCCCCCCCCCCCCCCCCCCCCCCCCCCCCCCCCCCCCCCCCCCCCCCCCCCCCCCCCCCCCCCCCCCCCCCCCCCCCCCCCCCCCCCCCCCCCCCCCCCCCCCCCCCCCCCCCCCCCCCCCCCCCCCCCCCCCCCCCCCCCCCCCCCCCCCCCCCCCCCCCCCCCCCCCCCCCCCCCCCCCCCCCCCCCCCCCCCCCCCCCCCCCCCCCCCCCCCCCCCCCCCCCCCCCCCCCCCCCCCCCCCCCCCCCCCCCCCCCCCCCCCCCCCCCCCCCCCCCCCCCCCCCCCCCCCCCCCCCCCCCCCCCCCCCCCCCCCCCCCCCCCCCCCCCCCCCCCCCCCCCCCCCCCCCCCCCCCCCCCCCCCCCCCCCCCCCCCCCCCCCCCCCCCCCCCCCCCCCCCCCCCCCCCCCCCCCCCCCCCCCCCCCCCCCCCCCCCCCCCCCCCCCCCCCCCCCCCCCCCCCCCCCCCCCCCCCCCCCCCCCCCCCCCCCCCCCCCCCCCCCCCCCCCCCCCCCCCCCCCCCCCCCCCCCCCCCCCCCCCCCCCCCCCCCCCCCCCCCCCCCCCCCCCCCCCCCCCCCCCCCCCCCCCCCCCCCCCCCCCCCCCCCCCCCCCCCCCCCCCCCCCCCCCCCCCCCCCCCCCCCCCCCCCCCCCCCCCCCCCCCCCCCCCCCCCCCCCCCCCCCCCCCCCCCCCCCCCCCCCCCCCCCCCCCCCCCCCCCCCCCCCCCCCCCCCCCCCCCCCCCCCCCCCCCCCCCCCCCCCCCCCCCCCCCCCCCCCCCCCCCCCCCCCCCCCCCCCCCCCCCCCCCCCCCCCCCCCCCCCCCCCCCCCCCCCCCCCCCCCCCCCCCCCCCCCCCCCCCCCCCCCCCCCCCCCCCCCCCCCCCCCCCCCCCCCCCCCCCCCCCCCCCCCCCCCCCCCCCCCCCCCCCCCCCCCCCCCCCCCCCCCCCCCCCCCCCCCCCCCCCCCCCCCCCCCCCCCCCCCCCCCCCCCCCCCCCCCCCCCCCCCCCCCCCCCCCCCCCCCCCCCCCCCCCCCCCCCCCCCCCCCCCCCCCCCCCCCCCCCCCCCCCCCCCCCCCCCCCCCCCCCCCCCCCCCCCCCCCCCCCCCCCCCCCCCCCCCCCCCCCCCCCCCCCCCCCCCCCCCCCCCCCCCCCCCCCCCCCCCCCCCCCCCCCCCCCCCCCCCCCCCCCCCCCCCCCCCCCCCCCCCCCCCCCCCCCCCCCCCCCCCCCCCCCCCCCCCCCCCCCCCCCCCCCCCCCCCCCCCCCCCCCCCCCCCCCCCCCCCCCCCCCCCCCCCCCCCCCCCCCCCCCCCCCCCCCCCCCCCCCCCCCCCCCCCCCCCCCCCCCCCCCCCCCCCCCCCCCCCCCCCCCCCCCCCCCCCCCCCCCCCCCCGGGCTGTCTATATCTTCCATGCTAGGTGGGTTATTCTCACGAGGAGTGGACTCTGCTCCTCACTCACAAGAAAATGGCCGGTAACCGGGATGCCCAGTCCCATGCTCAAATCAAAATAATTGCAAACAAAACTCCCCCAGGACTGTTGTTAGTTGGAGGCACCCGTTGTTTCGGGCAAGCCATGGATTGATGCTTGTTGGTGGTGGGGGAGTATAAACTTTACCATTCTGTTTGGGAACCGCCTATAATGTGTGTAGCATGGAAGATATCGAGATCTCTTGGTTGTTATGTTGACAATGAAAGTATGCCACTCAAAATATTATTTATCTTTGTTTCAAAACTCGAGCTCTGGCACCTCTACAAATCCCTGCTTCCCTCTGTGAAGGGCCTATCTATTTACTTTTATGCTGAGTCATCATCCTCTTATTAAAAATCACCAGTTGGAGAGCACCGCTGTCATTTGCATGCATTACTATTAATTTATATTGAGTATGACTATGACTGGATCTCTTTTACCATGAATTACAATGTTTAGTCAGTCCTTGATCTTCAGAGGTGCTCTGCATTTATGTTTTGCGGTCTCAGAAAGGGCTAGCGAGATACCATCTTGTTATATCATATTATGATTGTTTTTAGAAAGTGTTGTCATCCGAGATTTATTATTATTGCTCTCTAGTTGATTATGCCATTGATATGAGTAAATATGAGACCTAAGTCTTATTGTGAATATGGTTAGTTCATAATCTTTGCTGAAAACTTGAATGCTGGCTTTATATATTTACAACAACAAGACCAAACAGAGTTTGTAAAAGTTTTTCTTTATCACTTTCAGTTTGTCAACTGAATTGCTTGAGGACAAGCAAAGGTTTAAGCTTCGGGGAGTTGATACGTCTCCATCGTATCTACTTTTCCAAACACTTTTGCCCTTGTTTTGGACTCTAACTTGCATGATTTGAATGGAACTAACCCGGACTGACGTTGTTTTCAGCAGAATTGCCATGGTGTTATTTTTGTGCAGAAATAAAAGTTCTCGGAATGACCTGAAACTTCACGAAGAATATTTTTGGAATATATAAAAATTACTGGCGAAAGAATCAAGGCCAGGGGGCCACACCCTGTCCACGAGGGTGGGTGGCGCGCCTACCCCCTGGGCGTGCCCCCTGCCTTGTGGGCCCCCTGGAGCTCCACCGACCTCAACTCCAACTCTATATATTCGCGTTCGGGGAGAAAAAATCAGAGAGAAGGATTCATCGTGTTTTACGATACGGAGCCGCCACCAAGCCCTAATCTCTCTCGGGAGGGCTGATCTGGAGTCCGTTCGGGGCTCCGGAGAGGGGAATCCGCCGCCGTTGTAAGTGCATCTAGTGCCACCCCTAGTTGGTTTTGGAGTATTGACGACAAACCCCCCCCCCCCCCCCCCCCCCCCCCCCCCCCCCCCCCCCCCCCCCCCCCCCCCCCCCCCCCCCCCCCCCCCCCCCCCCCCCCCCCCCCCCCCCCCCCCCCCCCCCCCCCCCCCCCCCCCCCCCCCCCCCCCCCCCCCCCCCCCCCCCCCCCCCCCCCCCCCCCCCCCCCCCCCCCCCCCCCCCCCCCCCCCCCCCCCCCCCCCCCCCCCCCCCCCCCCCCCCCCCCCCCCCCCCCCCCCCCCCCCCCCCCCCCCCCCCCCCCCCCCCCCCCCCCCCCCCCCCCCCCCCCCCCCCCCCCCCCCCCCCCCCCCCCCCCCCCCCCCCCCCCCCCCCCCCCCCCCCCCCCCCCCCCCCCCCCCCCCCCCCCCCCCCCCCCCCCCCCCCCCCCCCCCCCCCCCCCCCCCCCCCCCCCCCCCCCCCCCCCCCCCCCCCCCCCCCCCCCCCCCCCCCCCCCCCCCCCCCCCCCCCCCCCCCCCCCCCCCCCCCCCCCCCCCCCCCCCCCCCCCCCCCCCCCCCCCCCCCCCCCCCCCCCCCCCCCCCCCCCCCCCCCCCCCCCCCCCCCCCCCCCCCCCCCCCCCCCCCCCCCCCCCCCCCCCCCCCCCCCCCCCCCCCCCCCCCCCCCCCCCCCCCCCCCCCCCCCCCCCCCCCCCCCCCCCCCCCCCCCCCCCCCCCCCCCCCCCCCCCCCCCCCCCCCCCCCCCCCCCCCCCCCCCCCCCCCCCCCCCCCCCCCCCCCCCCCCCCCCCCCCCCCCCCCCCCCCCCCCCCCCCCCCCCCCCCCCCCCCCCCCCCCCCCCCCCCCCCCCCCCCCCCCCCCCCCCCCCCCCCCCCCCCCCCCCCCCCCCCCCCCCCCCCCCCCCCCCCCCCCCCCCCCCCCCCCCCCCCCCCCCCCCCCCCCCCCCCCCCCCCCCCCCCCCCCCCCCCCCCCCCCCCCCCCCCCCCCCCCCCCCCCCCCCCCCCCCCCCCCCCCCCCCCCCCCCCCCCCCCCCCCCCCCCCCCCCCCCCCCCCCCCCCCCCCCCCCCCCCCCCCCCCCCCCCCCCCCCCCCCCCCCCCCCCCCCCCCCCCCCCCCCCCCCCCCCCCCCCCCCCCCCCCCCCCCCCCCCCCCCCCCCCCCCCCCCCCCCCCCCCCCCCCCCCCCCCCCCCCCCCCCCCCCCCCCCCCCCCCCCCCCCCCCCCCCCCCCCCCCCCCCCCCCCCCCCCCCCCCCCCCCCCCCCCCCCCCCCCCCCCCCCCCCCCCCCCCCCCCCCCCCCCCCCCCCCCCCCCCCCCCCCCCCCCCCCCCCCCCCCCCCCCCCCCCCCCCCCCCCCCCCCCCCCCCCCCCCCCCCCCCCCCCCCCCCCCCCCCCCCCCCCCCCCCCCCCCCCCCCCCCCCCCCCCCCCCCCCCCCCCCCCCCCCCCCCCCCCCCCCCCCCCCCCCCCCCCCCCCCCCCCCCCCCCCCCCCCCCCCCCCCCCCCCCCCCCCCCCCCCCCCCCCCCCCCCCCCCCCCCCCCCCCCCCCCCCCCCCCCCCCCCCCCCCCCCCCCCCCCCCCCCCCCCCCCCCCCCCCCCCCCCCCCCCCCCCCCCCCCCCCCCCCCCCCCCCCCCCCCCCCCCCCCCCCCCCCCCCCCCCCCCCCCCCCCCCCCCCCCCCCCCCCCCCCCCCCCCCCCCCCCCCCCCCCCCCCCCCCCCCCCCCCCCCCCCCCCCCCCCCCCCCCCCCCCCCCCCCCCCCCCCCCCCCCCCCCCCCCCCCCCCCCCCCCCCCCCCCCCCCCCCCCCCCCCCCCCCCCCCCCCCCCCCCCCCCCCCCCCCCCCCCCCCCCCCCCCCCCCCCCCCCCCCCCCCCCCCCCCCCCCCCCCCCCCCCCCCCCCCCCCCCCCCCCCCCCCCCCCCCCCCCCCCCCCCCCCCCCCCCCCCCCCCCCCCCCCCCCCCCCCCCCCCCCCCCCCCCCCCCCCCCCCCCCCCCCCCCCCCCCCCCCCCCCCCCCCCCCCCCCCCCCCCCCCCCCCCCCCCCCCCCCCCCCCCCCCCCCCCCCCCCCCCCCCCCCCCCCCCCCCCCCCCCCCCCCCCCCCCCCCCCCCCCCCCCCCCCCCCCCCCCCCCCCCCCCCCCCCCCCCCCCCCCCCCCCCCCCCCCCCCCCCCCCCCCCCCCCCCCCCCCCCCCCCCCCCCCCCCCCCCCCCCCCCCCCCCCCCCCCCCCACCTCGCGCCCCCAAGCACTACTACTCCCCCCGCCTTCGATCTGTTCCTGATGCATCCTGGTGAGCTATCTGCCTCTCTTCCTTCTCCATTTCTCTCATTGCTAGTGCGAGGTGGAGTATAGTTGCTCTGGTGCTGCCGATGCTCGCCTGTTGCTATTGCCGTGTGCTCCAGCAAGCTGCTGCTCCTAGTTGTGCACGTATACTGCTGCTAATGTGTGATGTTGGCCTGCTTGTGATAGTTGTGCTTGTACTGATCTGCTGCTAATGTGTAGTTACTTGCTATTTAGTGTACTGCTTGCTGCTCTTGCTCTGCCTGCCATGGATGTATGCTTTACTGCATGCTGCTCTTGCTCAGCCTTGGATTTTGCTCTGCTCCATGCTTACACAGTCACACCACACCTCATGCTAGCTGCTACTACTAATTTCTGCAGGCTATGGCTGAGCTGCAAGGAGAAGATGCAGCAATTGTTGTTGAGCCCTATGATCCATCCACAGATCCTGCACGGAGGTCAGTAAACTCGAAGGATCCTGGTTGGAACTATGGCTTCTGGCCAGATTTGGAGCACACCCCCCCCCCCCCCCCCCCCCCCCCCCCCCCCCCCCCCCCCCCCCCCCCCCCCCCCCCCCCCCCCCCCCCCCCCCCCCCCCCCCCCCCCCCCCCCCCCCCCCCCCCCCCCCCCCCCCCCCCCCCCCCCCCCCCCCCCCCCCCCCCCCCCCCCCCCCCCCCCCCCCCCCCCCCCCCCCCCCCCCCCCCCCCCCCCCCCCCCCCCCCCCCCCCCCCCCCCCCCCCCCCCCCCCCCCCCCCCCCCCCCCCCCCCCCCCCCCCCCCCCCCCCCCCCCCCCCCCCCCCCCCCCCCCCCCCCCCCCCCCCCCCCCCCCCCCCCCCCCCCCCCCCCCCCCCCCCCCCCCCCCCCCCCCCCCCCCCCCCCCCCCCCCCCCCCCCCCCCCCCCCCCCCCCCCCCCCCCCCCCCCCCCCCCCCCCCCCCCCCCCCCCCCCCCCCCCCCCCCCCCCCCCCCCCCCCCCCCCCCCCCCCCCCCCCCCCCCCCCCCCCCCCCCCCCCCCCCCCCCCCCCCCCCCCCCCCCCCCCCCCCCCCCCCCCCCCCCCCCCCCCCCCCCCCCCCCCCCCCCCCCCCCCCCCCCCCCCCCCCCCCCCCCCCCCCCCCCCCCCCCCCCCCCCCCCCCCCCCCCCCCCCCCCCCCCCCCCCCCCCCCCCCCCCCCCCCCCCCCCCCCCCCCCCCCCCCCCCCCCCCCCCCCCCCCCCCCCCCCCCCCCCCCCCCCCCCCCCCCCCCCCCCCCCCCCCCCCCCCCCCCCCCCCCCCCCCCCCCCCCCCCCCCCCCCCCCCCCCCCCCCCCCCCCCCCCCCCCCCCCCCCCCCCCCCCCCCCCCCCCCCCCCCCCCCCCCCCCCCCCCCCCCCCCCCCCCCCCCCCCCCCCCCCCCCCCCCCCCCCCCCCCCCCCCCCCCCCCCCCCCCCCCCCCCCCCCCCCCCCCCCCCCCCCCCCCCCCCCCCCCCCCCCCCCCCCCCCCCCCCCCCCCCCCCCCCCCCCCCCCCCCCCCCCCCCCCCCCCCCCCCCCCCCCCCCCCCCCCCCCCCCCCCCCCCCCCCCCCCCCCCCCCCCCCCCCCCCCCCCCCCCCCCCCCCCCCCCCCCCCCCCCCCCCCCCCCCCCCCCCCCCCCCCCCCCCCCCCCCCCCCCCCCCCCCCCCCCCCCCCCCCCCCCCCCCCCCCCCCCCCCCCCCCCCCCCCCCCCCCCCCCCCCCCCCCCCCCCCCCCCCCCCCCCCCCCCCCCCCCCCCCCCCCCCCCCCCCCCCCCCCCCCCCCCCCCCCCCCCCCCCCCCCCCCCCCCCCCCCCCCCCCCCCCCCCCCCCCCCCCCCCCCCCCCCCCCCCCCCCCCCCCCCCCCCCCCCCCCCCCCCCCCCCCCCCCCCCCCCCCCCCCCCCCCCCCCCCCCCCCCCCCCCCCCCCCCCCCCCCCCCCCCCCCCCCCCCCCCCCCCCCCCCCCCCCCCCCCCCCCCCCCCCCCCCCCCCCCCCCCCCCCCCCCCCCCCCCCCCCCCCCCCCCCCCCCCCCCCCCCCCCCCCCCCCCCCCCCCCCCCCCCCCCCCCCCCCCCCCCCCCCCCCCCCCCCCCCCCCCCCCCCCCCCCCCCCCCCCCCCCCCCCCCCCCCCCCCCCCCCCCCCCCCCCCCCCCCCCCCCCCCCCCCCCCCCCCCCCCCCCCCCCCCCCCCCCCCCCCCCCCCCCCCCCCCCCCCCCCCCCCCCCCCCCCCCCCCCCCCCCCCCCCCCCCCCCCCCCCCCCCCCCCCCCCCCCCCCCCCCCCCCCCCCCCCCCCCCCCCCCCCCCCCCCCCCCCCCCCCCCCCCCCCCCCCCCCCCCCCCCCCCCCCCCCCCCCCCCCCCCCCCCCCCCCCCCCCCCCCCCCCCCCCCCCCCCCCCCCCCCCCCCCCCCCCCCCCCCCCCCCCCCCCCCCCCCCCCCCCCCCCCCCCCCCCCCCCCCCCCCCCCCCCCCCCCCCCCCCCCCCCCCCCCCCCCCCCCCCCCCCCCCCCCCCCCCCCCCCCCCCCCCCCCCCCCCCCCCCCCCCCCCCCCCCCCCCCCCCCCCCCCCCCCCCCCCCCCCCCCCCCCCCCCCCCCCCCCCCCCCCCCCCCCCCCCCCCCCCCCCCCCCCCCCCCCCCCCCCCCCCCCCCCCCCCCCCCCCCCCCCCCCCCCCCCCCCCCCCCCCCCCCCCCCCCCCCCCCCCCCCCCCCCCCCCCCCCCCCCCCCCCCCCCCCCCCCCCCCCCCCCCCCCCCCCCCCCCCCCCCCCCCCCCCCCCCCCCCCCCCCCCCCCCCCCCCCCCCCCCCCCCCCCCCCCCCCCCCCCCCCCCCCCCCCCCCCCCCCCCCCCCCCCCCCCCCCCCCCCCCCCCCCCCCCCCCCCCCCCCCCCCCCCCCCCCCCCCCCCCCCCCCCCCCCCCCCCCCCCCCCCCCCCCCCCCCCCCCCCCCCCCCCCCCCCCCCCCCCCCCCCCCCCCCCCCCCCCCCCCCCCCCCCCCCCCCCCCCCCCCCCCCCCCCCCCCCCCCCCCCCCCCCCCCCCCCCCCCCCCCCCCCCCCCCCCCCCCCCCCCCCCCCCCCCCCCCCCCCCCCCCCCCCCCCCCCCCCCCCCCCCCCCCCCCCCCCCCCCCCCCAAACATAATAGGTTCAGATCTGAAATCATGGCACTCGGGCCCTAGTGACAAGGATTAAGCATAGCAAAGTCATAGCAACATCAATCTCAGAACATAGTGGATACTAGGGATCAAACCCTAACAAAACTAACTCGATTACATGATAAATCTCATCCAAACCATCACCGTCCAGCAAGCCTACGATGGAATTACTCACGCACGGCACTGAGCATCATGAAATTGGTGATGGAGGATGGTTGATGATGACGATGGCGACGGATTCCCCTCTCCGGAGCCCCGAACAGACTCCAGATCAGCCCTCCCGAGAGAGTTTAGGGCTTGGCGGCGGCTCCGTATCGTAAAACGTGATGAATCTTTCTCTCTGATTTTTTTCTCCCCGAACACGAATATATGGAGTTGGAGTTGAGGTCGGTGGAGCTCCAGGGGGCCCACGAGGCTGGGGGCCCGCCCTGGGGGGGCAGGCGTGCCTCCCACCCTCGTGGACAGGGTGTGGGCCCCCTGGCCTTGATTCTTTCACTAGTATTTTTAATTATTTCCAAAAATAATCTCCGTGAAGTTTCAGGTCATTCCGAGAACTTTTGTTTCTGCACAAAGATAACACCATGGCAATTCTGCTGAAAACAGCGTCAGTCCGGGTTAGTTCCATTCAAATCATGCAAGTTAGAGTCCAAAACAAGGGCAAAATTGTTTGGAAAAGTAGATACGTTGGAGACGTATCAGTTATTGATGTCTACTACACAACCTTCTTCTTGTAGACGTTGTTGGTCCTCCAAGTGCAGAGGTTTGTCCCCCCCCCCCCCCCCCCCCCCCCCCCCCCCCCCCCCCCCCCCCCCCCCCCCCCCCCCCGAGAACTACTCCCTCCTCGTCATGGAGAGCACCGGGATGATGAAGATGGCCACTAGAGAGGGATTTCCCCCTTCGGCAGGGTGCCAGAACGGCTCTAGATATGCTTTCGGTGGCTACGGAGGCTTCTGGCGGCGGAACTCCCGATCTAATCTCTGTTCTGGAATACGTAGGTATATATGGGTGTAGGAAGTACGTCGGTGGAGCTTCGGGGGCCCCACGAGGCAGGGGGCGCGCCCCCACCCTCATGAACACCTCCCTTGGATCCTGACATGGGGTCCAAGTCCATCCGGTAGCTTTCCTTCCAAAAATAACTTCTCCAGTTGATTTCGTTCCGTTTCGACTCCGTTTGATATTCCTTTTCTTCGAAACACTAAAATAGGCAAAAAAAAACAGCAATTCTGGGCTGGGCCTCCAGTTAATAGGTTAGTCCCAAAAATAATATAAAAGTGGATAATAAATCCCAATATTGCCCAAAACAGTAGATAACATAGCATGGAGCAATCAAAAATTATAGATACGTTGGAGACGTATCACTTCCGTAGCAGCTATGTACTCCGCTTCATACGTAGATCCCGCCACGACGCTCTGCTTGGAACTGCACCAACTGATAGCTCCACCATTCAGAATAAATACGTATCCTATTTGTGACTTAGAGTCATCCGGACCAGTGTCAAAGCTAATATCGACATAACCATTTACGACAAGATCTTTGTCACCTCCATAAATGAGAAACATATCCTTAGTCCTTTTCAGGTACTTCAGGATGTTCTTGAACGCTGTCCAGTGATCCACTCCTGGATTTCTTTGGTACCTCCCTGCTAAACTTATAGCAAGGCACACATCAGGTCTAGTACACAACATATATATCATACATGATAGAACCTATGGCTGAGGCATAGGGAATGACTTTCATTTTCTCTCTATCTTCTGCAGTGGTCGGGCATTGAACTCAATCCATTACAAGAGAGTAGAGGGGGGAAGAAACATCATAGGATCCAACCCCCCCCCCCCCCCCCCCCCCCCCCCCCCCCCCCCCCCCCCCCCCCCCCCCCCCCCCCCCCCCCCCCCCCCCCCCCCCCCCCCCCCCCCCCCCCCCCCCCCCCCCCCCCCCCCCCCCCCCCCCCCCCCCCCCCCCCCCCCCCCCCCCCCCCCCCCCCCCCCCCCCCCCCCCCCCCCCCCCCCCCCCCCCCCCCCCCCCCCCCCCCCCCCCCCCCCCCCCCCCCCCCCCCCCCCCCCCCCCCCCCCCCCCCCCCCCCCCCCCCCCCCCCCCCCCCCCCCCCCCCCCCCCCCCCCCCCCCCCCCCCCCCCCCCCCCCCCCCCCCCCCCCCCCCCCCCCCCCCCCCCCCCCCCCCCCCCCCCCCCCCCCCCCCCCCCCCCCCCCCCCCCCCCCCCCCCCCCCCCCCCCCCCCCCCCCCCCCCCCCCCCCCCCCCCCCCCCCCCCCCCCCCCCCCCCCCCCCCCCCCCCCCCCTTGTTTGCTCGTGTGTTGGATTGCTTGCTTGTCACGATGGCTCAAGATAATACCAAATTGTGTGACTTCACCAATACCAACAACAATGATTTCCTTAGCACTTCGATTGCTCCTCTTACCGATACTGAATCTTGTGAAATTAATGCTGCTTTGTTGAATCTTGTCATGAAAGATCAATTCGCCGGCCTTCCTAGTGAAGATGCCGCTACCCATCTAAATAGCTTCATTGATTTATGTGATATGCAAAAGAAGAAAGATGTAGACAATGATATTGTTAAATTGAAGCTATTTACTTTTTCGCTTAGAGATCGTGCTAAAGCTTGGTTTTCATCTTTGCCTAAAAATAGTATTGATTCTTGGAATAAGTGCAAAGATGCTTTTATCTCTAAGTATTTTCCTCCCGCTAAAATAATCTCTCTTAGAAACGATATTATGAATTTTAAGCAACTTGATCATGAACATGTTGCACAAGCTTGGGAGAGAATGAAATTAATGATACGAAATTGCCCTACACATGGCTTGAATTTGTGGATGATTATACAAAAAATTTATGCCGGATTGAATTTTGCTTCTAGAAATCTTTTAGATTCGGCCACGGGAGGCACTTTTATGGAAATCACTTTAGGAGAAGTTACTAAACTCCTAGATAATATTATGGTTAATTATTCTCAATGGCACACCGAAAGATCTACTAATAAAAAACTGCATGCGATAGAAGAAATTAATGTTTTGAGTGGAAAGATGGATGAACTTATGAAATTATTTGCTAATAAAAGTGTCTCTTCTGATCCTAATGATATGCCTTTGTCTACTTTGATTGAGAATAATAATGAATCTATGGATGTGAATTTTGTTGGTAGGAATAATTTTGGTAACAACGCGTATAGAGGAAACTTTAATCCTAGGCCGTATCCTAATAATTCCTCCAATAATTATGGTAATTCCTACAACAACTCTTATGGAAATTTTAATAAGATGCCTTCTGAATTTTAGACTAGTGTTAAAGAATTTATGAATTCGCAAAAGAATTTCAATGCTTTGCTTGAAGAAAAATTGCTTAAAGTTGATGAATTGGCTAGGAACGTTGATAGAATTTCTCTTGATGTTGATTCTTTGAAACTTAGATCTATTCCTCCTAAGCATGATATCAATGAGTCTCTCAAAGCCATGAGAATTTCCATTGATGAGTGCAAAGAAAGAACCGCTAGGATGCGTGCTAAGAAAGATTGCTTTGTGAAAGCGTGTTCTTCTAATTTCTATGAAAATAAAGATGAAGATCTAAAAGTTATTGATGTGTCCCCTATTAAATCTTTGTTTTGCAATATGAATCTTGATAATGATGGGACGGAATATGATCCACCTTTACCTAGAAGGCGTTCCAAAAATTCTGAGTTTTTAGATCTTGATGCTAAAATTGATAAAAGTGAGATTGAAGAAGTTAAAACTTTAGATCTCAATGCACCCACTATTTTGGATTTCAAGGAATTTAATTATGATAATTGCTCTTTGATAGATTGTATTTCCTTGTTGCAATCCGTGCTAAATTCTCCCCATGCTTATAGTCAACATAAGGCTTTTACTAAACATATCGTTGATGCTTTGATGCAATCTTATGAAGAAAAACTTGAGTTGGAAGTTTCTATCCCTAGAAAACTTTATGATGAGTGGGAACCTACTATTAAAATTAAAATTAAAGATCATGAATGCTTTGTGTGATTTGGGTGCTAGTGTTTCCACTATTCCAAAGACTTTGTGTGATTTGCTAGGTTACCGTGATTTTGATGATTGCTCTCTAAACTTGCACCTTGCTGATTCCACTATTAAGAAACCTATGGGAAGAATTAATGATGTTCTTATTATTGCAAATAGGAATTATGTGCCCGTAGATTTTATTGTTCTTGACATATATTGCAATCCTTCATGTCCTATTATTCTTGGTAGACCTTTCCTTAGAACGATTGGTGCAATTATTGATATGAAGGAAGGGAATATTAGATTCCAATTTCTATTAAGGAAAGGCATGGAACACTTCCCTAGAAAGAAAATAAAATTACCTTATGAATCTATTATGAGAGCCACTTATGGATTGCCTACCAAAGATGGCAATACCTAGATCTATCCTTGCTTTTATGCCTAGCTAGGGGCGTTAAACGATAGCGCTTGTTGGGAGGCAACCCAATTTTATTTTTAGTTTTTTTTGCTTTTGCTTCTGTTTAGGAATAAATATTTGTTATTTCCTCTGGTTATATGTGTTTTTATGTTTTAATTAGTGTTTGTGCCAAGTTAAACCTATAGGATCTTCTTGGATGATAGTTATTTGATCTTGCTGAAAATTCCAGAAACTTTCTGTTCACGAAAATAATTGTTAAAAATCACAAGAACGTGATAAAATATTGATTCCAATTTCTTCTGATCAATAAACAAATTTTCTAGGTCCTCCTATTTTTTCTAATTTTTTTGAGTTACATAAGTTTGTGTTAGTTACAGATTACTACAGACTGTTCTGTTTTTGACAGATTCTCCCCCCCCCCCCCCCCCCCCCCCCCCCCCCCCCCCCCCCCCCCCCCCCCCCCCCCCCCCCCCCCCCCCCCCCCCCCCCCCCCCCCCCCCCCCCCCCCCCCCCCCCCCCCCCCCCCCCCCCCCCCCCCCCCCCCCCCCCCCCCCCCCCCCCCCCCCCCCCCCCCCCCCCCCCCCCCCCCCCCCCCCCCCCCCCCCCCCCCCCCCCCCCCCCCCCCCCCCCCCCCCCCCCCCCCCCCCCCCCCCCCCCCCCCCCCCCCCCCCCCCCCCCCCCCCCCCCCCCCCCCCCCCCCCCCCCCCCCCCCCCCCCCCCCCCCCCCCCCCCCCCCCCCCCCCCCCCCCCCCCCCCCCCCCCCCCCCCCCCCCCCCCCCCCCCCCCCCCCCCCCCCCCCCCCCCCCCCCCCCCCCCCCCCCCCCCCCCCCCCCCCCCCCCCCCCCCCCCCCCCCCCCCCCCCCCCCCCCCCCCCCCCCCCCCCCCCCCCCCCCCCCCCCCCCCCCCCCCCCCCCCCCCCCCCCCCCCCCCCCCCCCCCCCCCCCCCCCCCCCCCCCCCCCCCCCCCCCCCCCCCCCCCCCCCCCCCCCCCCCCCCCCCCCCCCCCCCCCCCCCCCCCCCCCCCCCCCCCCCCCCCCCCCCCCCCCCCCCCCCCCCCCCCCCCCCCCCCCCCCCCCCCCCCCCCCCCCCCCCCCCCCCCCCCCCCCCCCCCCCCCCCCCCCCCCCCCCCCCCCCCCCCCCCCCCCCCCCCCCCCCCCCCCCCCCCCCCCCCCCCCCCCCCCCCCCCCCCCCCCCCCCCCCCCCCCCCCCCCCCCCCCCCCCCCCCCCCCCCCCCCCCCCCCCCCCCCCCCCCCCCCCCCCCCCCCCCCCCCCCCCCCCCCCCCCCCCCCCCCCCCCCCCCCCCCCCCCCCCCCCCCCCCCCCCCCCCCCCCCCCCCCCCCCCCCCCCCCCCCCCCCCCCCCCCCCCCCCCCCCCCCCCCCCCCCCCCCCCCCCCCCCCCCCCCCCCCCCCCCCCCCCCCCCCCCCCCCCCCCCCCCCCCCCCCCCCCCCCCCCCCCCCCCCCCCCCCCCCCCCCCCCCCCCCCCCCCCCCCCCCCCCCCCCCCCCCCCCCCCCCCCCCCCCCCCCCCCCCCCCCCCCCCCCCCCCCCCCCCCCCCCCCCCCCCCCCCCCCCCCCCCCCCCCCCCCCCCCCCCCCCCCCCCCCCCCCCCCCCCCCCCCCCCCCCCCCCCCCCCCCCCCCCCCCCCCCCCCCCCCCCCCCCCCCCCCCCCCCCCCCCCCCCCCCCCCCCCCCCCCCCCCCCCCCCCCCCCCCCCCCCCCCCCCCCCCCCCCCCCCCCCCCCCCCCCCCCCCCCCCCCCCCCCCCCCCCCCCCCCCCCCCCCCCCCCCCCCCCCCCCCCCCCCCCCCCCCCCCCCCCCCCCCCCCCCCCCCCCCCCCCCCCCCCCCCCCCCCCCCCCCCCCCCCCCCCCCCCCCCCCCCCCCCCCCCCCCCCCCCCCCCCCCCCCCCCCCCCCCCCCCCCCCCCCCCCCCCCCCCCCCCCCCCCCCCCCCCCCCCCCCCCCCCCCCCCCCCCCCCCCCCCCCCCCCCCCCCCCCCCCCCCCCCCCCCCCCCCCCCCCCCCCCCCCCCCCCCAAAAACAGAACAGTCTGTAGTAATCTGTAACTAACGCAAACTTCTAGAACTCCAAAAATTCAGCCAAAATAGGAAGACCTAGACAATTTTTTTATTGATCATCAGCAATTGGAATCAATATTTTATCACGTTCTGGTGAATTTTAACAATTGTTTTCATGAACAGAAAGTTTCTGGAATTTTCAGCAAGATCAAATAACTATCATCCAAGAAGATCCTATAGGTTAAACTTGGCACAAACACTAATTAAAACAAAACAAACACATCTAACCAGAGGCTAGATCAAATATTTATTCCTAAACAGAAGCAAAAAACAAAAAAAACTAAAAATAAAATTGGGTTGCCTCCCAACAAGCGCTATCGTTTAACGCCCCTAGCTAGGCATAAAAGCAAGGATAGATCTAGGTATTGCCATCTTTGGTAGGCAATCCATAAGTGGCTCTCATAATAGATTCATAAGGTAATTTTATTTTCTTTCTAGGGAAGTGTTCCATGCCTTTCCTTAATGGAAATTGGAATCTAATATTCCCTTCCTTCATATCAATAATTGCACCAATCGTTCTAAGGAAAGGTCTACCAAGAATAATAGGACATGAAGGATTGCAATCTATATCAAGAACAATAAAATCTACGGGCACATAATTCCTATTAGCAACAATAAGAACATCATTAATTCTTCCCATTGGTTTTTTAATAGTGGAATCCGCAAGGTGCAAGTTTAGAGAGCAATCATCAAAATCACGGAAACCTAGCAAATCACACAAAGTTTTTGGAATCGTGGAAACACTAGCACCCAAATCACACAAAGCATAGCATTCATGATCTTTAATTTTAATTTTAATAGTAGGTTCCCACTCATAATAGAGTTTTCTAGTGATAGAAACTTCCAACTCAAGTTTTTCTTCATAAGATTGCATCAAAGCATCAACCCCCCCCCCCCCCCCCCCCCCCCCCCCCCCCCCCCCCCCCCCCCCCCCCCCCCCCCCCCCCCCCCCCCCCCCCCCCCCCCCCCCCCCCCCCCCCCCCCCCCCCCCCCCCCCCCCCCCCCCCCCCCCCCCCCCCCCCCCCCCCCCCCCCCCCCCCCCCCCCCCCCCCCCCCCCCCCCCCCCCCCCCCCCCCCCCCCCCCCCCCCCCCCCCCCCCCCCCCCCCCCCCCCCCCCCCCCCCCCCCCCCCCCCCCCCCCCCCCCCCCCCCCCCCCCCCCCCCCCCCCCCCCCCCCCCCCCCCCCCCCCCCCCCCCCCCCCCCCCCCCCCCCCCCCCCCCCCCCCCCCCCCCCCCCCCCCCCCCCCCCCCCCCCCCCCCCCCCCCCCCCCCCCCCCCCCCCCCCCCCCCCCCCCCCCCCCCCCCCCCCCCCCCCCCCCCCCCCCCCCCCCCCCCCCCCCCCCCCCCCCCCCCCCCCCCCCCCCCCCCCCCCCCCCCCCCCCCCCCCCCCCCCCCCCCCCCCCCCCCCCCCCCCCCCCCCCCCCCCCCCCCCCCCCCCCCCCCCCCCCCCCCCCCCCCCCCCCCCCCCCCCCCCCCCCCCCCCCCCCCCCCCCCCCCCCCCCCCCCCCCCCCCCCCCCCCCCCCCCCCCCCCCCCCCCCCCCCCCCCCCCCCCCCCCCCCCCCCCCCCCCCCCCCCCCCCCCCCCCCCCCCCCCCCCCCCCCCCCCCCCCCCCCCCCCCCCCCCCCCCCCCCCCCCCCCCCCCCCCCCCCCCCCCCCCCCCCCCCCCCCCCCCCCCCCCCCCCCCCCCCCCCCCCCCCCCCCCCCCCCCCCCCCCCCCCCCCCCCCCCCCCCCCCCCCCCCCCCCCCCCCCCCCCCCCCCCCCCCCCCCCCCCCCCCCCCCCCCCCCCCCCCCCCCCCCCCCCCCCCCCCCCCCCCCCCCCCCCCCCCCCCCCCCCCCCCCCCCCCCCCCCCCCCCCCCCCCCCCCCCCCCCCCCCCCCCCCCCCCCCCCCCCCCCCCCCCCCCCCCCCCCCCCCCCCCCCCCCCCCCCCCCCCCCCCCCCCCCCCCCCCCCCCCCCCCCCCCCCCCCCCCCCCCCCCCCCCCCCCCCCCCCCCCCCCCCCCCCCCCCCCCCCCCCCCCCCCCCCCCCCCCCCCCCCCCCCCCCCCCCCCCCCCCCCCCCCCCCCCCCCCCCCCCCCCCCCCCCCCCCCCCCCCCCCCCCCCCCCCCCCCCCCCCCCCCCCCCCCCCCCCCCCCCCCCCCCCCCCCCCCCCCCCCCCCCCCCCCCCCCCCCCCCCCCCCCCCTTTTTATTAGTAGATCTTTCGGTGTGCCATTGAGAATAATTAACCATAATATCATCTAGGAGTTTAGTAGCTTCTCCTAAAGTGATTTCCATAAAAATGCCTCCCGCGGCCGAATCTAAAAGATTTCTAGAAGCAAAATTCAATCCAGCATAAAATTTTTGTATAATCATCCAAAGATTCAAACCATGTGTCGGGCAATTACGTATCATCAATTTCATCCTCTCCCAAGCTTGTGCAACATGTTCATGATCAAGTTGCTTAAAATTCATAATATCGTTTCTAAGAGAGATGATTTTAGCGGGAGGAAAATACTTAGAGATAAAAGCATCTTTGCACTTATTCCAAGAATCAATACTATTTTTAGGCAATGACGAAAACCAAGCTTTAGCACGATCTCTAAGCGAAAAAGGAAATAGCTTCAATTTAACAATATCATTATCCACATCTTTCTTCTTTTGCATATCACACAAAGCAACGAAGCTATTTAGATGGGTAGCGGCATCTTCACTAGGAAGGCCGGCAAATTAATCTTTCATGACAAGATTCAACAAAGCAGCATTAATTTCACAAGATCCAGTATCGGTAAGAGGAGCAATCGGCATGCTAAGAAAATCATTGTTGTTGGTATTGGTAAAGTCACACAATTTAGTATTATCTTGAGCCATCGTGACAAGCAAGCAATCCAACACATGAGCAAACAAGAAGCAAGCGAAAAAGAGGCGAACGGAAAAGAGAGGGCGAATAAAACGGCAAGGGTGAAGTGGGGGAGAGGAAAATGAGAGGCAAATGGCAAATAATGTAATGCGGGAGATAAGGGTTTGTGATGGGTACTTGGTATGTTGACTTTTCCGTAGACTCCCCGGCAACGGCGCCAGAAATGGCTCGTTGTCGGGAGTCCAAATCTTGACTTGACCTTGCGTAAGCCTCCCCGGCAACGGCGCCAGAAATCCTTCTTGCTACCTCTTGAGCACTGCGTTGGTTTTCCCTTGAAGAGGAAAGGGTGATGCAGTAAAGCAGCGTAAGTATTTCCCTCAGTTTTTGAGAACCAAGGTATCAATCCAGTGAGGAGGCCACGCTCAAGTCCCTCGCACCTACACAAACAAATAAATCCTCGCAACCAACGCAATAAAGGGGTTGTCAATACCTTCATGGTCACTTACGAGAGTGAGATCTGATAGATATGATAAGATAATATTTTTGGTATTTTTATGATAAAGATGCAAAGTAAAACCCCCCCCCCCCCCCCCCCCCCCCCCCCCCCCCCCCCCCCCCCCCCCCCCCCCCCCCCCCCCCCCCCCCCCCCCCCCCCCCCCCCCCCCCCCCCCCCCCCCCCCCCCCCCCCCCCCCCCCCCCCCCCCCCCCCCCCCCCCCCCCCCCCCCCCCCCCCCCCCCCCCCCCCCCCCCCCCCCCCCCCCCCCCCCCCCCCCCCCCCCCCCCCCCCCCCCCCCCCCCCCCCCCCCCCCCCCCCCCCCCCCCCCCCCCCCCCCCCCCCCCCCCCCCCCCCCCCCCCCCCCCCCCCCCCCCCCCCCCCCCCCCCCCCCCCCCCCCCCCCCCCCCCCCCCCCCCCCCCCCCCCCCCCCCCCCCCCCCCCCCCCCCCCCCCCCCCCCCCCCCCCCCCCCCCCCCCCCCCCCCCCCCCCCCCCCCCCCCCCCCCCCCCCCCCCCCCCCCCCCCCCCCCCCCCCCCCCCCCCCCCCCCCCCCCCCCCCCCCCCCCCCCCCCCCCCCCCCCCCCCCCCCCCCCCCCCCCCCCCCCCCCCCCCCCCCCCCCCCCCCCCCCCCCCCCCCCCCCCCCCCCCCCCCCCCCCCCCCCCCCCCCCCCCCCCCCCCCCCCCCCCCCCCCCCCCCCCCCCCCCCCCCCCCCCCCCCCCCCCCCCCCCCCCCCCCCCCCCCCCCCCCCCCCCCCCCCCCCCCCCCCCCCCCCCCCCCCCCCCCCCCCCCCCCCCCCCCCCCCCCCCCCCCCCCCCCCCCCCCCCCCCCCCCCCCCCCCCCCCCCCCCCCCCCCCCCCCCCCCCCCCCCCCCCCCCCCCCCCCCCCCCCCCCCCCCCCCCCCCCCCCCCCCCCCCCCCCCCCCCCCCCCCCCCCCCCCCCCCCCCCCCCCCCCCCCCCCCCCCCCCCCCCCCCCCCCCCCCCCCCCCCCCCCCCCCCCCCCCCCCCCCCCCCCCCCCCCCCCCCCCCCCCCCCCCCCCCCCCCCCCCCCCCCCCCCCCCCCCCCCCCCCCCCCCCCCCCCCCCCCCCCCCCCCCCCCCCCCCCCCCCCCCCCCCCCCCCCCCCCCCCCCCCCCCCCCCCCCCCCCCCCCCCCCCCCCCCCCCCCCCCCCCCCCCCCCCCCCCCCCCCCCCCCCCCCCCCCCCCCCCCCCCCCCCCCCCCCCCCCCCCCCCCCCCCCCCCCCCCCCCCCCCCCCCCCCCCCCCCCCCCCCCCCCCCCCCCCCCCCCCCCCCCCCCCCCCCCCCCCCCCCCCCCCCCCCCCCCCCCCCCCCCCCCCCCCCCCCCCCCCCCCCCCCCCCCCCCCCCCCCCCCCCCCCCCCCCCCCCCCCCCCCCCCCCCCCCCCCCCCCCCCCCCCCCCCCCCCCCCCCCCCCCCCCCCCCCCCCCCCCCCCCCCCCCCCCCCCCCCCCCCCCCCCCCCCACCAATCATACATAAAAGAATTCAGAGGAGATTCAAATATTGTTCATAGATAATCTTGATCATGAACCCACAATTCATCGATCTCAACAAACACACCGCAAAAGAAGATTACATCAAATAGATCTCCACGAGAGAGGGGGAGAACATTGTATTGAGATCCAAAAAGAGAGAAGAAGCCATCTAGCTAATAACTATGGACCCGAAGGTCTGAGGTAAACTACTCACACATCATCGGAGAGGCTATGGTGTTGATGTAGAAGCCCTCCGTGATCGATGCCCCCTCCGGCAGGACGCCGGAAAAGGCCCCAAGATGGGATCTCACGGGTACAGAAGGTTGCGGCGGTGGAATTAGGTTTTTGTGGATGCCTCTGTTGGTTTGGGGATACGTAGGTATATATAGGAGGAAGAAGTACGTCGGTGGAGCAACATGGGCCCCACAAGGGTGGAGGGCGCGCCCAGGGGGTAGGCGCGCCCCACTACCTCGTGCCTTCCTGGTTGATGTCTTGACGTAGGGTCCAAGTCCTCTGGATCTCGTTCGTTCCGAAAATCACGTTCCCGAAGGTTTCATTCCGTTTGGACTCCGTTTGATATTCTTTTTCTGTGAAACTCTGAAATAGGCAAAAAAACAGCAATTCTGGGCTGGGCCTTCGGTTAATAGGTTAGTCCCAAAAATAATATAAAAGTGTATAACAAAGCCCATTAATCATCCAAAACAGAATATAATATAGCATGAAGCAATCAAAAATTATAGATACGTTGGAGATGTATCAGAGCGCAAGGAGGCTGGAAAGGAGCATCCGGTTCAATGGCCGGTTTATTATATCAGTGAGGTGCTTATTGAGTCCAAGCAAAGGTACCCACATTGGCAAAAGCTGGTGTATGGAGTTTTTATGGCGAGCTGGAAGCTTAAGCAATATTTCCAGGGTCATCCTATCACTGTGGTCAGTTCTGCTCCTTTGGGAGATATAATTCAGAACAGGGAAGCAACTGGTCGGGTCGCCAAGTGGGCTATTGAGCTTGGGCCTCACGGGTTAAAATATGTGCCCCGGACGGCGGTCAAATCTTAGGCACTTATGGACTTCATCAATGACTGGACGGAGTTACAGGCGCCAGAAGAGAAGCAGGATCATACTTATTAGACTATTCATTTTGATGGGTCCAGGCAATTGGAAGGCTCGGGGGCTGGAGTCGTATTAACTTCCCCACGAGGTGATAAGTTTTGTTATGTTCTCCGTTTAATGTTCCCTTGCACTAACAATGCAGCTGCATATGAGGCTCTACTCCACGGTCTTCGGATGGCTAAAGAGATGAATCTAAGCCGAGTTAAGTGCTTCGGTGACTTGGACCTGGTGGCTCAACAGGTGTCTGGTACTTGGGATTCCAAGGACCCACTCATGGCAGCATATCGTCGAGAGGTGGATATTGTTGCAGGTCACTTCCAAGGGTATCAGGTTGATCATGTGGACCGGCGGAAGAATGAAGCGGCGGACGCTTTAAGCCGCTTGGGTTCCCAACGTAAACCGGTTCCACCCAATGTCTTTCTGGATGTGCTGCATAATCCATCTGTCAAGCTCCCTACAGAAGAGGATTTGGCTGTTCCTGATCCGGAGGCTCAGCTGGTGGCGGCTCTTCATGTTATCCCGGATTGGACGGTTCCGTATTTGGCGTATATGAACCGGGGCGAATTACCAGAGGATGAAACTTCGGCCAGACAGATAATCCGGCGGTCCAAGTCCATGACTATTATCAATGGAGAGTTACATCATTGCAGCGTGACAGGGGCGTTTCAGCGTTGTGTATCTCCTGAAGAAGGCCGTGAAATTTTGCGTGAGATCCACGAAGGAGATTGTGGTCACCACGTCAGTTCAAAATCTCTGGTAGCTAAGGAGTTTCGTCACGGTTTCTATTGGCTGACGGCTCATGCTGATGCTGAGGACTTGGTCAAAAGGTGTGATGGATGTCAAAAATTCTCACGACGCGCTCATGTACCGGCCCAGGAATTGAGGATGAACCCAATCACTTGGCCGTTTAAGAGATCCAAGGACAAGAAGACCCACCTTTTGGTGGCGGTTGGTAAGTTCACAAAGTGGGTGGAGGCAGAGCCAGTCAGTAAGTGTGATGCAGCTACGGCGGTTCAATTCATCAAGAAGGTGATTTTCTGGTTTGGTTTTCCACACAGCATTATAACAGATAATGGTACCAATCTGTCAAAAGGTGCTATGAAGGAGTTCTGTCAACGTGAGCACATCCGGCTTGACGTATCATCAGTGGCTCACCCCCAGTCCAATGGTCAAGCGGAGAGGGCCAATCAAGAGTTCTTGAGAGGCATCAAGCCCCGGCTTATGGTTCCTTTGCAACGGACGCCGGGTTGTTGGGTAGAGGAGTTACCTTCTGTGTTATGGAGCATCAATACCACACCCAACAGATCGACGGGTTACACGCCTTTTTTTCATGGTTTATGGAGCGGAGGCAGTTCTCCCTAGTGACATCCGTCATGACTCACCTCGTGTGGCGGCATATGTTGAAGCTGACAATGAGAAGGCACGACAGGAAGCACTTGACCTGTTGGATGAGGAGCGTGACATTACAGCAGCCCGTTCGGCGATTTATCAGCAAGATCTGCGTCGTTATCACAGCCGCCGAGTTAGAACCAGAACTTTTCAAGAAGGCGATCTGGTGCTCCGACTCATTCAGGATCAAACTGATATGCACAAGTTATCCCCGCCTTGGGAAGGACCTTTTGTGGTCAGCAAGAATCTGCATAACGGGTCATACTATCTTATTGATGTTCGAGAGCGCAAAGACTCACGTAAATCGGAGGAGGAGACCCACCGGCCGTGGAATATCGCTCATCTTTGGCCTTACTATACCTGAGCCATAGGCTCTGCTTATGTACATTGTTATGACAATGTATATATTATGATCAATATAATAAACCGGAGCCTCAGCTAAAGTGGGGTATCTGTTGTTTTTCTTAAATCATGTGTGGTTACATGGGGGCTTCTGTTCATAAAGCGGCATCCGGTTTACACCTTGATTCAGCTTATAAAGCTTTCTATAAAAATCACTTGGGGGCTTGGTTGTATTTGAACCATAGCTACACCTCTTGATCGGTGCAAAGCCACCAGAAAAATCACTTGGGGGCTTGGTCGTATTCGAACCATAGTCACACCTCTTGATCGGCTCAAAGCCAAATTAATTCGAGGCCAAAGAGAGTGTTGCAAAAGAACAACTCAAACATAGGCACCCACTGAGCATAGCTCAAAATATTGCTTGGGGATTCTTTGCTATCGCAATGAACAAAGAATATACACTTGTAATAGGCTATCAAGCCACGGCTTGGAAGCCTGGTGTATACACCTAAAACCCCGGGTTAGCCTGCCTTTCTAAGTAAGTCACTCCGTCCAGGTAAACCTGGTATGACCCACCGAACTTCGACAAGTCAATCTGATAAGACCCTGAACTTGTCAAAGTTAAAACGACGATTGGTTAAGGATTGAGGACCATCTTAAAAGGCTTTGTGAAATGGTTTAACTCAGTGGCCTGGCAGCCCATGAAAAGCCTCGAATTTGGGGCCTGGTAGCCCGTGAAAAGCCTCGACTACAAGTTTTTTCGTATGCTTTTATTTGCCAAGTTTTTTTCTCTTTTGATGACATTTATAATGTTCTGATAAACCGGCGTTCATTAAACCCGGCTTGACTTTAAACTACAAGTTGTCAGTATCTGATCAGTCATAATCCGGAGATTAGTAACCTGGTCTGGTTTTGACTATAAGTCGCCAGAATTGAATATGAATAAACCGGTGTTTATCATAACCCGAAACGGTTTTATCATAAACTGGCACAATATGACAGAAGATTAGGGTTATCACCCTCATTATAACAGTTGGTCAGCCAACATTATGACTCAAGGTCACAGGTATCAATTATTTTCATATTTGATTATCTTTTCACAAGCCTTGGTTATAAACCCTGGCTATATATCTGGGCATCATGACCCGTCTGGCGGTAAACCGCCAGGACACTATCAACTTCTTGTGTGCAGGAATAGCTTGAGTAAATCGCTACGGATTATGAACATCATATGTCTTAAGCATGGCGGATGAACAAGTATCAGGCACAAATAAGTATGCACGATGGCATAGCAGGCCAAGTGTTTTAACTAGCCTATTACAAGGCATTTCAGTGCCCAAAAGGATAATTGTTTTCTCGACAAGCATTGCAGCACGTGGAAGTTTAAACCGGCCTCCGGATCATGATTCCTCACGAGGTTGACTGGACGGCTGCGGATCATCTTGCACCGGTTCATCCTCCATGTCTCTACCTAGCGGCTGGAAGTCAATAGTTGCCCAGTCGATTCCAGTTAAGGCTTGGAACACAGCTTCGTCGCTTATAAGGGTGGATAGTTCAATGTCAGGGGCATAGGTGTGCTTACGAATTGGTGGGATGAGATTTTGAGCCTCCGGAGTTGGGGCAGCAACCCGTTTGTTGTTGACGTCATAATTTGCCTGATAATATGAAAGATCAGCTTCTTCAGCTAATTGGCAAGCCAGTGGACGTACTTCCCGGTTTATGGCACGGAGGTCCTCATTGCCAAATTCTGATCCGTCTTCTTTTAAGCTTGGGTAGCCTTTAGCCACATCCACCGGATCAAGATCAGGCACCCATGCTTTTGCCCGGGTTAGTGCGGTCAGAGCACCAGCCCTTGCAGCAGATCTCTTTAGCTCTTCTATCCGGGCAGGCAGCATTGACAGTCTTTCTAAGGTCTCCTTGATTAAAGTTGGGGGCGGTTTGTTGTGAGAAGCGGTGCAGATGATTCGTTGCGTGCCGGTATATAACTGCTCTATAAGAGTATAGGCAGCCTTCAGCTTCTTCTGTACGTCAGAGCCCAGATGATTAATGCGAGTCCCTGCATAATTACAAGCATCAGTAAACCGGCTTC
Source organism: Thinopyrum obtusiflorum (assembly GCA_036873465.1). NCBI lineage: Eukaryota > Viridiplantae > Streptophyta > Magnoliopsida > Poales > Poaceae > Thinopyrum > Thinopyrum obtusiflorum. The sequence goes on along the minus strand of JAAAWM010012173.1, from coordinate 154,597 downwards.
GTATGGGATGCTATGTTGAAAATGTGAGGCAAGGATGTTTACCAAATACAGCAGCGGTCATGGCATGTATCTGCCGCTTTACGCCAGTCAGTTCATCTACTACCGGTTTAAGAGCTGCTTCTGCGTCCTCGGCTCTCTTTTGCAAAATGGATTTTTCTGTCTCCCAATCCGCCCGCTCCTTGTTGAAACTCTCCTTTATCTTTTCCATAGCGGCTAAAGCGCTGGTCAGCTCATCCTTTGCCTTGGAGGTTTTGGCTTGCTGGGACTTGATGTTTTCTTGCAGATCGGCGGTTTGAGATTCCTTTTTGCTCAGCTCAGCCTATAAGAAACAGACATATTATGAGTTGACGGTACATATTTGAAGTACCAAGTGCATAACAAGTTATGCACCTGATACTTGGGGGCTAATCCATATTTGCTTGTTCTCAGAAATTTCTACAAGTCCCAAGCACAATACAAGTATTACTCTTGGCACTTGGGGGCTAATGTATGTTTGCTCAAAGTACTGATATGGGAATTCTTCTACAGTCCTGGTTCATCTTTATAAAGTTAAGCCGGCCCTTGGGTTTACACCAGTGAAAGATACAGTATTGCAATTTTAAAGGACCGGTTCATCTTAAAGAGATACCTGGTCCCTGGAGGCTAAGCATGCAAAGTTAAGTTATTACTAAGTTCCGGTTTAGATTGATATCATAAACCGTCACTTGGGGGCTACTGGAGTTGATATTTGGAATTAAAAAGAGAAACGGTTATGCAGAGTTGAGCATTAGTTACCTCGTATCGCTCTTTCATCAAGTTTACCAAATCGGCTTCATAGTCACGGCTGGTGTACAGACGGTTCAAGAAGCCAGAGTGAATGTCTTGGGCATTGAGATGGCGTAGCTAGACAAATCGGTGTTCCATTTGCCTTTACCCATAGCAGAAAGCTCATCCTTGGCGCTATGTTTGGATAAAGCGACCGGGTTGCCAGGAGCAATGTGGCTGACGCCGGTAATCATAATGTCATCTTCTGTAGCATCAGCAGCCTTCATTGGAGTGGACGGCTTATCAGCAGCCTTGGCTGGACTGGCCGGTTTATCATCCGTGCGAGCCAGACTAGTCGGTTGGTCAGTGTGACTGGTGGTGTCAACTTCTTCTTGTTCAGCGACAAAGTCATAATCTTGTGGTGGCGGATCATCAAGCTGAGCGTCCGCATTGGTCTCTACTGGATCTGGGGTTTTCTCCGGTTCAATAACCACATTTTCATCTGACGGTTTGTTGAACCGAGCCTTCTTGCTGGGTCTTGGCTTGGCACTGAGAAAGAACAAAAATAAAGGTCAATGCATTGTGTAAAACATAAGGCATGGAAAATAAATTTAAGGTATGACTCACCCAGGAACTGTCTTGAGGGGTGGAAGCTGTGTGGCCGATGACTAGCCGGAGGATGAGTTGGGTGTGCCCTGATAATTTGAATCAGACGGATTAAGAGGCTGACGGAAACAACCCGCCTTGGGACAAGAAGTGTCGGGAATGTAGGAGACCTCTGATTGACGTTTTCGGACTGGAGTATTTGGTAAACCGGCTGAGGTGACTACCTGGCCACTGTGCCGGGTTGTGCGGCGAGCTTCATGTTGCTGCGTCTTCAAAAGAAAGTTTGGGTCCAAGTGAGCGAGGGGGTGAGAAAATTTTACTTTCCGGTTTGCTCGACGGATTTTTGGTGTTGGCAGAGGATCTGAACCGGAGGAAAGGATAATTACCTCTACATCGTCAGCTTGGCTGCCTTCAGCATCGTCCTGATAATGGTCATTGTCAATGAGATGTATAAAAAATGAACCAAGAGAGTCAAGTTCTACCTCTGAGTCCGGATTAGCCAAATCGGCATCATCATTTGGTTTGGAAGACGCAGTGGTCTTCTTCTTGGCAGGTTTTTTGACAACCTTGGTCTTTTGGTGAAGTGGTTTTGCCGGTTTGTCTTGTGGTTTTGCCGGTTTATCATGTGGTTTTTTCTTCCAGAAGAGATCGTCACCCTATCAAAGATGGACAAAATTTTGAGATAATATTTGAAATAAGTAAGTTAGATCAAAAAAGTTATGGGATCCTTACAGTTGGCGGTTTGTTGGAAACACAGAAAGGACTTAATCCGGTCTGGCTGCAGACAGCCTCCGGTTCATTCAGTATCTTCTTCACAGCCTTAGTAACTTCAGCATCCGTAAGCTGAATATCAATATGTCGTTGAGGGTCCTTCAAACTCCCAGTGTATTCACACATTAAACCGGGGCGTCGGCTTAAGGGCAATATGCTCCAAGTTATCCAACAACGAGCAAAATCAACACCTGTTAAACCGTTCGCCATAAAGGCTCTAAGCTTTGACAGTTGTGGAGCATAGTTGGACCTTTCCTTTGCAGTTAACCTCTGAGGAAAGGGATGTGTATTGCTAAGACGGTGAGGGCGGTAACCCGGCAAAGGGTTTTCATCAGTTGGAGATGTATCTTTGCAATAAAACCAAGTCTGGTTCCACTCCTTGGGGTGACTATGGAGCTTGGCATGAGGGAAGCTGACATCCTTCCTCTTTTGAACCGCCATTCTGCCGAGCTCAGTATTGGGTCCATCTGTGAACTCTGTGCGACGGTTTAAGTAGAAGAAATCCCTAAACAATTCAACTGTGGGCTCCTCTTGAAGATAAGCTTCACAAAAGACTTGGAAATGGCAGATGTTGGACACAGAGTTTGGGCCGATGTCCTGAGGGTGGAGCTGAAAACTGGCAAGCACATCTCGGAAAAACTTTGAACCAGGAGGGCTAAAGCCTCGACCTAGATGGTCAACAGAAACAACTACTTCTCCGTCCTTGGGTTCAGGAGGATTTTCCGGACCGGGGGCCCTCTAGTGGATGACCTCTTTCTTGGCTAAAGCACCAGTTGTGACACATCTGTCTAATTGTTCTTCAGTGACCCGGGAAGGAACCCAGTTGCACTCATAGACTTGTTTGGCCATTTCAATGGAAAGCTGAAACATGATTATTGCCGGTTTAAGGTTTATGTTGAACAAGTATAAAGCGGTGCAAGAGCAGAAGAAGACAGAAGTATGTACATTGGTAAACCGGAATCAGACATGGGAGATGATATAAAGATAAAGCGGCTTGGCGGTTCAACAGGGGACTAATGGTACCTACCGGATCATCATTTTTCTATGAGATTAAACCGCCTACTCTGGTATAGAAGATACAGATCTAAGATGCATAATTGAAGGAAAAACAAGTTTCACAGCTTGGCATGGTAATTTCAGATCTGCAGCGTGTTGATAAATCAAAATATATTCCGACCTAAAGCGCAGGCGCTTGAGGTGTTTAACAGTTCCAGATGAGTTTTTCTATACAAAACAGATGTTCTAATGAGGGAAACGGAGTTTTGACTACAAAGGCACTGGGAAATATCAGATCTAAATCGCCATTTGTACTACTGAAGAGGAACAGGAAGAACAACTCCAACAACTTCAAAGAACTCCGACGAGTACAAACCCTAATGATAAGATCTAGGGTGGAAGGAGAAAAGACTTACCAATGATGAAAGAACAGCGGAGAAGCGCCGCGGCTTTCTGGTACGATCAGGTTGATGCAGCGGCCGTTGTTGAGGCAGATGCGAAGATCGACGGCGGTGGCAGAGCTCGAGGGTTCGGTCGGCGCGAGGAAGAAGACGATGCGAAAAGGCATGGGGGGAAAATGGAAAGGACCCCCTGGTCTTATTTATAAAGGCAAAGGGATAAGTGACAGGCGCGAAAATCGAGGGGCCTAAAAATTGGATATGTGGCGAAGCTGTCGCCTCGATTGTTGGAGGCTCATTAATGAAGGTGAGCTATATGCAATTTTAATAGCAGGTGATGTCATGGTGGTTTATCATGATTCTGGAAGATGACGTCATGGCGGTTTACAAGATTTCTGTGAAGATGATGAAGTGTTGAAAATTGACATGAATCAGTTCAAATCAATCCGGGGCCTAATGTTGGGGATATTACTACTGGGTATAAACCGGCCAGGAGAGGCCGGGTTATCCCCAAGATAAGTTATTATACTTGAAGCCCATGAAGACGAAGACGGAGGCGCTTTATGAAGGCCTAGGGCCCAAAGGCGGATTACGGCCTGTAAACATAAACCGACATTGATATGCAAACTTGTGTTGTAAGATAGAAAGAGTAGAGACCGGGCCGGACACGTTTATGAGCCGGCCTCAGGATCCTGTAAACCGGCGGGCGTCAACCCATGTATATAAGGGGATGACCCGGCGGCGGTTTAGGGAGGACAGACAACAACTCGAGACCCAGGCAAAGTGTATTCGCTCCCTGGTCATCGAAACCCTAGCAATCCCACACCAACTGGATCGTAGGCTTTTACCTTCACCGCAAGGGGCCGAACCAGTATAAACTCTCTGCGTCCCTTGTCCACTTTAACCCCTTTAAGTTAACCCGTTGCGATGGCTCCACGACTAAGTCCTTTCTCTAGGACATCTGCCGTGACAAAACCACGACACCTTGTCTTACCAACAAGAGGGTTTGTGACTCCTTGAACTAGTGCAAGATGTGAAAGTTGATTGCACTTGTCCTTGCCAAAATTAATATGAGTGAAGTATGTTGGCAGAGTCACCCTCAAGAACTCTCTAGTTCTTCTTCTTTGGGATCCACATCATCTTGATGGGAATCCTTGGAGTTGTAGTCATACTTGATGAAAGAGAACTCGATGTAGTCTTGGGAACCCACTTGACCAAGGACTTTGGAGCTTCTTCAAATGCATCAATCTCTTCTTGAAGCTGGTCCTTGCCTTTTAGCTTGTGGTCTTGTGGTGGAAGATCATCTTGAGCTTGTGTTCCCTTGAAAGAAGTGGGATCATACTTCTCTTGTTCAGGAACAAACTTCGTCTTGGGGTATTGATCTTCTCCCCACTCAACTCCATTGGCATTGAACTTGCGTTCAAAACCAACACCTTGATTCTTCCGGTGCCTTCCTTGCTTGCGTACAATTTCCTCAAATTGCTTACTTCCGGCAAGGCTCTTGTAAACACCTTTCTCTATAATTCCTTTCAATAAGCTATTTTCTTGCTCAAGTGTAACTTGGCTAAGAGAATCAGTAGTGGAATCAAGAGAACTACTAGAAGCAACAATATTGGATTTAACATGATTATTGTTACTACTAGAAGAACAATCTTTCTTTCTCTTGTTTCTAGATTTTACCTGTGGCATGTAAGTAGACAAGAGTAAACACTTGGCAATATAAGAAGAACTTTTCTTACGAAGATCATCATTGATTGCTTTTAAGAACCCATGCTCTTGCTCTAGATTGAGCTTTTCAAAGCGTAGCTTTTCATGAGTCTTTAAAAGCTCTCGATGATCCTCAAAGGTAGTTTCATGAGCTAACTTAAGAGTGTTTAGTTCTTTTGTTAGATGCTCAATCTCCTTATTATCATTGTCATTCGTTTCATCTTGATTAGCATGATTAATTGCAATTTCATCATTGTTTTCCTCACTAGAGTTGTCAACAAGTAAATCATCATCGCCTAGCAAATCATCTTCATCACTGTTGAAATCAACATACTCGGGGTGTGATACCATGGGGCCTTTAGGCATGAAGCATCTTCCAATCCTTTAATTTGGTGAATCGAATATGTTGTAGGAGTTGGATGACACAAGTGCAAGACCGGCAACACCTTCATCTTGAGTATATTCAGAGTCGGAGTGATAGCTTCTCTCGGAGTAGTTGTCGGAGTCAGAACCGGATACCCATTCACCAATATGAGCTTGATGTCTTCGTCTTGTGTAGCTCTTTGATGACTTGTCCTTCCTTTCCGAATCCTTGCTTTTGCGAGAGGGTCTTCATTCATAACGATCATCTCTACTCCTTCTCTCTCTTGGTGGTGATTCCTCTCTTTTACTTCTCCTTTTAGGTGAGTCTTCTCTTCTTTTGTAGGGAGCCATACACTCACTAGAGTAGTGTCCGGGTCCTCCACAATTGTACCAATTGCGATCACGACTAGAAGATCTTTTGTCATTGTAGGACCATGACTTGGAACTTCTCTCTTTGCTTCTACTCTTGTAGAACTTGTTGAAGTTCTTCACCATTAGACTCAATTCTTCATTGAAGGCTTGTTTCTCACTTGATGTTGTAGGAGCATCACATGTAGCTTTGTAAGCACCACTAGACTTGTTGTGAAGCTCTTCTTTATCCTTGAGTGACATCTCATGAGCAACAATTCTACCAATGACTTCTGTTGGCTTGAGATCTTTATAATTGGGCATCATTTGGATCAAGGTGCACACGGTATCACATTTTCCATCCAAGGCTCTTAGGATCTTCTTGATGATGAATCTATCGGTCATCTCTTCACTTCCTAAGCCGGCAATCTCATTTGTGATGAGAGCAAGCCTAGAGTACATTTCAGCGACTCCTTCAAACTACAAAAAAAAAAGACATTTTGGGCCGAATGAAATTTTTTTCTGTCATGCCTATGACACTTCTATGATGATAATTGTGACAAAAACCGGTGTCATCATAGATGTGGTGGGGTCCTACTTCTATGACAAAAAATCATGACAGAAAATGGGCTTTTCATCCTGGGAAGGGCCGGAGACGCAGCTGCATGACATTCTTTGGGCCATCCATGATGGAAAAACCATGGTAGAAGCGAGGGCGAGGAAAATATCGGGGGAGTTCCCGGTTACGGTGGGTGGTTGGGGGCCGAGCGATGCACGTTTCTCTCGTACGTACGCTCGTGTGTGCGAGGCGTTGGGCTCTAACTGAACTCGAGCAAGGTGTTGGGCTCTAACTGAACCTGAGCGATTGCACTACACGCTACGCGTTACTGAACCCGAGCGGTCGATTGATCCCTAGTTGTTAACTGAACCCGAGTGATTCCTTCACTACTGCTGCTAACTGAAGCCGATCGAACACTGCTGCCTCCTTCCCTTGACGAACAGTGAGCATTGTTGAGGGGGTTTGGATGAACAGTTCCCGGTGGGGGGTTGGATGAACAGGACCCCATGGTAGTAGAGGCCGTTGCCGCTGGATGAACAGGACCCCGATCGATCGTGCCGGTGGATGAACAGGACCCCATGGAGGGGTGGATGAACAGGACCCCGTGGAGGGCTGGATGAATAGGACGACCCCGTGGAGGGCTGGTTGAAGAGTAGCCGGTGGAGGGCTGGATGAATAGTAGCCCATGGAGGGGTAGTTGAACAGGACCCCGTGGAAAGGGCTGGTTGAACAGTAGCCGGGGGAGGAGCGCATGGTGGAGGCTGGATGAATAGGAGCCCGTGGATGAACAGTCGCAGGTGGAGGCTGGAGGAGGTCGACGGTGGATGAACAGTAGCCCGTGGAGGCAGTCGACGGTGGAGATGAACAGTATCCCGTGGAGTCCCGTTTTGCGGTACGCCACACCCCTCCCGATGAACAGGACCCCCGTTTCGACCGTAGCGCTCCAACACAAGTCCGTTTCCTCGGTTTTGCGGTATGCCACACCCCTCCCGATCAACAAGACCCCATTTCGACCGTAGGAGGTTCGTTTCCTCCGTTTTGTGGTACGCCAGACCCCTCTCGATGAACAGGATCCCATTTCGACCATGGCCGATCAAACACAAGGCCGTTTCCTCCATTCTGCGGTACGCCAGGCCTCGTTTCCATCGGCTATTCCGTCCAAGCCGGTTGGCTCCCGATGAACACGACGATGCATTCCGTTCCGACCCAGCCGGTTGCCTCCCCATGAACACGACGACGGCGCAGCTTCTCCGTTCCGACCCAGCCATGTACACGAGCCCTAGCCATACGTATGCGCGAGTAGGCGTTTGAGACCTCGCACGTATTACGTACGTGAGCGTATTTTCTTTCTTGCACCCTGGCCGTTGTACGTACGTGTACATGCTACGTGCGCGCCTCTACTACGACACGTGCGCGCCTCTACCAGTATGTACGTACACGTTCGCGACCAAAATGACCAATGCTACATACGCTTCGACAAGGTGGGTCCCGACTGTCAGGCACTTCCTTGCGTGTGAAGATGTAGCTGGTGGGTCCCAGCAGTCAGGGGGGAAACATTTTATTCATGAAATACGGTGGCCCGTCCGGTGGGTCCCTGCTGTCAGGTGGAGGAATCATTATTTTCCGTGTAATAAGGAGGCACTTCCTTGCTGCGGCCGTGGACCCAGCTGTCAGCCTCTCCACGTACAGTACTCTTCCGATGGAAGTCGGTCATTGACCACATTGACCACGCAGCGCCGAGAGCACCAAGGCGGTGGACGACGGAGAGGCCTAGGAAGGGGACGATGGGGAGCCGGGGAAGACGCGGCAGTGGATGCCCACGCGGAGAGGAGTACGAGGGTTCACTGGTTCGGCTACGGTGTGAGGCTGCCGTCGCCGTAGGGACTGGCCAGCGGTGGGAGTAGTAGGGGGCGGTGAGGCCTCCACAACAGCACAGCCGACCACGGAAGGCAGGAGCAGGCGGCACGACCGGCGCTACTTTGGGCGGCTGGAGCAAGAAGACCAGAGGTTGAAGAAGCACTACGGCCGTTGGATGGACATCGTACGGTCACTGGAGCTAGAATCATTCATATTGACTAAAATGGACAAAGCCCTCCATCCCCGTCAACTTAGTAGGCCCACATGTTAGCCTCCCACTATGCTGGGTCCCAGCTAGCAGGGGGAGTATTCCTTTTTTTGTGCGTAATAAGGAGGCACTTCCTTGCGTGCGAAGATATAGCTGGTGGGTCTGACCTGTAAGCGGGGGCAACATTTTTTCACGAAATACAGAGGCCCTTCTGGTGGATCCCAGATGTCAGGTGGAGGAATCATTATTTTGCGCGTAATAAGGAGGCATTTCCTTGTGTGCGGCCGTGGACCCAGCTGTCATGCTCTCCACATACAGTCCACTTCAGATGCATGTCGGTCGTTGACCACGTTGACCACGCCGCGCCGAGAGCACCAAGGCAGTGGACGACGGCGAGGCCTAGGAAGGGGACGACGGGGAGCCGGGGAAGACGCGGCAGTGGATGCCCACGCGAAGAGGAGTACGAGGGTTCACTGGTTCGGCTGTGGTGTGAGGCTGCCGTCGCCGCAGGGACTGGCCAGCGGTCGGAGTAGTAGGGGGCGGTGAGGCCTCCGCGGCAGCACAGCCGGCCACGGGAGGCAGGAGCAGGCGGCACGACCGGCGCTGCTTTGGGCGGCTGGAGCAAGAAGACCAGAGGTTGAAGAAGCACTATGATACGTCTCCAACGTATCTATAATTTATGAAGTATTCATGCTATTATATTATCTGTTTTGGATGTTTATGGGCTTTACTAAACACTTTTATATTATTTTTGGGACTAACCTATTAACCGGAGGCCCAGCCCAAATTGCTGTTTTCTTGCCTATTTCAGTGTTTCGAAGAAAAGGAATATCGAACGGAGTCCAAACGGAATGAAACCTTCGGGAGAGTTATTTTTGGAACAGAAGCAATCCAGGAGACTTGGAGTAGATGTCAGGGAAGCTTCGAGGTGGCCACGAGGCAGGGAGGCGCGCCTGCCCCCCTGGGCGTGCCCCCCACCTTCGTGGGCCCCTCGTGGCTCCCCTGACCGACTTCTTTTGCCTATATATATCCATATACCCTAAAAACATTGGGGAGCAGAATAGATCGGGAGTTCTGCCACCGCAAGCCTCTGTAGCCACCAAAAACCAATGGGGACCTTGTTCCGGCACCCTGCCGGAGGGGGGATCCATCACCGGTGGCCATCTTCATCATCCCGGCGCTCTCCATGATGAGGAGGGAGTAGTTCACCCTCGGGGCTGAGGGTATGTACCAGTAGCTATGTGTTTGATCTCTCTCTCTCGTGTTCTTGAGATGGTACGATCTTGATGTATCACGAGCTTTGCTATTATAGTTGGATCTTATGATATTTCTCCCCCTCTACTCTCTTGTAATGGATTGAGTTTTCCCTTTGAAGTGATCTTATCGGATTGAGTCTTTAAGGATTTGAGAACACTTTATGTATGTCTTGCATGTGCTTATCTGTGGTGACAATGGGATATCACGTGATCCACTTGATGTATGTTTTGGTGATCCACTTGCGGGTTCCGCTCGTGAACTTATGCATAGGGGTTGGCACACGTTTTCGTCTTGACTCTCCGGTAGAAACTTTGGGGCACTCTTTGAAGTTCTTTGTGTTGGTTTGAATAGATGAATCTGAGATTGTTTGATGCATATCGTATAATCATACCCACGGATACTTGAGGTGACATTGGAGTATCTAGGTGACATTAGGGTTTTGATTGATTTGTGTCTTAAGGTGTTATTCTAGTACGAACTCTATGATAGATCGATCCGAAAGAATAACTTTGAGGTGGTTTCATACCCTACAATAATCTCTTTGTTTGTTCTCCGCTATTAGTGACTTTGGAGTGACTCTTTGTTGCATGTTGAGGGATAGTTGTACGATCCAATTATGTTATTATTGTTGAGAGAACTTGCACTAGTGAAAGTATGAACCCTAGGCCTTGTTTCCTAGCATTGCAATACCGTTTGTGCTCACTTTTACCACTTGCTACCTTGCTGTTTTTATATTTTCAGATTACAAATACCTATATCTACCATCCATATTGCACTTGTATCACCATCTCTTCGCCGAACTAGTGCACCTATACAATTTACCATTGTATTGGGTGTGTTGGGGACACAAGAGACTCTTTGTTATTTGGTTGCAGGGTTGTTTGAGAGAGACCATCTTCATCCTACGCCTCCCACGGATTGATAGGTCATCCACTTGAGGGAAATTTGCTACTGTCCTACAAACCTCTGCACTTGGAGCCCCAACAACGTCTACAAGAAGAAGGTTGCATGGTAGACATCAAGCTCTTTTCTGGCGCCGTTGCCGGGGAGGTGAGTGCTTGAAGGTATATCTTTAAATCTTGCAATCGAATCTTTTAGTTTCTTGTTTTATCACTAGTTTAGTTTATAAAAGAAAACTACAAAAAAAATGGAATTGAGGGCGCCTCATATGCTTCATCTTTTTAATATCTTTCATGAGAATAAGGATTCCAATAATTGTGCTCAATTGCTAGAGGAAGAATGCATTAGAATGTTTGGCACTAAATCTTTGAATGATGAGCATGATTGCAATGTTGTTAGTATGAACTCTTTGAATATCCATAGTACTAATGATGATTGCACTAGTCATGATGAAAATGTCTCTTATAAGCATGTCAACTTTTGTGGAGTACATAGAGTTTGCAAGTACACACCAAACAGGGAAGATAGATTTTGCAAGAGGCATAAGTATTTGGAAACTAAATCGTTGCAAGAGAGGCTAGATGTTTGTGCTGAAAATTTAAAATTTCTTTGCCCTACTTGTGTACTTTGCAATGAACATAGTCATTTAAATCTCCAATGCAAATTGTTTCATGATCGAATCGTGTCCAAAAATTGTGATGACTTGATTTCCCTTGCACATCATAATGAACTTAGTTTGCTTTTGGGTTATGAAGAAATGAAATGTAGAACTAAGCATATTCCAGAATATAACCTTGAGAAATTCCTCGATATTGATCTAGAAGAAAATTTTATGTATTGTGCGGTGAATTGCATTGAAAATCCTTATATTGCCAATTACATAAAGAAAAGAAAACAAATAGAAGATGAAGAGAATACTAATGAAAGGGAAGAGACTTCCCAATATCCTCCTATTATTTCTTATGATGAATCAGGTAACGAGGAGGAGCCTTTTATTCAACCAATCTCATTAATAAGGAGCTCCAAAAAGAGGACTGAACCCACACATAATGTGAAGAAGAAAAAGAAAAGACGGAGAAGCAAAGGTGTAAAGGTATCCCTCCCTAATGATGTTGCTCCTATTACTCATTGTGATGATGATAATTGCTATACTATTGGTGCTATCCATACTATTAATGATGAGAGTGATTATGCTTATGATATGAAAAGGCCCAAGCTTGGGGATGCTATGTTTGATGAGAATGACATGTTTGAGAATATATTTGCTGCAATTAATGTTTGTCCCAAGCTTGGGGATGCTATGTTTAATGAAGATGGTATGTTTAGCCTCCCAAGTTTTGATGAGCAAATTTATTATGATGATAGCATGCCTCCTATTTATGATGGTTATATTGATGAAAGTGGGTTTGGAAGAGTGTCAACTTTAGGAAGTAATGATCCCACTATTTTGGAAGGTGTTGAATCTTATTGTGACAATTATGAAAGTGGATTTGGAGAGGTCATGACTTTATTTAGTAAAGATTCCACTATCTTGGAAGAGGTTTCAATTGATTATGATGAGAACAAAGTTGCTACTTATGATGATTATTGTGATGATACTTATGCTATAAAAGGTAGTGATGATTATATTTATAAAACTTGTCATGATTATGAGTACCCTTTTTCTGAACATTACTCTTTTAATGTGGAAACAATTTATAGTATTCGAGTTTCTTATGACACTCCCACTATTATTCATGAGAAGAAATTTGCTTATGTGGAGAGTAATAAAATTTATATGCTTGTAGATCATGAAAAGAATGATTTAGGTGCTGGTTATATTGTTGAATTCATTCATGATGCTACTGAAAATTATTATGAGGGAGGAATATATGCTTGTAGGAATTGCAATAATATCAAGTTTCCTCTCTATGTGCTTAAAGTTTTGAAGTTATGCTTGTTTTGCCTTCCTATGCTAGTTGATTATTGTTCCCATAAGTTGTTTGCTCACAAAATCCCTATGCATAGGAAGTGGGTTAGACTTAAATGTGCTAGTCATATTCTTCATGATGCTCTCTTTATGTTTCAATTCTTATCTTTTATGTGAGCATCATTGAAATCATCATGCCTAGCTAGGGGCGTTAAACGTTAGCGCTTGTTGGGATACAACCCAATCTTATTTTTGTTCTTTGATTTTTGCTCCTGTTTAGTAATAAATAAATCATCTAGCCTCTGGTTAGATTTGGTTTTATGTTTTAATTAGTATTTGTGCCAAGTAGAACCTTTGGGAAGACTTGGGTGAAGTCTTTATGATCATGCTGTAAAAAACAGAAACTTTAGCGCTCACGAGATGTGCTGCCATTTTTTACTGGAGAGTGCTTTTAGGTTGATTCTTTTTGAATATGATTAATAGACAAATTAATCAGGTCCAACAATTTATTTTAGAATTTTTGGAGTTCCATAAGTATACGTTTGATACAGATTACTACAGACTGTTCTGTTTTTGACATATTCTGTTTTCATAGTGTTGTTTGCCTATTTTGATGAACCTATGAGTAGTATCGGAAGGTATGAATCATAGAGAAGTTGAAATGCAGTAGATATTACACCAATATGAATTTATAATGAGTTCACAACAGTACCTAAGTGGTGATTATTTTCTTATACTAACGGAGCTTACGAGTTTTCTGTTGAGTTTTGTGTTGTGAAGTTTTCAAGTTTTGGGTAAAAGATTCGATGGACTATGGAATAAGGAGTGGCAAGAGCCTAAGATTGGGGATTCCCAAGGCACCCCAAGGTAATATTCAAGGATAACCAAGAGCCTAAGCTTGGGGATGCCCCGGAAGGCATCCCCTCTTTCGTCTTCGTTCATCGGTAACTTTACTTGGAGCTATATTTTTATTCACCACATGATATGTGTTTTGCTTGGAGCGTCAATTTATTTTCTTAGGATTTGCTTGCTGTTATCTAGAACAATGTTTTGCATCTTTTATTTCAATAAAAGTGGCATTGATAGCCTTTACTATGCCTATTTTACAAGTCTTCATGTTGCTGTTTGAAAACAGAAAGTTTACCGCTGTTGCAAAAATTCCCTAGAAACGTCAGAATGTGATAAAATGTTGAAACCTTTTGCATAATAAGCTCTGATAAATTTACTACAGTGGGAATTTTCTTTCATAATTTTTGGAGCTAGGGAAGTATGGATCTTGCTGCATTCTTTACAGACTGTCCTGTTTAGGCAGATTGCTGTTATGTTTGCATATGTTTGCTTGTTTAATGATTCTATTTGAGGATAGGACTATTAAATATGCAGAGACATTTAGTATGCAATGTTGAATAATAATTTTAGTGATTTGCTACAGTACAGTATGATAAGGTTTTTGCATTGGTTTATACTAACTTATCTCACGAGTTCTTGTTGAGTTCTGTGTGGATGAAGCTTTTGAGATTTAGGAAGACCGTGATATGAGAGGAATTAAGGAGACACAAAAGCTCAAGCTTGGGGATGCCCAAGGCATCCCAAGATAATATTTCAAGAAGTCTCAAGCATCTAAGCTTGGGGATGCCCCGGTTGGCATCCCACCTTTCTTCTTCGACAACTATCGGTTAGTTTCGGTTGATCCTAAGTTTTTGCTTCTTCACGTGATGTTTGCTATTCTTAGAATGTCATTTTATTTTGTTTTGCTTGCTGTTTGAATAAAATATCAAGATCTGAAATTATTAAATGGGAGAGTCTTCACATAGCTAAATAATTATTTAACTACTCATTGATCTTCACTTATATCTTTTTGGAGTAGTTTGTCATTTACTCGTGTGCTTCACTTATATCCTATGAGTAAATGGTTGAATGATTTGAATATCATAAATCTGAAATTATATATGTTTCATATGCTTATCCCATGGGGAGTAATGACTTCACATATAAGAAGTAGAGGTGGTAAATTTATTGAAGGTTAGCAAACATTGTATTGGTCACTTGAACAGTTCATGAAAGAATATTGAAGGAAGAGAGATTTCACATATAATACACTATCTTGGACATCTTTTGTAATTGTGAGCACCCATTGAAATATGACATGCTAAAAGGTTGATGTTGGACAAGGAAGACAACGTAATGGGTTATGTTTTCTTATATCCAAAATAAAGTATATTGTCATGGATCATCCAACATGCTGAGCTTGCCTTTCCCCCTCATGCTAACAAATTCTTTGCACCAAGTAAGAGATACTACTTGTGCTTCCAAACATCCCTTAAACTAGTATTGCCATGAGAGTCCACCATACCTACCTATGGATTGAGTAAGATCCTTCAAGTAAGTTGTCATCGGTGCATGCAATAAAAATTGCTCTCTAAATATGTATGATCTATTAGTGTGGAGAAAATAAGCTTTATACGATCTTGTGATGTGGAAGTAATAAAAGCGACGGACTGCATAATAAAGGTCCCTATCACAAGTGGCAATATAAAGTGACGTTCTTTTGCATTAAGATTTTGTGCATCCAACTATAAAAGCGCATGACAACCTCTGCTTCCCTCTGCGAAGGGCCTATCTTTTATTCTTGTCTTATACCTTATGCAAGAGTCATGGTGATCTTCACCTTTCCTTTTTACATTTTATCCTTTGGCAAGCACATTGTGTTGGAAAGATCCTGATATATATATATCCAATTGGATGTAAGTTATCATGAACTATTATTGTTGACCTTACCCTTGAGGTAAAAGGTTGGGAGGCAAAACTATAAGCCCCTATCTTTCTCTGTGTCCGATTAAAGCTTTGAACCCATAAATATCACGTGAGTGTTAGCAATTGTGAAAGATTAAATGATAGTTGAGTATGTGGAGTTTGCTAAATCAAAGCTCTGACATAGACCCTTCCTGAAAATAAGATGAATTGCAATTGTTTGATGACTAAGAGCACTATTTGTAAGTTTTCAAGAAAGTTTATGATCTATACTTTAACATGTGAATAGCTTATTACTTGATCATGAGAAGCTTTATGATATGAGCTACTGTTATGACATATAATGATGCCAGAAAAGGTGATTGAAATTATCATTGATCAAACTTGTGCACCTACTAGCATTCACACTTCATAAATTATTTCTTTTATCATTTACCTACTCGAGGACGAGCAGGAATTAAGCTTGGGGATGCTGATACGTCTCCAACGTATCTATAATTTATGAAGTATTCATGCTATTATATTATCTGTTTTGGATGTTTATGGGCTTTACTAAACACTTTTATATTATTTTTGGGACTAAACTATTAACCGGAGGCCTAGCCCAAATTGTTGTTTTCTTGCCTATTTCAGTGTTTTGAAGAAATGGAATATCAAACGGAGTCCAAACGGAATGAAACCTTCGGCAGAGTTATTTTTGGAACGGAAGCAATCCAGGAGACTTGGAGTAGACGTCAGGGAAGCTTCGAGGTGGCCACGAGGCAGGGAGGCGCGCCTGCCCCCCTGGGCGTGCCTCCCACCCTCGTGGGCCCCTCATGGCTCCCCTGACCGACTTCTTTCGCCTATATATATCCATATACCCTAAAAACATCGGGGAGCAGAATAGATCGGGAGTTCCGCCGCCGCAAGCCTCTGTAGCCACCAAAAACCAATCGGGACCCTGTTCCGGCACCCTACCAGGGGGGATCCATCACCGGTGGCCATCTTCATCATCCCGGCGCTCTCCATGATGAGGAGGGAGTAGTTCACCCTCGGGGCTGAGGGTATGTACCAGTAGCTATGTGTTTGATCTCTCTCTCTCTCTCATGTTCTTGAGATGGTACGATCTTGATGTATGGCGAGCTTTGCTATTATAGTTGGATCTTATGATGTTTCTCCCCCTCTACTCTCTTGTAATGGATTGAGTTTTCCCTATGA
The DNA here is from genome assembly GCA_036873465.1 of Thinopyrum obtusiflorum. Taxonomy (NCBI): domain Eukaryota; kingdom Viridiplantae; phylum Streptophyta; class Magnoliopsida; order Poales; family Poaceae; genus Thinopyrum; species Thinopyrum obtusiflorum. The sequence goes on along the minus strand of JAAAWM010012173.1, from coordinate 138,026 downwards.
AGTGATCTTATCGGATTGAGTCTTTAAGGATTTGAGAACAATTTATGTATGTCTTGCATGTGCTTATCTGTGGTGACAATGGGATATCACGTGATCCACTTGATGTATGTTTTGGTGATCAACTTGCGGGTTCCGCTCGTGAACCTATGCATAGGGGTTGGCACACGTTTTCGTCTTGACTCTCCGGTAGAAACTTTGGGGCACTCTTTGAAGTTCTTTGTGTTGGTTTGAATAGATGAATCTGACATTGTTTGATGCATATCGTATAATCATACCCACGGATACTTGAGGTGACAGTGGAGTATCTAGGTGACCTTAGGGTTTTGATTGATTTGTGTCTTAAGGTGTTATTCTAGTACGAACTCTATGATAGATCGATCCGAAAGAATAACTTTGAGGTGGTTTCGTACCCTACAATAATCTCTTCGTTTGTTCTTTGCTATTAGTGACTTTGGAGTGACTCTTTGTTGCATGTTGACGGATAGTTATATGATCCAATTATATTATTATTGTTGAGAGAACTTGCACTAGTGAAAGTATGAACCCTAGTCCTTGTTTCCTAGCATTGCAATACCGTTTGTGTTCACTTTTACCACTTGCTACCTTGCTGTTTTTATATTTTCAGATTACAAATACCTATATCTACCATCCATATTGCACTTGTATCACCATCTCTTCGCCGAACTAGTGCACCTATACAATTTACCGTTGTATTGGGTGTGTTGGGGACACAAGAGACTCTTTGTTATTTGGTTGCAGGGTTGTTTGAGAGAGACCATCTTCATCCTACGCCTCCCACAGATTGATAAACCTTAGGTCATCCACTTGAGGGAAATTTGCTACTGTCCTACAAACCTCTGCACTTGGAGGCCCAACAATGTCTACAAGAAGAAGGTTGCGTAGTAGACATCACACTACGGACATTGGATGGACATCGTACGGTCACTGGAGCTAGAATCGTTCATATTGACTAAAATTGACAAAGCCCTCCGTCCCCGTAAACTTAGTAGGCCCACATGTCAGCCTCCCACTATGCTGGGTCCCAGCTAGCAGGGGTAGTATTCATTTTTTGTGCGTAATAAGGAGGCACTTCCTTGCGTGCGAAGATATAGCTGGTGGGTCCGACCTGTCAGCGGGGGCAACATTTTTTTCATGAAATACAGAGGCCCTTCTGGTGGGTCACAGATGTCAGGTGGAGGATTCATTATTTTGCGCATAATAAGGAGGCATTTCCTTGTGTGCGGCCGTGGACCCAGCTGTCATCCTCTGCACGTACAGTCCACTTCAGATGCATGTCGGTCGTTGACCACGTTGACCACGCCGCACTGAGAGCACCAAGGCATTGGACGACGGCGAGGCGAAGGGAACGACACCGAGCCAGGGAAGACTCGGCAGTTGTTTCCCACGCGGAGGGGAGTACGAGGGTTTACTGGTTCGTCTGCCATCGCCAGAGAATAACAGCAGGTGTGGGTGAGTAGAGGGATGGCTAGGCCAGCAATGGGAGTACGGTGGGGCGGAGAGGCCTGCGCGGCAGCACAGCCGTCCGCGGGAGGAGGGTGCAGGCAGTCCTGCCAGTGCTTGTTTGAGCGGCTGGAGCAGGAAGAGCAGAGATTGAAGAAGCACGACGGCCGTTGGATGGACATCCAACAGTCACTGCTTGTGCGTCTACCTTTTTTTTAGGAAAGCCTCAAATATGTGGAAAATAGCATACAACCCATATGCCATTATTTCTAATAATTTACAGCCCATTTGCTAATTCTTAAGGTTTTTTTTGGAGCCCATATTCTTTTTGTTAGCATTACAGCCCATATTGTGGCCACGGTTAAAAACTTATACGAAATTTTGCATATTTTGGTGCGGTCCGAACTGTTTTTAATCCCAAAATTTTGAGTCACATTCAAACTGATTTTAAACATAAATGTATATCAATATAAAATCCAACAAATTGTCCACGCATAAAAATCAATGCAATTTAAAATCTCAAAACGAAAAAAAAAGAAATTTGAAACTAATTGCCGGTTTGATGTGTTTTAAAAATGTACAGCCCATTTCTCATTGCTGATAGGCCATTTTCCCGGCCAGCCGAATGGAGCTCTCCTCGTCTTGAAAGATTTGCAGCCCAATAGGCCTGACAAAGTGACTTACTTGACAAATCACAAAAATACTGGGCTAGCCATTTTCAGAAAGAAAGAAAAAAACTACTGGGCTGGTCTGTGGTAAACATAAAAGAAAAGGCTGTCTAGACAGGCCAGAGTGCCCCGCACAGCCCAGTTGACACCCTGCTTCCGTCCCAAAAAAAATTAGATAAATGCCACTCCAATTATGGCGATTCATAAAAATGCCACTGCAATTTCCAAACTTTGAAAAATGCCACTGCAACTTTTGCAAACTTTGAAAAATGCCCCACCGCAATTTTTGCAAACTTTGAAAAACGCCACTCCAGACTTCGAAAAATGCCACTAGAAATGGCATGAAATGGCATTTTTCAAAGTTTGGAAATTGCAGTGGCATTTCTCGGAATCACCATATTTGGAGTGGCATTTATCAAATTAACCCAAAACAAAAATAATTGGGTGAGCTGATGGGTCCCTGGTGTCAGCCGCTCGTTGTGCAATTCTCTCATTTATTGACTACGTTGACAATGGCATGGGACCCAGATGTCAGAAATCCATTAGGAGGAGCCATTTTTTATTGGCTTGAAATAAGGAGGCACTTGCTTGCGTACTACCATGACCTTGGTGGGTCCCTGCTGTCATCCTCTCCACGTACAATCATCTCATGATTGTGTACGTGTCAACCTAGTAGGCCCACAAGTCAGCCTCTAAACCCGTGGCGGACAAATACAACCCATTTAAAAATAATAGCCCATTCCATATGTTCAAACGGGAAGTTCAACATTCAGAGCAAAGTAACAGGTCTGATCCAGATATAGAGTACTGAACTTCCAGGTTGACAACCATCATAGCCAAGTTAATTATCTACTCCCACTAATACTCTAGTAGTGTACAAGTACTAACTTACTCTTAGCTAACTAGATGATGCCGACCGCCATCTGTGGTACACGCTAAACGCTGGCACCGGCGTCCTCCGCCTCGCCTCGGAATTGCCAGAGGTGCGATAGGGCGCGTTGCTCGTGCGCGTTGGCCCTTTCCATGCCGGCGTGGTCCACCGAAGCTTCGGCTTCTAAGCGGGAAACCCACTTGATGAGCTTGTAGTAAAATTCAGCGTCGCGAACGCATGCGTGCCCGACAGCCTCCAGGGCTATTTGCCGGGCGCCGGCCTCAACGTAGTTGGCCCAGTTGCGGGCGCTCTGCTCGCGACTCAAAGCGTCGGTGCGCTGCTGCTCCATGTCCCGCTGGCGGCGCAAATCGGCGATAGGCTGCTCCTCCGCCAGGCGGTCGCGCTCCAACAACTCCTCATACTCCGCATTGCCATCTAGAGACCGATATAATGCCTCCTCCCTCTGTCTGCCTTCCATGAAAAACCGAACACTAGTTTCGGCTGTGACCGCCTCAGGCGTCGCCTATCGCAGACGGGTGGGGGCATGGCGGACGTGGCGAGAGCGAGGATAAGTGGCGAGCGACGTCGGGCCCGTGGGGGCTTATGAGGATAGGGCGAGTTGGGTGATGGTGCCATCGGAGAAGCCCGGGAAATAGTAATTATAGGCGGAAGGTAGGCGAACTAGTGTGTCGCGGGAAACGCGACGGTCATCGCGGTCATTGGAATTCAATGCATAAGCAGGCATGGCTTAGCGCGCCAGCTTGCCGTGGAAAACTAGAAAAATTGAAATTATGACTGTACTGTCCCATCCCGTCAGTGGTGCGTCCCGTCCGTGCTGGGTCGCACGCCGGCATGACGGTCAAACGAGTGCACTCGAATCATCTAGATGAGGTACTCCCTCCTTGTCAAAAATGATTCCACCACTCATCATCTACCTTGGTTTGTGAGATTTTTGAATTAAGCCCTGCAAACCGGAAAGGAGGTAGTACGTGCGTGATCCGCTATTTATTCGTGTAGGATCGAGTAGGTCATTTTTTTGAATTGAGACCTGCAAACCGGAAAGGAGGTAGTACGTGCGTGATCCGCTATTTATCCGTGTAGGATCGAGTAGGTCGGATGGTGTATGTGTACGATCGCATTAGCTGATGAACGTTCGCTAGGAGATAGGCCATTTGCGAATGTTTTTGCTGGCAGTTTCTTCAGATTCGCATGGCATTTTCTTCAGAGCAACTTGTCAGTTTCTTCAGAGGTAGGCATTTTTATTCAAAAAACTGCCACTTCGGATCTTGCGTCACAACTAAAACTGCCAGGAGTGCATTAGTAGGCTAGCTAGTGATCGATAAGTAACTTGTAAACACTAAGTGAACAGAAATAAGGAATTGTTAGTAACTTGTAAACACTGAGAACACATAAATAAGGATCATGCTGTGCACAACAGTAAGAGCCGATCCGTTCGAAATGTTCACACGAGACTCATAGGCCTGGCATTGTAATATGTTCAAATTAGTAGCCCAAATTCAAAACCAACTAGTACGATTCCCATACATAAGATCAACATGTTAATGCATCTCAATGATTCACAGATCATATACAAATATGTAGCTCCAAAAGCAAAGATCTAGAAAAAAACATCTATTCTTCCTACTAACATGGATGCTTCTCTTGGCCAACATTCAGTACAGAGTGAAAGACAAATTTGTTTGTGAAGTCTACAATTCCTCTTGCAAACGTAACTAGTTTCACCAACAGCTGGAACCATGAGAATGAACCACACATGATGGAGGAACATCCACTGCAATATGATTTGATCTTCTCTCGATCACACGGCGAGACTATTTACGGAATACAAACTTTAACTTAGGCAAAATGATGCCCATTGTATAATCAGACCAAAGCAATGAAGCACCTAGTGTTGGCCAATAAATAGTACAATACTACTTTTCTGCAGTCCATGAAGTGACTATCCAATCTTTCTGTGTCTATTTTCAAATGGCACTGCATGCAGTGACTATACTATTCTCTTGTGCAGTTCAACCAAAATTGCGGTCACTTTGTTTGTTTGCCAAATAGCAATGGGCAGACATCTCTGTCTGCACAAATATCAAGCAGCTAGTAAACATATACCCACCTTGTATTTTCGGTTTAAACACGTCTCTTCCGCTTAGCATGTGTCATGTTTTGCACTGGACAATTTGATACAGTCATGTTTTGCCCTGGACAATTTCATACTGAATTGATTTGCTGGTTCAGAGCAGAAATATAGCGCCTATTCTTCATCAGACCAAGGATATCCATGTTCGCAGTGATGGAAGAGGTGAAATCGATACAACCGAAATTGAGCATCCAATCATTGAATCTTGTCCTGCACCTCCAATGTAGGTCTACCCTGCCAATAAATTCACATGCAAACCACTAGTATTACTATCTAATGACAGTACAAAAAGAGTAGCAAGATAGTAGCAAACCATGTACCTTCATAATGAACAGCTCATAGTGCCACCAATTGGATATAAAGGTTTGGAAGAAAACATGCTCCTGATGTTGAACCATTTGGACTTTTTGTGCAGTTCCACTAAAATCGAGCATCCCTGTTTGCATAGATATTGAAAGTGTGATTACTATAAAAGTGGCACTAGTTGAAGCATAGACTCGCAAATATAAGCAATCCAATTTCTTAATGGGAAAAGGTAGCAAGACTGTTTGTAACCACCTGTTTGAAGGAATAAATAAGGCAACAACGGCTTATGTCAGGAAGGCATACATAGTTTTTTCTAAAAAAAATTGAGCCATTCCTGACCTTTCCTCTTCTTTTAAGCATATTTTGTGCAGTTCAACTAAAATAAAATGCCATCACCGCCTTGACAATTCAGTGACACTGTACAAAAGGAAATGACTTAACATTACATCATGATGTCAGGTATGTAGTCGACAGGCATTAGAGACAAAAATACAGACCTCCTCCGATAACATAATGAACATTAATTTTAACAAAGGTGTAACTAGCTTTACCGGGATAATTTGAGTGAACTCTACACCCTCCGTTCCTTAATATAAGACATTTTCGCAGTGCAATTTAAAGTACCCAAACATCTAGTATTTAGAAAAACAGGTAGTAGTTTTCTTGAGCACATATATGGGAAAGCTTGCCACACTTTATATATGTCCATACGCTAATGCAACACCATTCAAATAGAACAAATATACACTAATCCAGTGGCTAGTGCAATAGTAGAGTAGTTATTTTATTACAGGGTACAGTACAATATGGTTTTACTGAACAGATTTCCATAAGCTCTAGCACTGGAAGATTTCTATAAGAATTAACAATACAAAATGTAAAGGTAACAAGTTTCAGCATTGGTATACTAGATGTGCAAGAGCATTAAACCAAATACAAAAGTCTGAAGGTAACTAGCATTGTTAACTAATGACAGTATAAAAAATTTGCAAACCATGTACCTTCAAGGTAAATATCATTTCGAACTCGAGGGACCTAAAAATTGCTATCCCAATCTTGATAATCGATCAAACATAAAAACTTGATGGAACGAATCGAGAGAACAGCCGAAGGAGGAGGTGCCCACTCTTGACCTTTCCTCTTGACACTGTACAAAAAAAATTGAGTTATCTCATGAAAGTGAGGTATGTAATCTATAAGCATTAATAGTGCAAAAATCTGAAGGTAGTAACAAGATTCATCGTTGGTATACTGGCTGTGCAACAACATTAGAATGCGTTAGCTGAAAAATCTTCAATACATCCAAAATCAACAGCTAACCCTGAAATAATCCAGTGACATTAAATGGCATTGCTTAAATTTATCGGTGGCATTAGACTGAGTGCGGCATTAGTTAAATGTGGCATCACTTTAGCAGTAGCATTGCTTGACTTGACTGCTGGCATTATACTAACAGCAAAAAAGTGGCAATAAGAGCATGGGAGGCACATTCGGACAGTGGGCGCACCAGTACGATGTACCTCCACGGACGCATAGAGTGGTGAGGGAGGTATGGTTGCCCAGAGCAACAAATATCCAGGCAGCATATGCGGATTACGTCCCATTTTTGTTCTCTTTAGCTACTTATTTTCCCCTTTTCAACCTAGATGCGGGTTCGATGCCTAGTCTCTTGGACAGTACAGTCTCCCTTCCTTTCCTTATTCAACCCAGACATGGATTAGTCTGCATGAAGTAGGGTTTCCTTTAATAGTGCAAGTTAAGGTTTTCGTCTGCGTGACCAGCAGAGCAGAGGATAGAAAATTCGGAAGATGGTGGAGTGGAAAAAGATCCTCATGCAGCGACGTGGCAGATGGGGCAATAGAACAAGGGTATGGTTCGAAAAGAGGTAGCATACTTGAGGGTCGATGGGAAGTGGCTTCGCTCGTGGTTGTCGTCCTCCTCACACACTACGGCAGCGAGCTTGGGGACGGAGGCCATCCTGCGCGGGCGCTAGGTCTGAGAGGACGGCCTTGTCGTTAGTGTGTGACCTCGCTCGCCGAGGACGAGTGCGTCAACGCTGCACGTCCTTTTCTTCCCCGGCGGATCTGTGACCACCGGTGAGGAGGGAGAGAGAGGTCGTCTTTTTTAGATCTGGAGAGAGGGTGATAGTGTGAGAAGCAAGTGGGCATCCCTTAGCAAGAAAGCGCTGAAGCTCTAGCCTATATATATTTTTTATACTACTAGTACTAGAGGTGGAGTAGTGGTAGAGTAGTTTATATTTTCTCTGCATACAGTACCAGTTAGTCGTGCTTCAAAAATGCACGGGACGCCATTAAAAAATAAAGGTCGATAACTAATGCGGCACCTCGGGCCAACGCGGCCAGATCGCATTTTGCACGAGAAATTACACACCATGTTTCGTTGACATGTGGTCCCATTCCCACATGTCAGTGAGATGACGGCGAGTCCTTTTGTACAATTTCCGAACGGTCGTCTATGTAGGCCGGGGCGCCTCTTCATGTACCGTGGCAACCGTCCACCGACTCTTCGCCTTTCCCTCTCGAATGGGAACTGCTGTCGCACGCTCTTCCTCCCTCCTCCATTTGCCTTCACCCTTCCTTCTGCCGTTGTTTGATCGTCTTCTCCATGGAGAGAACAGGCCGGAAACGACCCCGTTATTCTTGCCCCGATCTGAATGATGACACAGTGGAGGAACTCATTGGTCGGTGTGACGTCATCACCTCGGCTAGCATGGCAGGTTCGTTCAAGACCATTCTCGGCTCAACTAATAACATCATTACAAGGAACCCAAGGGTCCAGGAGCGGTTTGATCTCCCCTATATTTTTCGCCGTGACCCTGCTGACTGGCGCGCGGATGATGGAGGCCTCGCCTTGTGCAAGTTGATGCCGCTTGATACCCCCCCCCCCCCCCCCCCCCCCCCCCCCCCCCCCCCCCCCCCCCCCCCCCCCCCCCCCCCCCCCCCCCCCCCCCCCCCCCCCCCCCCCCCCCCCCCCCCCCCCCCCCCCCCCCCCCCCCCCCCCCCCCCCCCCCCCCCCCCCCCCCCCCCCCCCCCCCCCCCCCCCCCCCCCCCCCCCCCCCCCCCCCCCCCCCCCCCCCCCCCCCCCCCCCCCCCCCCCCCCCCCCCCCCCCCCCCCCCCCCCCCCCCCCCCCCCCCCCCCCCCCCCCCCCCCCCCCCCCCCCCCCCCCCCCCCCCCCCCCCCCCCCCCCCCCCCCCCCCCCCCCCCCCCCCCCCCCCCCCCCCCCCCCCCCCCCCCCCCCCCCCCCCCCCCCCCCCCCCCCCCCCCCCCCCCCCCCCCCCCCCCCCCCCCCCCCCCCCCCCCCCCCCCCCCCCCCCCCCCCCCCCCCCCCCCCCCCCCCCCCCCCCCCCCCCCCCCCCCCCCCCCCCCCCCCCCCCCCCCCCCCCCCCCCCCCCCCCCCCCCCCCCCCCCCCCCCCCCCCCCCCCCCCCCCCCCCCCCCCCCCCCCCCCCCCCCCCCCCCCCCCCCCCCCCCCCCCCCCCCCCCCCCCCCCCCCCCCCCCCCCCCCCCCCCCCCCCCCCCCCCCCCCCCCGTATTCGGGATGGATACTACTATGCTAGCGCCAACACCTTCTCCCTGGTTTAGTATTGATACTCTTGGAGGAAACTCGCTCTTCCTTGGACAAAACTATCCAATGATGGTGAAAGGCGATCCAACTGCTGTTGACACAACATTACTACCATTTATGAGAAGCAACTATATCTATACCTCGGACATTGCTATGGTTCCCTACCGTGGCTATCACAATATGCGTCCTGACATAGGCCGCTTCAGCCTGGATGATCAGTCCTGCGTTGGTCTCGAGATTAAAAGTAGCTGCCCATTCCCAGAGAATCACTTCTGGTTCAAAGCAAGCATTTCCAACGCCGAGGATTGGTTGAGCTGAAGTTCATTTCATTGCTTGTTATTTGTTGTGTGATGAAAACTTTCATATTTACTAGAATGTATCGTCGTTGTCGTTGTGGGTTCATGACCTGTTGTATGTAATAAAATGATATGCCTGTGATAAACTTACTAAATTTATGAATGGCTTTCGAGTCGTTTCTCTGAGTGGGTGCTGCGACGAGGCAAAAAAATATTTTTCGAATACATAATTGTACGTGCATTGCAATAGGGTATCGGATGAGTCCAATCAACAATAGTACTACTACTATTTGTACTAGCTTCACATGCTTCGTGCGTCGGGCGGGTGTTTTTACTGTAGCTGCGAATCGCATCATCCTAGGTCCTCGGATGAGTCTAGTAGAAATTGCATTCTGATGTTTGGGCTCAAACTTTCAAAACTGCTGCACTATCTCTACGTCTACGTATACATAATACAACAAGTTTTAAACTTGAGACCAGCCACCCACCCTCACAAAGAACACTTTTTAACCTAGCACAGACTCTAGGAAATTTGGCCACAGTGTGAGGTGGGCCATATGTTAATGTATTCACTGTACGTAACCAGCACCTCGAATCCTCGATATATAGTAGGGTGGCATAGGCCAGAACAAGCATTCACGTCCAGGAGTACGGCACACGCCACCAGCATGACTTCCATCTGACACCATATATCTTGGAGTCCGTGCTACAGCTATATCTTCAACCTCGTCGTTTCTCTAACTCAGCCATCGCGCGGCGGGCGCGGTGGGGGTTCGCCGATAGTCGGTTTCCTCAACTGCGGTCCCACTTGTAAGTCCAACTCCAACGCACGACCCCAAACGGACCTCCGTTTTGCCCGAATTCTGTCTGTTTGGGTAGGGCAATGGGGTCGTGTCTGGGCCATTTGTCAGATGCGGTGGCCGTGCGCCCAACGTGCGGACGCATCCCGGCCGCGTACATTTTCCTTTGCAAACACATATCTTTTTTTCATCATTGGCCCTGTTTGGATCCATCGGTTAGAGTTAGTTTGGGTTAGTTTGGACTTAACTAACCCAAAAATATCCAAACAGGAGGGTTAGTTTGGGTTAGATGCATCTAACCCACCCCAAAAAACTAACCCACCCAAGATGTGCTTATTTGGGTTAGTTCTTCTTGGGACCACTAAAAAACATCTTTTTCTCTCGCTCTTCACGCAGTAGATCCCTCCCCACTTCCTCGAAGCTTCTCGACCTCTCCCTCCCTCCCAGTCGCACCGCCCGTGAAGGCGCCTCGCCGTATCCGCGCTCCATCTAACCCTGCCATCCAAACACCTCTTTGTTTAGAGTTAGTTTAGGGTTAGAATCTAACTCTAACCTCTAACTGAGCTAGAGTATCCAAACAGGGCCATTGATTTTTGGTACATGGAAATACATCACCAAAATTTGACTAGAAAAGCAAGACCAAAGAAAACAAGAACCACAAGAATACATTTTAGAAGATATCCAACTTCCATAACTTCTCCTGTAAGTTGGACTAGTGCCTTCTCGATGCATTCATTGTTGATCTGCGGAGGCTCGATCTTGTGTGCTTCTTTCTTCTTCGAGTGTAAAGAAGTAGACGTTGCTTCCTTGCATCTAGTCTCATGTCTAGCCTCTATTCTATCAACAAGTGCACTAGTCTCATCTCTAGCCTCTATGCTAGCTAAAAGTGCTAGAACATCTACTAAATTGTGCTCTATCAATATGTCGATGTACTCTTCTTCCCAATACCAAAACTTGCATGCATTCTACACAATAAAATTTTAAGTTAGCACAACTAGTCTAATCCGAGAGCACAACCGAAGCTAAAGTACCACATACCCCATCAGTTGAGCACTTGATGAACACCCATCCGGGATGTTCCGGCATTGTAGACACGCGGCGCAAGACCTTCTTTGGGCAGTCATCGCATGTAATGAGTGGCAACAGTGCGCCGACGAGCTTTTGGGCCAGCACCGAGCCCGGCCAACCGCTATTCATGTATCTGCTGGCGGACCATCGACGGTGTAGATCCGAGCGGCTAGAGGAGGAGTCAGTACCTGCATGCGGCCTTGCGGCCCTGTCGGGGCCTTCCGGCCCGGTGCCCGGCCAGTCCATGGCGCGGCGCGTCCTCCCACAGCCGGGCGAGCTCAAGCCCGATCGGATCCGCTCCAAATCCGGCCACCGGGTGCACAAAACATGTAGCCGTGGTTGGGTAGCTCCGGGGCGACGAGGGAAAGGGGGCTGAGTGAGCGCGCGTCCGAGTAGCACGCGCTGGAGTTGGCCTAGCGGCATGGCGGACCAACCGTGTGGGGGTGCGAAGTGGCTTCGCTCGTGTGGGGGACGGAAGCCATCCCGCGCGGACGCTAGGTCTGACAGGACGGCCTTGTCGTCAGTGTGTGACCTCTGTGGCAACCGTCCGCTCCCCACTAGCCTCTTCGTTGACATGTGGTCCCGTTCCAACATGTCAGTGAGATGACAGCGAGTCCTTTTGTACAATTTCCAAACAGACGTCTATGTAGGCCGGGGCGCCTCTTCGTGTACCATGGCAACCGTCCACCGACTCTTCGCCTTTACCTCTCTATTTGGAACTGCTGTCGCATGCTCTTACTCCCTCCTCCATTTGCCTTCACCCTTCCTTCTGCCGTTGTTCGATCGTCTTCTCCATGGAGGGAACAGACCGGAAGCGACCCCGTTATTCTTGCCCCGATATGAATGATGACGTGGTGGAGGAACTCATTGATCGGTGCGATGTCATCACCTCGGCTAGCATGGTAGGTTCGTTCAAGACCATTCTCGACTCAACTAATAACATCATTACAATGAACCCAAGGGTCTAGGAGCGGTTTGATCTCCCCTATCTTCTTCACCGTGACCCTGCTCACTGGCGCGCGGACGATGGAGGCCTCGCCTTGTGCAAGTTGGTGCCGCTTGATAATGATACGTGTGATGTTAAGATGCCATCACTTGAGAGTAAGGCTTGGGCAGGCGCAAATGGAGATTGGGTTGTTTATATTGGGTCCAACTGCGAGTAGGAACTTGTGAATGTGTACACTCCTCACCGGGTTCCACTTCCAAAAATCTCAGACTGCCCAGAGGTTGAGCACACCGGTTATGACCGTACTTTCAACTATGGTCATGGTGACTGTCGTCTACAGAAGATAGCAATTTGTCAAGTTCCCGACCGCTCTTGGGATTTAATGGAATATGTAGTTGTTGCTATCTTTGACAAGCTTGTTGCCTTCCTTCATAGTTCGACTGGATGGATATTGCTCAAAAATCAGTTTCTATAGAAGGATGAGTACTGTGATGCAATTCAATACGAGGGTCTTGTGTTTGCTGCCACCACTCGTGGCACTGTTTTTGAATGGAATCCTTATGCTTTTGGTACATTTGTCTTCCAGCGTAATTATAATTGTTTCATCCACATGCATGTGGGTTAGCTAGTTTTCCTTTACTAATTAACCTTCTTGTCTTTCCAAGGTCCTGTGAACATTCCACCACCTATATTTAAAAAAAATTATAACCAAGGGGGTGATGACAATGATGATGATCACGAGCATGGGGACCCATATACTCAGTGGCGCCTGGCAACTTATTCCGATGGATCACCTCTTCTTGTCTGTATACAGGGCACTACGGATGTTACTAAGGAAGCAGGTGTTGTCTCCCATGGTCACACTCTCCAGACCTATTCCAACATCCGTTGTAGGGCATTCGGGTTGGATACTACTATGCTAGTGCCAACACCTTCTCCCTGGTTTAGTATTGATACTCTTGGAGGAAACTCGGCCTTCCTTGGACAAAACTATCCAATGATGGTGAAAGGCGATCCAACTGCTGTTGACACAACATTACTACCATTTATGGGAAGCAACTATATCTATACCTCGGACATTGCTATGGTTCCCTACCGTGGCTATCACAATATGCGTCCTGACATAGGCCGCTTCAGCCTGGATGATCAGTCATGCATTGGTCTCGAGATTGACAGTAGCTGCCCCTTCCCAGAGAATCACTTCTGGTTCAAAGCAAGCATTTCCAATGCTGAGGATTGGTTGAGCTGAAGTTCATTTCATTGCTTGTTATTTGTTGTGTGATGAAAACTTTAGTATTTACTAGAATGTTTTGTTGGAACTAATCTATAATCCAACATGTATCCTCGTTGTCGTTATGTGTTGATGACTTGTTGTATGTAATGAATGGTACATTTGCATATGCATGTCATAAACTCAATTTAGAAATTTTGACTCACTTCTTGGAGTGTTAGTGCCGTAGTAGTATGAAGTTGCCACATCACGTAGATCCAACCAATAGTTAGTTCTAGTTAGATCAACTAGAGCTAGGTGTCGCACGGAGGCCGAGAAATATGGTGATAGCGTGACTGCGTGAGGTGGGCTTGTACGTAGTATGATGTAGGCACAGGGCTTGCCGTGTTTCCTACTCCTCTGGTCTAAATGTGGAGAAGATTTGGTTGAGTTCTTCCTCCTTTTGCCGACACGTGGGACATCCAGCATCCAGGTCGTGTCATGCAAGAAAATGGAGTGGTAGTTGAAGCCACGTGATGTGCATCTTGGGTTAAACTGTAAATAGAATCTTACTACTCTTGAGTAACTCCAAAAGCGGCCACCGAAGATCTTTATTGGTTTTGTTTTTCATCACCAGCACGCCGAGGTGAAAGATGTGCAGGTTCAGTGGGTCCTCTTGCGTTTCACTGACATGTGGGACCGCATGTGAGCAAACAGACGATGGGCTCCGCGCATCTGCTGGCTAGCTGAGAAGCGAGATAGAGGAGGGCTGAGCACGGACTCCAGGAAATTTTTTCCACGTAACCAGCACCTCGATATTGGCTCGGGTGGCATGGGCCATAACTAGCATTCACGTCTAGCAGTATGGCACACGCCACCCACACGAGTCCCATCTGACACCAATTTTCTTGGAGTCCGTGCTACAGCCATCTCTTCTCCCTCCTGTTTTCTCAGCCATCGCGCGGTGGGCGGGGTGGGGGTTTGCCGATAGTCGGTTTGCTCAACTGCGGTCCCACTTGTAAGTGAAAATGCAACACAGCACGCATTCCCCCTTGAGCGGTGTGCCGGACCAACCGTGTGGGGGTGCGACACGAACACGGCAGGCTTTTCCTTTTGAACTTGTAACTTGTAAAATTTGGTTCTGCTCCATGGCGCGACCGATAGATAGAAATAACAATTTTCCCTAGAGTAATGAGAAGTTTGGTTCTGGCGCGGTTCATGCATGGAGTACATACGAAAATTATGAAGTTGATGCGAAAGGTAAGATAATTACTAATAGTACCATATACTACTACATGGATTTGACGGAAAGATAAAGATACATACGGATCCATCAACGACATCCTCACACCCTAGTGCGCCGGGTCACCAACCGACGTGTGAGGAGCAGCGGCGTGGGCGGTGAGCTCAACATGCTTCTGAACAATGCCGTCCAAGGTTGCCATGCGGGTCAAGAAGGCCAGCAACCTATCGTCCTGCTCTGGCACGTAGTAGTCCTTGTGGACGATTTGCGCGTAGACGTGGGTGATTATGCCGACGGTGTCTTGCTGCGCCAGGCGCTGCGCGGCGAGCGCGACCTCGAGGTGGACATTCTCCGGCGCGACGGCGAGCAGTCGCAGGGCCACCAGTGCCTCGAAGAGGTTGTCACCATAGAGGCCATTGAGGGTGGCGGGCATCGCAGAGCCTGGGCGCGTGGGCTGGAGGCATACGTCAAGGTCGTCCGCGAGCTTCTTGACGACGGTGAACTTGTCGAGGAAGCCGACGAGGACCTTGTCGAACAAGGAGATGAAGCTGTCGTCTAAGCGGCCTCTCGCCCTGGCGGCCTCAAGCATGACCTGGAGATGTTCCTCGGTGCCGGGCCGCATGCCGGCGTCGTGGACCATCTGGCACAGCCGGCTGATGCTCGCGCTCATCGCCTCCATGGGTGTAGCTTCTAGTCAACTGATCATGCGATTGGAGTGATCACTCTTGCCCTTGGTTAGGGTGCGTAGGTGCGTAGGATTTCGTATATTGGACTGGCGGGGAGCCTTTATATGAGAATCAATTTAATCTCATATGTGCTACCTCGGTAGTCGATCAAATCAATTTCTGTAAGATGGAGATCAAGGCATTCGATGAGATTGTTATAGTGCAGCACATTTTTCACTTTTGGGTCTTTTTTATCTGCAAAAGAAGAGAACATATTAGAGCAGCTGGCTGTATAAGATTGCCGTGTCATCAAGAGGTACCAATATCATTCGCTCATACGATAGGGTTGGTTGGCTAGTGATATTTTTTCACTCTCTCTCTCTCTCTCTTTCCTCTCATTTACCTAGGAGCACGTGAAGAGCTTGGGCATTTGTTGCCTTCCACTATGTGGCCGATGCCATATTTCTCAAAAGTATGCCACATAATATGCATCGATGTCAAATCAAAAGATTTTGGCACCGCTCTCGCGATGTGACAGAGTTGGCACCGCTATGCACACAGACCCACATGTATAAACAAATCAATCAAACCAACTACACCAGCCTCTCACTCTCCCAAACAAGTGTTTTTTTATTGCCTCAGTCCTCTCTCTCTCCCACGCAAGTATTTTTTCATTGCGTGAGTTAATTTGGCACCGGAGCAAAGTAGGTGATCCATATTGGGTCACCAGGTGAGCAATGGAGGGGCATCGATGTCAAATGCATCACAAGTGAATTTGGCACGTGTTTTCTCCTACATAGTGGAGGGCCGTTATAGCCCACTTTTGTACTACCTCGTATTTAGTGTAAAATTTTGACCATAGATTTACCTAAGAAAATGCCAATGCATGTCACCAAAAATAATACCATTTGAAATTATGTTAAAATACAAATCCAACGATATAATTTTTAGTGACATGCATTAACATTTTGTCAGTTAAATCTATGGTCAAATTTTGATACTACAAAATAGGAAGAGTAAACCAGGACGGAGGTAGTACTTGCTCTTAGGGTAACCATAGAGTTACTAGTCTAAGTTACTTTCCACTATGACTAGCCTAGGCTACTATAGTAGTACAACAAAAAAATGATGCAGGTGATCACGTGAGAAAAAATACTAAAAACATTTCTTTCGGTGCAGTGCGTAGATGCAGTTTTGAACACTACACTTGTCATCGTAATTTGGGAAAATTACGAAAAAATTGAGCTACGTTGTGATTACCGTTTACTAATAGGAAAGAAGTTTCACCTTGATGAGTAGCTTCTCCATGCATGGAAAGCATGTAAGGAATCCAACAAATTGATCCAGATTGGGGCCGATAGATTTTATTTCCAAGATCTTCACTGTGCGCATAGACTGGGTCAAGCTTGTGGGAATCATTTTCTGCAAGACGGTCGTAAATACATCAAGAAGAAATTTAAAAATGCGAATTTCAAGAAGATGGAGAAGAAGATGAGTGTTGTACCTGAACGATTACGGATCCAATAAACAGTTTGGAGAATTTGGCAGACGAGTACACCAACGCTGTCAATTTCGACGCGTCAATGACCCTGATTTTTGTTGGACCTTCTAGATCAGATACAAGCAATCTCTCAAGGAAAGGCGCATTCTCAATGACCATAACATGGAACAGCTGGAGTGATCTCTTCCCAATTGATGTCTTGTTGCGGGGCCAGCAAGACACATAAATCCATCGGAGATTCGTCGAAGCGATGTGGAGGCTAATGAACCCATGGATCTGCTCCAGATGAAGGTACTCGAGCGCAGTACAGCTGCGGAGCAGGTGCTCCATAGCCTGCTTCGAGATGCCAACATCAAAGAGGTCGAGCTGCTTGAGTTGAGGAAGATAGCAGGAGTTGAAGCTGGCGCGGCGCAGCGTTGGCGTGAGGCGGAGCGCGGACGGCGGCAGAGAGCGACATCGTCCAGCTTCAAAGCTGAGCTCCTCGAGCTGATCTAGGGCGGGGGATAAGAACCACTCGTCGAACTTGGCTTGGACCTTGCAGTTGGTACTGAACATGCAGATGTCAAGGCGTCTGGCTGGCCCAGGGTGCGATGAAAGGATCTTGGAGACTGCGGCCATGCGTTTGCAACCCCCGTCGCAGAGGCAGTTGTTGACGATGAGGTTGAGGGGAACGCGGTGCCAGAGGGGGCGCCACCGCCGGGAGAGCAGGGCGGTCTGCACGGCAGATTTGGTGGGGAGGAGGTGGACGATGACATGTACCTAGGGTAGGGCAATAGACCTGATCTAAGCACCCTACCCAAGGACACTGCCCTACAGTCAAGGACATTCAAAGGACAGCAGATTCTACAGACTGAAATCACCATAGAACACAACCCACTCGACTGTGGGTTCACCCGGATAGCCCAATTCCATTCGACCAGGATATATTCATTCGACCATACCAGAAACCATTCGGAGAACAGAAGATCTAAGGTCACTCTGAATGACAACGGTCGGGCATTCACTCTGTAGTCTTAATGATCATTTATATGACTTTAATGCTGGCGTTACCAGTAACGCTCCCTCTTTATGTACATTGAGCCCCTTGTAACGTGGGCTGGCTGGGGTCCTGTCGCACTCTATATAAGCCACCCCCCTCCACTAGCACAAGGGTTGGCACCCCCTGTAACTTCATGCATAATCCAATCGACCGGCCTCAGGGCACTGAGACGTAGGGCTGTTACTTCCTCTGAGAAGGGCCTGAACTCATAAATCTTGCGTGTACAACTTCACCGTAGCTAGGATATTGCCTCCTCATACCTACCCCCCATTCTACTGTCAGACTTAGAACCATGACAGTTGGCGCCCACCGTGGGGCAGGTATCTTAGTGACTTTCCGGTGAGCTTGCAGTTTTTCCGATCCCCATCATGGTTTCCGGCGGCGGTTTGGCTAAGGGTCGCGAGATCCGTCTCGGTGCGCTCGTCTTCGTCGCCGATGACTCCGCCTGGCTCCAGGAGGCCCCTCTCGACGTCGAGGCGCTCCCCGTCCGCGGGGCGATGCACTTTCGCGCGTGCGCTCGCGGTGTCCTTTTGCGGCAGCCATCGACCCAGTATCAGTCAGCTCCCGTAGTGTCTTCGCTCCCCGCTGTTCGCCGTCGCAAGCGATCCGGTCGGTCGCGGCTTCAGCGGTGGATGAAGCATGTGGTGGCATGCCAGTCGGCCACCCCCCAAGTCACGGCAATCGAGCCCGACGAAACTCTCTACGGCCTGTTCGATCTGTCGACTGGCTCCGTCGAGACCCTGTCCGAATGCGACAGCAGTGACCCTGCGGCAGAAGTCCTGATGGTCAACTCACCGCACAGCCCCCCTGGCATGCATCGCAACGGTGGCGGCGATGGCGGCGGCGATCCGTCACGCGTTCACGAAGAGTACCACCCCGAAACCCTTTCTTCGCAGCAGAAGGAGGAACTTCACCACCGCAACATGGAGGCACTCCACACACCTATCATTGGAGAGACCTTTGAGGCTCGGGCCTTGGAGGAGGCACGCCTAGCCACTTTGGCTGAGCGCACCCGACTGGAGAACCTTCAGCATGCACTCGATGAGCATGCTCGGCAGCGGATCCCTGAGTCCAGTCGACGACAGCGACAACTGTTCCCGCCCCAACCTCAGGTATACCGCACTCCGATTTAGAATCTTACAGCAGCAGCTCATATAGCAGAGTCTATTCAGCCATCCCAGTCAGAGGCTGGAAGAGGTTTGATGCAGATTCGAGCTTTGCTCCGGGCGGCAGGAGAGCAGAACACGGCAGTATCTCAGTCGCGGAACAGAATCCATAACAGATCTATGGTGGCTGATACAGTCTAGTCGGCTCACAGCCCAAGATCGCCTCTGAGGCATGAGGGGCGTGGGCATCGCCAAGAGCAGTACTTGGGTCGGAACCATGAGCAGTATGATCATCGACTCGGCTGTGATGACCACTGTCGAGTGCCTTCGACCCCTCCGAGGGGCGGATCATATGTGCCCCGGCATTATGATGACAGGCGCCCGTACAGCCATGAGCGGAGGTTGCCAGTCGACCCAAGAGAGCCAGGTTTTGATGCGAGGTCAATTTTGGTGCAAGGTCTGGTTGACAGAAACCGAGCACACAGAGAAGGGCAAGAGAGAGATCGCCCGAGTGGAAGCAGAGTACATGTTTCAGGTCCTGAGTGTTTTAGCAGATCCATCAGAGCTGCTGAGATCCCTCCCAACTTCAGGTTGGTGACTGGGGTTAGTAAGTTCACCGGTGAGTCCAAGCCTGACACTTGGCTGGAGGATTACCGAGTGGCTGTACAGATCGGTGGTGGAAAGGATGAGGTAGCTATGAAGCATCTTCCTCTGATGTTAGAAGGTTCGGCCAGAGCATGGTTGAATCAGTTGGCCCCAGGCAGTATATTCAGCTAGGAAGAGCTAGCCCGATTGTTTGTCAGAACTTTTGAGGGTACGTGCAAACGACCAGCACGGTTGGCTGAATTGCAACGTTGTGTCCAAAAGCCGAATGAGACTTTGAGAGATTACATTCAGAGGTGGACCACTTTGCATCACATAGTGGAAAATGTATCTCAGCATCAAGCAGTTTGCGCCTTCAAGGAGGGCGTCCGGTATCGGGAGCTTAACCTAAAATTCGGTCGGACGGGAGACATGACTCTGACCCGAATGATGGAAATAGCCACTCGGTACGCCAATGGAGAAGAAGAAGATCGACTCCGCAGTGGAAAGGGCAAACCAGTCGCCCAAGACGCCGGAGGAGGTCGGAAGCAGAAACGCAAAGCTGAGCTAGCAGGTCCTGGTGAAGCTTTGGTCGTGAGTCAAGGAAAGTTCAAGGGGAAGCCCAAAGGGCCCTGGATCCCCAAGAAGGTAAAAGATCAAGCAGGAAATGATGTGTTGGATTTGCCATGTCATGCTCACACCAAGAAGGACGAAGAGGGTAATCTGATCTACCCCAAACATACCACTCGGCGGTGTCGGCTCCTAATCCAGCAGTTCCGAGAGAAACAGCCCAGCGAGAAGGAGAACGAGTCTGATAAGGACGAGGACAAGGAAGAAGATGACGAGGGTTTCCCCAACGTCAATTCCACTTTCGTGATTTTTGCTGACGTTGAAAGCAAAAGTCGATTGAAGGTCATCAATAGAGAAGTAAACATGGTTGCTCCGGCAACGCGAACATATTTGAAGTGGTCCGAGACTCCCATCACATTCGACCAGTCCGACCATCCCCCGCGTGTTGCCACCCCCGGGAGGCAAGCGTTGGTGGTCGACCCAGTCATTGGGGGCACCCGGCTGACTAAGGTCTTGATGGATGGAGGCAGCGGCCTGAACATTCTGTATGCTGAGACTCTCTGAGGGATGGGCATTCCGATGTCCAAGCTCAGCGAAAGCAATATGCGATTCCACGGAGTCATCCCTGGGAAGAAAGCTGATTCACTCGGCCAGATCACTCTTGACGTGGTTTTCGGTGATTCGAACAATTACCGTAAGGAAAAGTTGACATTTGAAGTTGTGGATTTTCATAGTGCCTATCATGCTATTCTGGGCAGGACTGCATATACTCATTTCATGGCTTGACCATGTTATGTGTACCTCAAACTGAAGATGCCTGGCCCTAGGGGCGTGATCACCGTCACTGGTAATCAGCAGTGAGCAGAAGAGTGCCTCCAGAAGGGCTCAAAGATCGCCGATGAGCAAATGGCAGCAGTTGAAATGGAAGAATACAAGAAGACTGCAGATCCGAGTGATTTGTTGAGAGCTAAGAAGCCTGCTTCAGATTCTGCATTTAAGTCATCTGGTGAAACAAAGGCAGTTCATATTCACCCGACTGATCCCAATGCTGCTCTGACTCATATCTCAACAACACTCGACAGCAAATAGGAAGAAGCGCTCATCCAGTTCCTCTGTGAGAAGTGGGACATCTTCGTATGGAAACCTTCTGACATGCCAGGTGTGCCCAGGGGGCTGGCTGAGCACCGTTTGCGAGTCGACCCAAAGGTAAAACCAGTCAAAGAACATCTCCGATGGTCTGCCGTACAGAAGAGAAAAGCAATTGGCGAGGAAGTGGCTCGGCTTCTGGCAGCTGAGTTCATCCGAGAGATTTACCACTCCGAGTGGCTCGCCAATGTCGTCATGGTTCCTAAGAAAGATGATTCACTCTGTATGTGTATCGACTTCAAGCATATCAAGCGGGCCTACCCGAAGGATCACCTCCCTCTTCCTCGCATCGATTAGATAGTCGACTCGACTGCGGGATGTGAGCGGTTGTCTTTCCTGGATGCATATTCCGGATACCATCAGATCCGACTGTATGGGCCTGATGAAATAAAAACAGCTTTTATCACCCCATTCGAGTGCTTTTGCTATGTCACCATGCCCTTTGGTCTCAAGAATGCTGGTGCCACATTCATGCGCATGATACAGAAGTGCCTGCTCACTCAAATCAGTCGGAATGTGGAAGCATACATGGATGACATCGTGGTTAAGTCACGTAAAGGTTCCGACCTGCTGACTGACCTCGCTGAAACCTTTGCCAATCTGAAGAGATATGATATCAAGCTCAATCCGTCAAAGTGTACGTTTGGAGTTCCAGGTGGCAAGTTACTCGGTTTCCTTGTTTCCGAACGTGGGATCGATGCAAACCCAGAGAAAGTTGGTGCAATACTCCAAATGAAATGCCCTGTGCATGTACACGACGTTCAGAAGCTTACTGGCTGTTTGGCCGCTTTGAGTCGATTCATCTCTCGTCTCGGTGAAAAGGCATTGCCTCTTTACCGACTGATGAAGAAATCTGATAAGTTCGAGTGGACTCCTGAAGCTAACGCAGCGTTTGCAGAGCTCAAAACCCTGCTTTCCACCTGGCCGGTGCTCGCTGCTCCAATCAGCAAAGAGCCTTTACTGCTTTATATTGTAGCCACTAGACAAGTTGTCAGTACAGTACTCACGGTCGAGCGGGAAGAAGAAGGCAAAGCCTACAAGGTTCAACGCCCAGTGTACTATATTTCTGAAGTCTTGACCCCATCCAAGCAGAGATATCCACATTATCATAAGCTTGTCTATGGGATTTACTTGACCACAAAGAAGGTTGCGCATTAGTTCTCAGATCATTCAATTACAGTCGTCAGCGACGCTCCATTGTCAGAAATTTTGAACAACAGAGATGCAACTGGTCGAGTGGCTAAGTGGGCAATTGAACTCCTTCCGCTGGATATCAAGTTTGAGGCAAAGAAAGCAATCAAATCCCAAGCAATAGCAGATTTTCTCGTCGAGTGGATTGAACAGTAGCTGCCGACTCAAATTCAGTCGGAACATTGGACTATGTTCTTTGATGGGTCCAAGATGTTGAATGGTTCAGGTGCTGGGGTAGTCCTGGTATCTCCGCGAGGCGACAAGCTTAGTTATGTTCTCTAGATTCACTTTGACTCCTCCAATAATGAAGCTGAATATGAAGCACTTCTGTACGGGTTGCGTATGGCCATTTCACTCGGCGTCCGATGCCTGATGGTTTACGGTGACTCAGATTTGGTGGTCAATCAAGTGATGAAGGAATGGGACGTGAGGAGTCCAGCTATGACTGGTTATTGCAATGCAGTGAGGAAATTGGAAAAGAAGTTTGAGTGGTTAGAGCTTCACCATATACCCCGACTGAAGAACCAAGCAGCCGATGACCTGGCAAAGATAGGTTCCAAGAGGGAGCCTATTCCCAGCAATGTGTTTTTGGAACATATTCACACACCATTCGTTCAAGAAGATCCCTTCACAGAAGAGCCCCCACAGCCTAAGAGCTCCATTGATCTGACTGAAGTTGAAATCCCAGCCATGGTCGACTTGATCATGGAAGTGTTGGTCGTTATTCCTGATTGGACAGTGCCGTACTGTGACGCCCCCGACTCAATCGTACACTAATCATACACGCAAACGTGTACGATCAAGATCAGGGACTCACGGGAAGATATCACAACACAACTCTAAACACAAATAAACGGAGGTCCACAATATTACAGACCAGGGATCCGAAGATCCGAATACATAAGTCAGTCATACAAATATCATCTGAGTACAGACATAGTTAGACAAGTTTTGCCTTAAGAAGGCTAACACAAACAACGACTCTAGATCGAAAGGCGTAGGCCTCCTGCCTGGGAATCTCCGATCCTACTCCTGGGCCGGCGGCTCAATCCAATAGTAAGTACCATCTGGACCCTCCTGGTAGTAAGCTCCTCCGGTGGCGTCATCTGGCTCCTGGGCTCCATCGTCTGTTGTATCATCAAGGTGGGGGTATGGGGAAAAGAGAAAGTAAAGCAACCATGAGTACTCATCCGAAGTACTCAGCAAGCAAGGATCTATACTACATATGCAACATTATCAAAGAGGAATGGCTGTATATGTGGACTGGGCTGCAGAAGTGCCAGAACAGAGAGAAGACCTAGTCCTATCGAAGACTAGCATCTTCAAACATCTTCACGTAGCCATCATCTTGCAGCAGTAGAAGAGAGTAGAATAGCATTTTACTTAGCAAACATGTTGAAGCAAAGCCTAGAGATCCTTCCTCGACTCCCAGCGAGAAAGCGATCCCGAAGCTTCAATTAAGTAACAAGTATCCAGTTCAAGTAGTAGATCAGGATACATAAACTGAGCGTCCTTTACCGTAGGACCGGCTATCGATAGATATTCATCCCTGCAGGGGTGCACTACTGTTACCCAACACGCTCGATCAACTCTGGCCGGACACACTTGCTGGGTAATGCCCGGCCTCGGAAGATCAACACGAAGCAGCGCCCTACCTAGGCTCGGCAGAGAGGTCAGCACACCGGACTAACCTATGCACCCAGAGGTCTTGGGCCATCGCCCTGGGCACCCTGCGCGTTGCGAGACTGGCCGGGGTGCAGGCGCGACACTGAACTCGTCAGTGACCCCCCCCCCCCCCCCCCCCCCCCCCCCCCCCCCCCCCCCCCCCCCCCCCCCCCCCCCCCCCCCCCCCCCCCCCCCCCCCCCCCCCCCCCCCCCCCCCCCCCCCCCCCCCCCCCCCCCCCCCCCCCCCCCCCCCCCCCCCCCCCCCCCCCCCCCCCCCCCCCCCCCCCCCCCCCCCCCCCCCCCCCCCCCCCCCCCCCCCCCCCCCCCCCCCCCCCCCCCCCCCCCCCCCCCCCCCCCCCCCCCCCCCCCCCCCCCCCCCCCCCCCCCCCCCCCCCCCCCCCCCCCCCCCCCCCCCCCCCCCCCCCCCCCCCCCCCCCCCCCCCCCCCCCCCCCCCCCCCCCCCCCCCCCCCCCCCCCCCCCCCCCCCCCCCCCCCCCCCCCCCCCCCCCCCCCCCCCCCCCCCCCCCCCCCCCCCCCCCCCCCCCCCCCCCCCCCCCCCCCCCCCCCCCCCCCCCCCCCCCCCCCCCCCCCCCCCCCCCCCCCCCCC
The DNA here is from genome assembly GCA_036873465.1 of Thinopyrum obtusiflorum. Classification (NCBI taxonomy): domain Eukaryota; kingdom Viridiplantae; phylum Streptophyta; class Magnoliopsida; order Poales; family Poaceae; genus Thinopyrum; species Thinopyrum obtusiflorum. Next base: position 113,348 of record JAAAWM010012173.1, on the reverse strand, counting down.
CCCCCCCCCCCCCCCCCCCCCCCCCCCCCCCCCCCCCCCCCCCCCCCCCCCCCCCCCCCCCCCCCCCCCCCCCCCCCCCCCCCCCCCCCCCCCCCCCCCCCCCCCCCCCCCCCCCCCCCCCCCCCCCCCCCCCCCCCCCCCCCCCCCCCCCCCCCCCCCCCCCCCCCCCCCCCCCCCCCCCCCCCCCCCCCCCCCCCCCCCCCCCCCCCCCCCCCCCCCCCCCCCCCCCCCCCCCCCCCCCCCCCCCCCCCCCCCCCCCCCCCCCCCCCCCCCCCCCCCCCCCCCCCCCCCCCCCCCCCCCCCCCCCCCCCCCCCCCCCCCCCCCCCCCCCCCCCCCCCCCCCCCCCCCCCCCCCCCCCCCCCCCCCCCCCCCCCCCCCCCCCCCCCCCCCCCCCCCCCCCCCCCCCCCCCCCCCCCCCCCCCCCCCCCCCCCCCCCCCCCCCCCCCCCCCCCCCCCCCCCCCCCCCCCCCCCCCCCCCCCCCCCCCCCCCCCCCCCCCCCCCCCCCCCCCCCCCCCCCCCCCCCCCCCCCCCCCCCCCCCCCCCCCCCCCCCCCCCCGCCGGGGGGGTGTTTGTTTTTATTTTTATTTTTCTATCTTTTCTTTTCTTTTTCTCTTTTCTCTGTTTTGCAAATAGTTAGGCACCCAAATGAATTTTGTAAAATATATGACCTGGTCCACAAATCACAGGGCAACTTATCCTAGCTCCAAAAATTAGTTTGGGGTATTTATCATTCCATATTTATTTTAGATTAAATAAAAGGTATTTAATTATTGTTTTCAGCCACTGTTTGAGGTTGTTTGAGTCACTTACCCAACTCCAATGATGTTGGTTACAATTTTAGAACTGCCTCTGGAATATTTGTTATTTATTGGACATTTTAGTTTCAGTGTTTGATCAACTTTTATATTTCACTTTAATTTAAATTTTGGATTTGAGTTTGGAGTTGAAATGCAATATGATGCTAATGATGATCATGCACTGTTAAACTTGCTGACTTGTCATTATCAAAAGTGATCACTGTGGCTAATGACAGGGGGTGTTACACGTACATTGCATATATTCTCAGGAAAGAACTCCCAGAGGATGAAGAAGAGGCTCGTCAGATTGTTCGTCGATCCAAAGCCTTTACTGTGATGGGTGGACAACTTTACAGAGAGAGTGTTACTGGAGTCGCTCAAAGATGCATCACTCCAGAAGAAGGCCGAATGATCCTCAATGATATCCACTCGGGGACCTGTGGTCACCATGCGTCCTCTCGGACCATCATGGCCAAAGCATACCGAGCGGGGTTTTACTGGCCACGTGCTAATGATATGGCAAAAGAAATAGTCGACAAGTGTGAGGGCTGTCAGTTCTACTCCAACATGTCCCACAAGCCTGCATCAGCCTTGAAGACCATTCCACTCATCTGGCCATTTGCTGTTTGGGGATTGGACATGGTTGGACCTCTGAGGACTGGCAGGAGTGGCTTCACCTATCTGCTCGTAGCAGTCGACAAGTTCACCAAATGGATTGAAGCTAAACCTATCAAAAACCTTGAATCAAGTACTGCCGTCAGCTTCATCAGAGAGTTGACTTTCAGATATGGAGTTCCACACAGCATCATCACAGATAATGGGTCAAACTTTGATTCAGATGAGTTCAGAGCTTTCTGCGCTTCCCAAGGCACTCGGGTCGACTATGCTTCAGTCGCCCACCCACAGTCGAATGGGCAAGCAGAGAGGGCAAATGGTTTGATCCTCAAAGGCTGAAACCTTGATTGATGCGGGACCTCAAGCATGCAGCGGGCGCTTGGGTCGACGAGCTACCATCAGTGCTTTTGGGATTGAGAACAACTCCCAATCGGTCGACTGGTCGGACTCCCTTCTTCTTGGTGTATGGGGCTGAGGCTGTGCTTCCGAGTGACTTGCTTCACAATGCACCCCGAGTGGAACTTTTCTCATAAACTGAAGCAGAACAAGCGCGACAGGATGCTGTTGATCTTCTGGAGGAAGAGAGAGAGATGGCCTTGATCCGGGCGACTATCTATCAACAAGACCTTCGTCGATTATATGCCAGAAATGTGAGAGGTCGAGCATTTCAGGAAGGTGACCTAGTGCTCAGAATGGATCAGCAATGGCCGCACAAGCTTTCTCCCGCTTGGGAAGGTCCCTTAATCATCACCAAGGTGCTACACAACGGAGCATATCACCTCTACAATGTGGAGCACAATAAAGACGAGCCATGCGCTTGGAACGCAGAGTTGCTCCGCCATTTTTATACTTAAGCACTCAGACTGTTGAGATGTAATAAGAAGTACCTTTTAGTTTGTTTATCAAAGACACAGTTTTACAGTCTCCTAAATGATTGTTGTTACTTATATATGTGTTCAAAATCCCCCAGTGGGTGGCTTACCTGCAGTTCCGTACTCGCCTAAGTTTGAAAAAATCCCACCGAGTGAAGAGCAAGCCTCTCACTCGGGGGCTTAGCTGCAGTTCCGTAGTTGCCTAAGGTTAAAAATCCCACCGAGTGAAGAGCAACCCTCTCACTCGGGGGCTTAGCTGCAGTTCCGTACTCGCCTAAGGTTGAAAAAATCCCACCTAGTGAAGAGCAACCCTCTCACTCGGGGGCTTAGCTGCAGTTCCGTACTCGCCTAAGTTTGAAAAAATGCCACCGAGTGAAGAGCAAGCCTCTCACTCGGGGGCTTAGCTGCAGTTCCGTACTCGCCTAAGGTTAAAAAATCCCACCGTGTGAAGAGCAACCCTCTCACTTAGGGGCTTAGCTGCAGTTCCGTACTCGCCTAAGGTTAAAAAATCCCACCGAGTGAAGAGCAACCCTCTCACTCGGGGGCTTAGCTGCAGTTTCGTACTCACCTAAGGTTGAAAAAATCCCACCGAGTGAAGAGCAACCCTCTCACTCGGGGGCTTAGCCGCAGTTCCATACTTGCCTAAATTTGAAACACGTTCCGAGTGAAGAACGATCTTCTCACTCGGGGACTTGGCCACACGCTCCATCCTAATCCGCAAGGATGACGAGGTGCAGGTCGACTGCGACCTTCTCCTCAGAGTTGCGCCACAAGTACAATGTGCGCTCCATCCCGATCCGCAAGGATGATGAGGTGCAGGTCAACTGCGACCCTCTCCTCAGAGCTACACCACAAGTATAATGTGCGCTCCATCCTAATCCGCAAGGATGACGAGGTGCAGGTCCACTGCGACCCTCTCCTCTGAGCTGCGCCACAAGTATAACGCGCGCTCCATCCTAATCTGCAAGGATGATGAGGTGCAAGTCAAATATGACCTTCTCCTCAGAGTTGCGCCACAAGTACAATGTGTGCTCCATCCCAATCCGCAAGGACAACGTGGTGCAGGTCATCCGTGACCCTTTCCTAAGAACTGCATCACAAACACAAAAGATTGTTCCGAGTGAAGAAACAAGTTCCACTCGAAGGCAAACACAAGCATGTTCAAAGAAAGGCTAAGTTTAAGATAAATCCCACGAGGTTACAGATCGCAGATTAAAGTACTCGGGCTTTAGGCCCGAAGGAGTTTAACGGTTACAAAACAACTCGGCATGCCGAGACAAATTTAAACGGATCATAAAAGAGTTTGTTCACTCTACAGGAGGAGGGCTGGCAGGTTCGACGAACTCATCCAGGTTGATTCCATCAGCAATCTGAGTAGCAGCAGCAATGAAAGTCTCCATGAAGGACTGGAAGTCAAGCCTTTTGGTGTTGGCAACCTTGATCGCTACTAGCTTCTCTTCTTTGGCTTCCTTGAAGTGAACGTGAACCAGAGACAGAGCCACGTCAGCACCACACCGGGCAGAAGACTTCTTCCATTCCTGCACTCGGCCGGGGATCTCATTGAGTCGAGTCATCAGAGACTCGAGATCATTCTGGGGCATCACCCTTGGCCAGAGCGCTGTGTCGATCCACGACACCGCAACCTTCAGTCGAGCGAGGTAGTCGACGATGTTAGCAAGACGAGATTCTAGTCGGAGCACATTCATGGCAGCTTCATCCTTGACAGGGGAGTTGATGGGGTCCAAGCTCGTTTCGATTTGACCAGTCTCCGCCTCAAAGTTTTGACAGAATTCTGCGCTCACAAAGAAGCAATGAGTCGATGGTTTGACGACTAGTCGACGAAAGCAAATCAATCAGACGAAGACAAATACCTTCAAGCATGAGGAATAACTTCTTGGCGAGTCCTCCCAGATAATTCTCCAGCTCGTCTCTCTTGCGGGAGATGTCTTCCACCTTGTCAGTCAGGGTCCCGTTGTCCTTCTTCAGTCGAGTCACCTCTTTGTTGGCTTCGTCAAGGGCAGCCTTCAATTTGGTGTTCTCTTCCTCCAGCTTTGCGACTGAGGCCAGCTTTTGGTCGGCGAGTGCCGTTTTGTCTTCTGCCGTTTTTTGTGCAGCCGCAAGATTAGAGTCCTTCTTCTCCAAAGCTTGTCTCATTGTTTCTACAAAGAATAATATTCGAGTTAAAAAAGGAAGGGAAAGATAGCAGGAGAATCAGTCGACAAGTTTTCCATACCAGCAGCATCATCCTTAGCCTTCTGCAGATTCGTCTTGGCCAACTCCAGATCAAGATTGAGCTGGATTTGCTTCTGCTCCAAGTCAGCAAACCGAGCTCCAAGTTCAGAAGATTTCTGTGGTCAGAGGATAGTCAGTCGACAGATGTAAAGATTGGTTGCTTCCGAGTTCAAAGAGTAACAGGTTCAAAGAGTTCTAAGACTACTACCAAATCAAACATTCAAAAGTAGTCTCGGGGACTACACTCAGTGGGTGCACTCAGCGTGCCCCCACTGGTTCGACTTTCCAATTGACTTGGTCCGTCCAGTCAAGAAAAAAAAGAGAGACAAAAAGATATGACTTGTTCTCTGACAATAGCCGACTACTTGCAGTCGACTACGGTCCCGGGGACTACACCCAGTGGGTGCACTCAGCGTGCCCCCACTGGTTCAGGTTCCACTCGACATGATCTGCTCAGACCGAGTGGAAAAGTTCTGTTCAAAGACCCCCGCCGAATCAAACATTCGACAGTGATCTCGGGTACTACACCCAGTGGGTGCACTCAGCGTGCCCCCACTGGTTCAAAGATTCAATCAGCACAACTTAGTCGACTCAAGAAGAAAAAACTATTTAGTAGAAATTGAAACACCCAGTGGGTGTACAGATGCAAAGTGACTGACAAATAGATGCACAGTAAAAGTTTTCAGGTAGCATATCCTAACAGAACAAGCGTCAAGCTAGGAGATCAGTCGGAAATAAGCTAACCTGGATGTTGGTCTGGAGTGCTGAGCTGGCGTCATAAGCAGCTTGACTAGCCTCGCGAACCAGCTTCATCTGCTCCATCATGATGCCTACCTGGCGTATAGCTTTCTTGGCAGCACTCACTTGGTCCTCTGGGACGTGATGGGCGGTGAAAAGTGAAGACGATGGATCAGCTGGAGCCTGTGCAGTCGACGCTGAAGGTTGTGCACTTGACAATGGGACGACAAAAGTAACAGAAGCCCGGTTGATGTCTCTGGACTGCTGAATCACCGGCTCCGTCACTGGTGTTGACTGAGGTGTCTTGCTAGTTGATGTTCTCCTGCTCGAAGTCCTGCCCCTCCTTCCTGTGGGCCTCAGTGGCACATCCTCGTCATCGTCTGGAAGTTCAATAACATTGGGCGAAGCTGCAAAAGAATCAATCGCAAGAGTTCAGTCGACCGTCAAAATGGTTGATAAAGTAAAGACAAAATAGCAAGAGTTATACCCGCGTTGGAGGTGACTGCGTCTTCCATCTCCTCATCATCATCATCTTTATAAACAGAAGTCCCAGAGGTAGCAGCACTACAAATTTCAAAATTCACTCGGTCAGGCCTTCCGAGGTGAGTCGACCAAAGATCAAGTCGTGCCAAACTAATAAGTCGAATTCAAAGATTACCTAGAAGCAATGGGAACAGCCACTTTGATCCTGGGCAAGGCCTTCCGAGGTTTTGACGGCACGACTTTGGGCAACTTCGGAGCCTTCTCAGCCGGCACAGGAGAAGACGTCCGAGTGCGCTTCGAAGTCTATCCAGTCTGTGCAGTCGCTTTGCCACGGATACTTTCTGGGTCATGGGTATGCTTGGATCGCCTTTCGGTGCGAGGGGGGAGTCGACTTCCTCACCACCGCTTGAGTCGTCACTCTCCTCGTCTTCTCCCCCATCAGAATGCCAGTCGCCGCTGTCACCCCCGCTCGCCTCTCCCTCTTGCTCCTGCTCCTACTCCCCGTTGGGCATCGAATACGTCTCAGTATAAATCTGCAAGACACAGAGTCGACCGGATATCAGTCGGTTTCAAAAGCAATTACATGTCAGAACAAAAAGACACTTGGAAGGAAATAGTCGGACCTTGTCTGGTTTGTTGGTGTTGTCGAATGGGGGACCCTCCTAGACCCCCTGGGGTTGTCCTTGTTGCCAGTGATGCCCTGCAACCACTGCACCACCATCTGCTTATCGACTTCTTCCGGATGGATCCGAGTGTTGTCTTCAATACCCGAGTACATCCACATTGGATGATCACGGGCTTGGAGTGGCTGGATACGTCGACGGAGAAATACCTCTAGCAAGTCCATGCCAGTCACGCCATCGCTAACAAGTTGGACTAACCGATCAACCAACATATTCACCTCCACTTTCTCAGCTGGAGTCACTTTCAAGGGGGAGGGTTTCTCAACTCGATCCATGGAAAACGGGGGAAGGCCAGTCGACTGTCCAGGAGTCGGCTGGTCCTTGCAGTAGAACCAGGTCGACTGCCAACCCCTGACTGACTCGGGAAGAATCATAGCTAGGAAAGTGATTTTACCCCTCATCTGGATTCCTAAACCTCCACACATCTGGATCACGTGTGTCCTCTCATCACTCGGATTAGCCTTCTTTACAGATTGAGAACGACAAGTGAAAATGTGCTTGAAGAGACCCAGTGCGGTCGACACCCCAGAAAGTTCTCGCACATGGATGATGACCCACAAGTATAGGGGATCTATCGTAGTCCTTTCGATAAGTAAGAGCCCCCCCCCCCCCCCCCCCCCCCCCCCCCCCCCCCCCCCCCCCCCCCCCCCCCCCCCCCCCCCCCCCCCCCCCCCCCCCCCCCCCCCCCCCCCCCCCCCCCCCCCCCCCCCCCCCCCCCCCCCCCCCCCCCCCCCCCCCCCCCCCCCCCCCCCCCCCCCCCCCCCCCCCCCCCCCCCCCCCCCCCCCCCCCCCCCCCCCCCCCCCCCCCCCCCCCCCCCCCCCCCCCCCCCCCCCCCCCCCCCCCCCCCCCCCCCCCCCCCCCCCCCCCCCCCCCCCCCCCCCCCCCCCCCCCCCCCCCCCCCCCCCCCCCCCCCCCCCCCCCCCCCCCCCCCCCCCCCCCCCCCCCCCCCCCCCCCCTGTGGCCATAACATCAAGGAGGAAAACCCGAGGAATCCCCCCCGGAGGATTCCACTCAATGTAATCACCAAGGTGAACGTAAGAGGGACCACCCTCGAGGTTCACACTTGAGGTGTTGCACGATAGAGCCGTATCGAGAATAGTGAAAGAGGAAATCACCCTCGATGACCACGACCGAATAGCTACACTACAGAATTATCATCAGGAGTGCGTTATGAGGGATCACCCTCGGCACTCGATAGTAACTATGCATAGTCGTACAACTAAGGGGGGTGAAGTGATGTGTCGGTCTCTGGTCGTCGATCACGATGATCGAGTAGTCGATGATGAAGCAGGGGCAACAGGGTAAAGTGGTGTGGGTCACGGATGGTTCCTCACCAACCTATACTAAGCAGTTTAACATAGGCAGGTAAGGTAACAATAAACAGGTTACAAAAACAGGCTATGCATCAGAATAGGAGCAAACAATAACTGTAGCAAAATCTAATGCAAGCAGAAGAAATGGAATGGGCGATATCTGGATGCTCAAAGGGGGGGCTTGCCTGGTTGCTCGGGCAAGAGAGAGGGATCGTCAACGGGCTGCTCGTCAGTAGCGTAGTCGTACTCAGCAGCAGCGACGTCGGTCTCGGTGTCTATCGAGAGAGAAGGAGGGGGAGAGAAACAATAAATTCACGGCAATAATGCAAACAATATGCATGACGTGTCTAAATGATATGCAGAGGTGTTCTACTGCCTAACTAAATGATTTAGTTAATTTAGGAATTTATTCGGATTTATTTAATTAAAGTTGGGCACTATCCATTTACTGAAAACGGTCTAAAAGTTCCATGTTCATATAGCTACGGGCATCTGACAGGAATACAGAGGGCGTATCCAGATTCGTATCGTCGTTCTGAGCAAGTTTCATGTATAAAGTATTTTCATCGGAATTACGGATTATTTAATATGATTTTCTAAAACTTTAATCATTTTTTGAAATTATTTAATTATTTAATTTCGAATTATCCAGAATAGTAAATGATGACATCAGCATGACATCATGCTGATGTCAGCAGTCATTAGGGTTAGTTAAGTTAACTAATTAATTAGTTTAATTAGTTAATTAACTAATTAATTATGTACCCCCCCCCCCCCCCCCCCCCCCCCCCCCCCCCCCCCCCCCCCCCCCCCCCCCCCCCCCCCCCCCCCCCCCCCCCCCCCCCCCCCCCCCCCCCCCCCCCCCCCCCCCCCCCCCCCCCCCCCCCCCCCCCCCCCCCCCCCCCCCCCCCCCCCCCCCCCCCCCCCCCCCCCCCCCCCCCCCCCCCCCCCCCCCCCCCCCCCCCCCCCCCCCCCCCCCCCCCCCCCCCCCCCCCCCCCCCCCCCCCCCCCCCCCCCCCCCCCCCCCCCCCCCCCCCCCCCCCCCCCCCCCCCCCCCCCCCCCCCCCCCCCCCCCCCCCCCCCCCCCCCCCCCCCCCCCCCCCCCCCCCCCCCCCCCCCCCCCCCCCCCCCCCCCCCCCCCCCCCCCCCCCCCCCCCCCCCCCCCCCCCCCCCCCCCCCCCCCCCCCCCCCCCCCCCCCCCCCCCCCCCCCCCCCCCCCCCCCCCCCCCCCCCCCCCCCCCCCCCCCCCCCCCCCCCCCCCCCCCCCCCCCCCCCCCCCCCCCCCCCCCCCCCCCCCCCCCCCCCCCCCCCCCCCCCCCCCCCCCCCCCCCCCCCCCCCCCCCCCCCCCCCCCCCCCCCCCCCCCCCCCCCCCCCCCCCCCCCCCCCCCCCCCCCCCCCCCCCCCCCCCCCCCCCCCCCCCCCCCCCCCCCCCCCCCCCCCCCCCCCCCCCCCCCCCCCCCCCCCCCCCCCCCCCCCCCCCCCCCCCCCCCCCCCCCCCCCCCCCCCCCCCCCCCCCCCCCCCCCCCCCCCCCCCCCCCCCCCCCCCCCCCCCCCCCCCCCCCCCCCCCCCCCCCCCCCCCCCCCCCCCCCCCCCCCCCCCCCCCCCCCCCCCCCCCCCCCCCCCCCCCCCCCCCCCCCCCCCCCCCCCCCCCCCCCCCCCCCCCCCCCCCCCCCCCCCCCCCCCCCCCCCCCCCCCCCCCCCCCCCCCCCCCCCCCCCCCCCCCCCCCCCCCCCCCCCCCCCCCCCCCCCCCCCCCCCCCCCCCCCCCCCCCCCCCCCCCCCCCCCCCCCCCCCCCCCCCCCCCCCCCCCCCCCCCCCCCCCCCCCCCCCCCCCCCCCCCCCCCCCCCCCCCCCCCCCCCCCCCCCCCCCCCCCCCCCCCCCCCCCCCCCCCCCCCCCCCCCCCCCCCCCCCCCCCCCCCCCCCCCCCCCCCCCCCCCCCCCCCCCCCCCCCCCCCCCCCCCCCCCCCCCCCCCCCCCCCCCCCCCCCCCCCCCCCCCCCCCCCCCCCCCCCCCCCCCCCCCCCCCCCCCCCCCCCCCCCCCCCCCCCCCCCCCCCCCCCCCCCCCCCCCCCCCCCCCCCCCCCCCCCCCCCCCCCCCCCCCCCCCCCCCCCCCCCCCCCCCCCCCCCCCCCCCCCCCCCCCCCCCCCCCCCCCCCCCCCCCCCCCCCCCCCCCCCCCCCCCCCCCCCCCCCCCCCCCCCCCCCCCCCCCCCCCCCCCCCCCCCCCCCCCCCCCCCCCCCCCCCCCCCCCCCCCCCCCCCCCCCCCCCCCCCCCCCCCCCCCCCCCCCCCCCCCCCCCCCCCCCCCCCCCCCCCCCCCCCCCCCCCCCCCCCCCCCCCCCCCCCCCCCCCCCCCCCCCCCCCCCCCCCCCCCCCCCCCCCCCCCCCCCCCCCCCCCCCCCCCCCCCCCCCCCCCCCCCCCCCCCCCCCCCCCCCCCCCCCCCCCCCCCCCCCCCCCCCCCCCCCCCCCCCCCCCCCCCCCCCCCCCCCCCCCCCCCCCCCCCCCCCCCCCCCCCCCCCCCCCCCCCCCCCCCCCCCCCCCCCCCCCCCCCCCCCCCCCCCCCCCCCCCCCCCCCCCCCCCCCCCCCCCCCCCCCCCCCCCCCCCCCCCCCCCCCCCCCCCCCCCCCCCCCCCCCCCCCCCCCCCCCCCCCCCCCCCCCCCCCCCCCCCCCCCCCCCCCCCCCCCCCCCCCCCCCCCCCCCCCCCCCCCCCCCCCCCCCCCCCCCCCCCCCCCCCCCCCCCCCCCCCCCCCCCCCCCCCCCCCCCCCCCCCCCCCCCCCCCCCCCCCCCCCCCCCCCCCCCCCCCCCCCCCCCCCCCCCCCCCCCCCCCCCCCCCCCCCCCCCCCCCCCCCCCCCCCCCCCCCCCCCCCCCCCCCCCCCCCCCCCCCCCCCCCCCCCCCCCCCCCCCCCCCCCCCCCCCCCCCCCCCCCCCCCCCCCCCCCCCCCCCCCCCCCCCCCCCCCCCCCCCCCCCCCCCCCCCCCCCCCCCCCCCCCCCCCCCCCCCCCCCCCCCCCCCCCCCCCCCCCCCCCCCCCCCCCCCCCCCCCCCCCCCCCCCCCCCCCCCCCCCCCCCCCCCCCCCCCCCCCCCCCCCCCCCCCCCCCCCCCCCCCCCCCCCCCCCCCCCCCCCCCCCCCCCCCCCCCCCCCCCCCCCCCCCCCCCCCCCCCCCCCCCCCCCCCCCCCCCCCCCCCCCCCCCCCCCCCCCCCCCCCCCCCCCCCCCCCCCCCCCCCCCCCCCCCCCCCCCCCCCCCCCCCCCCCCCCCCCCCCCCCCCCCCCCCCCCCCCCCCCCCCCCCCCCCCCCCCCCCCCCCCCCCCCCCCCCCCCCCCCCCCCCCCCCCCCCCCCCCCCCCCCCCCCCCCCCCCCCCCCCCCCCCCCCCCCCCCCCCCCCCCCCCCCCCCCCCCCCCCCCCCCCCCCCCCCCCCCCCCCCCCCCCCCCCCCCCCCCCCCCCCCCCCCCCCCCCCCCCCCCCCCCCCCCCCCCCCCCCCCCCCCCCCCCCCCCCCCCCCCCCCCCCCCCCCCCCCCCCCCCCCCCCCCCCCCCCCCCCCCCCCCCCCCCCCCCCCCCCCCCCCCCCCCCCCCCCCCCCCCCCCCCCCCCCCCCCCCCCCCCCCCCCCCCCCCCCCCCCCCCCCCCCCCCCCCCCCCCCCCCCCCCCCCCCCCCCCCCCCCCCCCCCCCCCCCCCCCCCCCCCCCCCCCCCCCCCCCCCCCCCCCCCCCCCCCCCCCCCCCCCCCCCCCCCCCCCCCCCCCCCCCCCCCCCCCCCCCCCCCCCCCCCCCCCCCCCCCCCCCCCCCCCCCCCCCCCCCCCCCCCCCCCCCCCCCCCCCCCCCCCCCCCCCCCCCCCCCCCCCCCCCCCCCCCCCCCCCCCCCCCCCCCCCCCCCCCCCCCCCCCCCCCCCCCCCCCCCCCCCCCCCCCCCCCCCCCCCCCCCCCCCCCCCCCCCCCCCCCCCCCCCCCCCCCCCCCCCCCCCCCCCCCCCCCCCCCCCCCCCCCCCCCCCCCCCCCCCCCCCCCCCCCCCCCCCCCCCCCCCCCCCCCCCCCCCCCCCCCCCCCCCCCCCCCCCCCCCCCCCCCCCCCCCCCCCCCCCCCCCCCCCCCCCCCCCCCCCCCCCCCCCCCCCCCCCCCCCCCCCCCCCCCCCCCCCCCCCCCCCCCCCCCCCCCCCCCCCCCCCCCCCCCCCCCCCCCCCCCCCCCCCCCCCCCCCCCCCCCCCCCCCCCCCCCCCCCCCCCCCCCCCCCCCCCCCCCCCCCCCCCCCCCCCCCCCCCCCCCCCCCCCCCCCCCCCCCCCCCCCCCCCCCCCCCCCCCCCCCCCCCCCCCCCCCCCCCCCCCCCCCCCCCCCCCCCCCCCCCCCCCCCCCCCCCCCCCCCCCCCCCCCCCCCCCCCCCCCCCCCCCCCCCCCCCCCCCCCCCCCCCCCCCCCCCCCCCCCCCCCCCCCCCCCCCCCCCCCCCCCCCCCCCCCCCCCCCCCCCCCCCCCCCCCCCCCCCCCCCCCCCCCCCCCCCCCCCCCCCCCCCCCCCCCCCCCCCCCCCCCCCCCCCCCCCCCCCCCCCCCCCCCCCCCCCCCCCCCCCCCCCCCCCCCCCCCCCCCCCCCCCCCCCCCCCCCCCCCCCCCCCCCCCCCCCCCCCCCCCCCCCCCCCCCCCCCCCCCCCCCCCCCCCCCCCCCCCCCCCCCCCCCCCCCCCCCCCCCCCCCCCCCCCCCCCCCCCCCCCCCCCCCCCCCCCCCCCCCCCCCCCCCCCCCCCCCCCCCCCCCCCCCCCCCCCCCCCCCCCCCCCCCCCCCCCCCCCCCCCCCCCCCCCCCCCCCCCCCCCCCCCCCCCCCCCCCCCCCCCCCCCCCCCCCCCCCCCCCCCCCCCCCCCCCCCCCCCCCCCCCCCCCCCCCCCCCCCCCCCCCCCCCCCCCCCCCCCCCCCCCCCCCCCCCCCCCCCCCCCCCCCCCCTGAATTTATTGTTTCTCTCCCCCTCCTCTCTCGATAGACGCCGAGACCGACGTTGCTGCTGCTGAGTACGACTACGCTACTGACGAGCAGCCCGTTGACGATCCCTCTCTCTTGCCCGAGCAACCAGGCAAGCCCCCCCTTTTTGAGCATGCAGATATCGCCCATTCCATTTCTCCTGCTTGCATTAGATTTTGCTACTGTTAATGTTTGCTCCTATTCTAATGCATAGCCTGCTTTTGTAACCTGTTCATTGTTACCTTACCTGCCTATGATAAACTGTTTAGTATAGGTTGGTATGAACCATCAGTGACCCCCACCACCTTTCCCCTGTTGCCCCTGCTTGATCATCGACGACTCGATCAGTGTGATCGTCGACCAGAGACCGACACCTCACCTCACCCCCCCTTAGTTGTACGACTCTGCATAGTTACTATCGAGTGCCGAGGGTGATCCCTCATATGCACTCCTGATGATAATTCTGTAGTGTAGCTATTCGGTGTGGTCATCGAGGGTGATTTCCTCTTTCACCATTCCCGATATGGCTCTGTCGTGCAACACCTCAAGTGTGAACCTCGAGGGTGGTCCCTCTTACGTTCTCCTTGGGGATTACATTGAGTGGAATCCTCCGGGGGTGATTCCTCGGGTTTTCCCCCTTGATGTTATGGCCACACGGATACCTTGACCTTTGTTACTGGCGGTTGCCCTGGTGGGTACCCGCAGGGAGATCCCCCCCCCCCCCCCCCCCCCCCCCCCCCCCCCCCCCCCCCCCCCCCCCCCCCCCCCCCCCCCCCCCCCCCCCCTCCGCTTGTTACTAAATGAGCTGATCGGATTTGGGTGTGTGATCTGAGTGGGTTGACGTGCCCTATACGCACTACCACCACGCGGGATAATGGTTATGGGGCCCTCTGCGATGTACGTTTCTCCCGAAAGCTCGTCTGACGTCACGATTCACCGTGCGGGCTGATCGCCAGGACTGGGCTGGTACTTCACTAACGAGTTCAGTGTCGCGCCTGCACCCCGGCCAGCCACACAACGCGCAGGGTGCCCAGGGCGAAGGCCCAAGACCCCTGGGTGCATAGGTTAGTCCGGCGTGCTGACCTCTCTGCCGAGCCTAGGTAGGGCGCTGCTTCGTGTTGATCTTCCGAGGCCGGGCATTACCCAGCAAGTGTGTCCGGCCAGAGTTGATCGAGCGTGTTGGGTAACAGTAGTGCACCCCTGCAGGGATGAATATCTATCGATAGCCGGTCCTACGGTAAAGGATGCTCATTTTGTGTATCCCGATCTACTACTTGAACTGGATACTTGTTACTTAATTGAAGCTTCGGGATCGCTTTCTCGCTGGGAGTCGAGGAAGGATTTCTAGGCTTGCTTCAAACATGTCTGCTAAATAAAATGCTATTCTACTCTCTTCTACTGCTGCAAGATGATGGCTTCATGAAGATGTTTGAAGATGCTAGTCTTCGATAGGACTAGGCCTTCTCTCTGTTCTAGCATTTCTGCAGCCCAGTCCACATATACAGCCATTCCTCTTTGATAATGTTGCATATGTAGCTTAGATCCTTGCTTGCTGAGTACTTCGGATGAGTACTCATGGTTGCTTTACTTTCTTTTTCCCCATACCCCCACCTTGATGATACATCAGACGATGGAGCCCAGGAGCCAGATGACACCACCGGAGGAGCTTACTATCAGGAGGGTCCAGATGGTACTTACTACTGGATTGAGCCGCCGGCCCAGGAGTAGGATCGGAGGTTCCCAGGCAGGAGGCCTACGCCTTTCGATCTAGAGTCGTTGTTTGTGCTAGCCTTCTTAAGGCAAAACTTGTCTAACTATGTCTGTACTCAGATAAAATTGTATGACTGACTTATGTATTCGGATCTTCGGATCCCTGGTCTGTAATATTGTGGACCTCCGTTTATTTGTGTTTAGAGTTGTGTTGTGATATCTTCCCGTGAGTCCCTGATCTTGATCGTACACGTTTGCGTGTATGATTAGTGTATGATCGAGCCGGGGGCGTCACACGATGCAACCATGAGGCTCAAACACGAGCATCGATAGGTCATCGTGGTGATGCATCATCCATTTGGCATCAAGTTCGGGTGAGGCACCTATGAAGTTCGACAAATCCTCACTGTGGTCTATTGCTTCTCAGTAATCAAGCTCGAGGAAGGAAGAACCACGTGGCAGAGGACAGTGAGGCGGAACAACAATTGCCATCCATTTTTGTGCAGTTCCACTAAAATTGAGGAAGACATGCCTGGGTATGGAGATACGCATCGCTTTCTGCAAAAATATAAAAAAGGGATATAGTGTTGTTGCTTGGTTTTGGCAGTGGTACAAGATTAACAGCGACATCTCAATTGTCAATAAGAATTAATGAAAAGTACACCAACAAACAGAACATCATGATTATCTTGATCGGAACTAAACCAGGATACCCGAGAAAAAAAAATTCTTCATTTAACCAGTGATAGTATTAGATTAGCAGCAGCAATAGGAGCGTATGGACAATGACCGCACAACCACCATGTACTTTTTGTTGAAACAACATGTATACCTCCACCGAGGCATAAACCAGGACAACTTTTCGAGTGGCATTTCCTCTATAATAGTAGGTGATGTTGGACCAGCCGACGAACCCTAGCTACTGTACATGGGGAGCTCGGGAGTAGTCGCATAGAAGAAAACCCGCATGCAGCGACCTGGGGAGCTGGACCAGTACAAGAAGTTATACCTCAGGTGGGCGAGATGTCGCTTAGGCGGGCGGGATCTGCCCACATGACGGCAGTGCACAAGGGCGCGGAGGACCTTCGTTCGTGCCAGCGCCGGCTCCAAGAGGATGGTGCGCATAGGCTTCCTCCATCGCCGACGGCGACAACGTCAACGCTGCACCTCCTCACCTCCCACAGCGGACGGGATTCGGCCGGATCTGTGACCACCGGTGAGGAGAGAGATAGAGTGGACACTGTCATCTTGTTTTGATATGGAGAGGGTGAGAGAGCGAGACGCGAGAAACCCTATCAAACAATAGGCTATATATACAATGGAGTAAAAAATTCTCTCCATAGAAGTGGTTTTAAATAGAATACGCGCGTTCCCGGAAAAAAGAAACGAAAACTGGCGGACACATTTTTGTAACGTACCAAGAAAGAAAACTCGATCAAAAAACCGTCCCCCGTTTCGGCCTTGCTTTCACTTCACCAAGCCTCAGACCGACCACTGAACCTTGCTCCATCTCTTCAGCCTCGCCGGAGAGCCGGCCTCTGCCGTGAGCCGCCCATCTCTGTCGTTGTTCTCACCTCGCCGCGGGTCTCCGAGTGCCGCTAGAGCCTCGCCCGGAAGCCGGGCTTCACCACCATGCCTCAAGCTGCCGACCGTCGCGCCTGGTTGCTCCTGCACTATGCGTGTGCTGTGGCCGGCCCCCTCCTCGGCACCTCCAAGCCACCTCGTCAGCTCCCTTTGCATCGGCCTTGCCCCCGCCTCAGCCGTGAGCTGCCACCACTCTCGCAAGCCGAGCCGCCGGGGTTCACTGAACCGTCTTCGCCGTGGCTGCGCCCCGAGCAGCACCTCCCTGCTGCCTTTGCTATAGTGAGCTACCACCGGCCTTCGAGCTGCCCCACAACTCGGCCAGAGGAGGCCTCAAGCCCTTGCCGCCCTGCTGTTGTGGCTACCTCACTAGGAGCGCCTCCGCTCAGCCTCGCCCCGCCTCCGGGCTCTCTTGTTCGAAACCCGCCTCGACTCCGCTGCCAGGACTCCTCCGCCGCGGCCTCACTTCGGCCCGGCCTCCGTTGAGACGCCCGACTCCGCTCCGGCTGGCACCAGCTTGCTTCTTCTTTTGGCCACCTGCGCTGGCCGCCTGCTGGCTCTGTCGCATCGGCCACCCGTCGCCTCCGTTCCTCCTATGCCGTCGAGCCGCCCGACTCCGCTCCAGCCGGCGCCGGCTTGCTCCTTCCGTTGGCCACCTGCGCTGGCCGCCTGCTGGCTCTGTCGCACCGGCCACCCGTCGCCTCCGCTCCTCCTATGTCGTCGAGCCGCCCCGGCCACGGGCATCACATTGCTTCTACTATTTTCACCAAGTCGCCGCCCAGGGCATGGACTCGAGTCGCCGTCGCGTCAAGTTACCGGCGCTCCACTCTCACCTCTGTCCCCGCGGCAGCTCCCTCCTTGCTCCGTCGCTTTTGCGCTAGCCCCTGCAGTGGCCGCCTCTCCGGCTACGGCTGTGACCTCAAGTCACCGTCATGGCGCCTGAGCAGCCTCCCCCGCTGCTCCTCAAGCCGCCGGGGTTTTTCCTCAGCCGCATCCACACTACCGCCTCTCCGCCACAGCTTTTCCACCTCCACCGTCGTGCTTCCATAGCCGTCCTCTGCTGCTGACACCTCAAGTCGCCGCCCGTGGCCTAGCTGAGCCGCTGCCCCTCGAGCTGCCGTCTCCACCATGGCTGGCTCTGAGTCGCCACGTTTCATCGCTCCACAACCAAGCTCTGTTCGTCGGGCGGTAGTGCTTCAGGGCCGTGCGTGTGTTGGACGGGTGCTGGAAGGATGTCAGAATAAGCCACGACGTGTGGTGTTGTCGGGCTCATTGGGCGCGTCGGGTGCGCGTGGGATGTGTGGGACGCACTGGTGCGGTCGGGCTCTTCGTGAGCATCGGGTGCGCGCAGGACGTGCGGGGCGCAACGGAAGCGTGGCGTGTGTGTGTAGGTGTGTGTGCGTGTGTAGTGTGTCTACTTGTAGCAGTTGCATGTGTATGTGGCGTGGTGGTCAGCCGCATGAGCTAGCTATCTGTGTCCCCTCTCCTTTCATGCTCCATGGAGCTCCCATCGCCTCAAATGGGGTCCCCCTGCCTCCACCCTCACCACCACGCACCTCTGCCCCTCCGCCCACTCCCACCACTCCAGTCCACGCACCCACCCACACTAGTTCATCCCCGTTCGACACCCAGGCACCGCGGGATCGTCTCTCCGACGTTTTCATTGTATCACAGTTCACGAGGGCCAACTCTCACGTCTCTGAAACCAAATCTGAGGATGAGCTGCCTCGCCCGGACCATGAGGCTGGTCTGCTACCACCTTACGGCGACATGCCCCTCGTTGCCACACCACCTTGCCTAGTTCACTGCCCGCGCTGCTTCGCCTTCGCTCACCTCTAGAACCCTGACCAAAACCATACACCTCTCATCCGCCGTGACATCCAGCACACTTGCGGCAACCCAGCCTTCATTATGGGAGGATCTTGGCGTGGGGTTGCCTGCCTCACTTTCCACACTCCTGCTGCATGAAACGATGTCGTCCGCCATAGCCCCATCGACTTTGAAGGAAATGTGATCACTATAGAGCCTGTCGAGCACACCTGACAGTGCCATTGCCGTCTTCATCGACCTTGCAGAGATTGAGGTCTCCGAATTCCCACACGAATTCTGGCACAATGATGGCATCCGCTTTGCTCTGGCCAATCCCTTCGGTGGCGATTCCTCTTACGGGGACTCTGCCCTGCTTTCCTAGCGTGGCTCCCCACGTCCTCTTTCTCTAGACCACTTTGCTCCGGTGGTCTCTGCCGTCAGAGCCGGCTAGCTTGCGGATCCCACCTACGGCGGCACCAGGAAGGTCGCTCACCATGCTAACGACGGTTCATGTGTGCTTTCTGCCTCTCCTGGCGGCGGCACAGGCGAATCCGCTTTGTCGTCTGCTCACCCACCACATGGCACTGTGCGCGAACCCCTCATCATCTCTTATGACGACTCTGCTGGCTCTGAGGACATGCACGTCCCTCTCTTGCATGGCGTTGTTGGGGACTCAGCGGACGCGGTGCATGCACCTGCTGACTCTGTGCTGCCCCCTCCTGTCATCCGCCCGGTTCCTCAGGTCGGACCTGTTGCACCACCAGCACCGCCCGTTGGCCTGTCGGATGCTGCCCCGTGTGATGCCCCGTTGGCACCGTCAGACACGTCTGCCTTTACTGCATTCGTGCTGCACGTACTCGCCCCTGCCGCCTTTACCTCCGTCATCTTCTATGCTGGGGAATCGTCCCGTGCAAACGGTAACTCCCCCTCCTCTCCTAAGCTTATTCAATCAACTCCCTTAGCCATTGTTGACGATACTCTGACCTCTGCCACAATGGACGCATCTCTCTCCCTCCAGAATCTTGACACTCACGAGAGCACCATACGCAAGGAGCGCCGTAGGACATCTCGTGACCACTCCTTCTCCAAAGACAAGTTGTGCCGTAGCGCGCGGCTTGCCGGCAAGGAGGCCAAGTACTCTCCCATGATCACCAAGGCCATCAAGGCCAAGGCCGCTCGCCTCTCTGCTGTGGACGTGGACACAGCCATTGATCACGCCATCCAGGATGCCCGCCTCGACGCTCCTGATGGCCCTCCTGCCTCTGCTGAAGATCTGGCCACCATTGCGCTGCTCTGTGGCGTCGATGACGGCCACGTTGCAGCTATCCTTGGCTTTGAGGCCTCTAGCTCCGGTGAGGAAGACACACCATGATACGCATCCCAGGCATGCTCTGTCCCTCGGCATCGGGGCACAATCAGACGTTGTCGCCTGTCTCTGCTACATCTTACGTACTAAGTGTGTAGTTGCTCTTTTCTTCATCGTGTCTGCTGTCACTAGGCCTAGTAATGTCTTCGCGTCACTATGTAACTTTTGCTCTCGCAGAACTATTGTACTCTTTCTTATCCAATCGGTGTATGAATCATCCTAATGAGTAATGCTGCAATATCTATTTGCTCTTAGAATGTATGTGGCTTGGGTGACGATGCCAAGTGCTCGGACGTCCTATCTGAATTGCTCGCGATCAAACCTCACATTGCCCTCCTGCAAGAATCAAAACTCGATACTTACTCTGACACCAAACTAAGATCATTCTTACCACGTCACCTCGACCAAGTCTTCTCGTTACCCACCATTGGCACGGCTGGCGGTACATTTCTTCGATTAACACAACTTCTCTCCAAGTTATCTCATACACTCACCTCACCTTCTCCTCCACCCTAATTCTAAAATCAACGGCATGTGCTCGCAACATTGCCATTACCAATATCTACGCTCCCTCCTCATGTGCGCTCAAAAAATCCTTCCTGGATGAGCTCTTAGCTATCTCACAACCGGATGGTTCTCCCTGGTTAATTGTTGGAGACTTCAACCTCCTTCGCTTCCCCTCCAAGAAAAACAACAATGCCTTTCGATAGTCAGAGGCCAATGCGTTCAATCATACGATAGACGACCTTGCTCTTATCGAGCTACCACTCCTTGATTGCCCATTTACATGGTTAAACAATAGAGCAACGCCCACCTTAGAACGGATCGACCGTGCTTTTTTTAACCTAGCTTGGGCCGATGCCTTTCCTAACACATCTCTATCATCGCTCACACGATTCACGTCCGACCACGTCCCTCTCCTCATACACGTCACCACAACGATCCCTCGGTCTAACTTTTTGAAATTTGAGCCTGGTTGGGCCAATTTCCGTCCATGTAATGATATTGTTAGGAAATGTTGGGCACCAACCCAGCCCACAGCAGCCAACTCGGCCGCCACCCTTGCTTCCTCGCTCAAAAAGGCCTGCCTCAAAAAATGGGCATATTCACGCATCCCTACACCCCTCCGCGAATCTCGATGCAAAACTGCAATCTCTGCCTTAGACCATGCCGAGGAATCCATTGCTCTCTCCCAATCAGAACTCCTCACTCGTAAGATCATCATCTCGATCCTTAAATGCACAATCCAGGAGGAAATGACATATTGGAGATGGCGTGCTAAAGTTTCTCGGGCCATCCATGGTGGGGAAAACACAAATTTCTTCGACATGTCTGCCTACCAATGTTTAAGGAAGAACAAAATCTTTACACTCACACGTGACGGTAATGACTTCACTTCTCACCACCACAAAGCAGAGATCTTACGGGATTTTTTCGTCTCCCTCATTGGTACACCAGCAAATACATCTTGGGCCTTTAACCTGAATGCTATCTACCCATAGCCTGTTGCTGGCCTCCACGTCCTTGATGAGAATTTCTCGGAAGATGAAATCAAGCTTGCATTCTTCCAAATGAACCCCCAGGCCAGCACTGGGCCAAACGGCTTTGAGCCCTCCTTCTATAGAACATATTGGCCCCTAGTCAAACGCCTCGTACTTCCCTTCTTCTCCCAATTTCATCAAGGTGTGGCAGATATAGAATGTATAAACCGTGCTCACATCGTCCTTCTTCCAAAAAAGGATATGCCAACCTCACCCGACGCCTTGAGACCCATCTCACTCTAGAACTGCCCAATCAAAGCTGTTGCTAAAGTCCTAACGTCTCGCCTCAAGCCGCTCATACCTATGCTAGTTCATGGTAATCAGACTGGGTTCATCTCTAGAAGGAATATTGCTGAGAACTATGTTTTCATAGCAGACCTCATTATCTCTTTTCACACATGCAAATGACCAACCTTGGTCTTTAAGCTTGACTTTCGGAAAGCCTTCGATTCTGTGGCATGGCCTGCCCTATACAAGATTCTGCTCATTCGTGGATTCTCCTAATCCTTCCGCAACTGGATCCAAAACATACTTCACACGGGCAAAGCTGCCATCTTCTTGAATGGTGTCCCAGACAATTGGATCGAATGCAAGAATGGCCTTAGGAAAGGTGATCCGGCTTCTCCCTACCTTTTTCTCATCATTGCTGACCTGCTCCAACAGCTCATCTTCCAGAACTCAGAGGCTGCTCTCCACCACCCCATCTTCTCTCACTTACCTCCCACCGTTCTCCAGTACGCTGATGATACGCTCATCATTGATGCCGCCTCTCCTATCGCCGCCGCAGCTCTCAAAGCAATCCTAAAGAACTTTGCGCAAGCTACAGGCCTGAACATCAACTTCTCCAAAACCACCCTAGCCACTCTCCACACAGATGAAACCATGGCCACTGCCACTGCCCTTGCCATGGGCTACACCTGCCCCCCCTTTCCTCAAACTTACCTCGGCCTACCTCTTGCCCCAAAAAAACCTCCAACCAATGCCTTCGCTCCCTTGATTGAACGCTCTCGCAAATTAATGATGGATTGGCGTGCCAAACTGCTAGACAAAGGTGATCGTCTCATCCTCATCTCCGCGGTTCTAGACTCCCTCCTTACCTACTTCATGTTGGTGTTGCGCATCCCGAAAAAATTCCTCAAAACCATCGACTCCCTCCGAAGGCCCTTCTTTTGGGCGGTGGAAGATTCTTGCTCAGGAGCTCAATGCCATATTGCATGGAAAAATGTGTGTGTACCTAAAAAGTATGGTGGTTTAGGGCTAAAAACCTGCATGTTCAAAACAATTTATTATTCATGAAATTCGCAGCCAAGGCCCTATCCTCTGCTCTGGCCCCTTGGTTGGAGTGGCTAGACCTTCAACACCCAAACGCACTATTCTCCTCCTCCCCACAAAACTCGTTTCTCTGCCGAACCATATCACAACAAATCCCCACCCTACAGACAATCTCCTTTGTTCTAACAAATAGTGGTTCACATACATACTTATGGCTTGACACTTGGTTGACCCCAACACCTCTAGATACCACCTCCCCCACCTCTTCTCACACTCCACCCTAGAGCTAGTTAAAGTGGCTAATATTTTGCATTTTTGTATCGAAGCTAACCTCCGTAATCGTCTCTCCCTTACGGTAGAACAGGAGCTTGTTTCGCTTTTGGCTATTTTGCAGGACTTCGTACCTTCGGCGGAGGAAGACCAAAGGTTCCTACATCAAGGTCATGACTTCTCCACCAAGAACACGTACGACGCCCTCATAGCTAGGCCTGACAATGATCCCCTTGCCCCTCTCATATGGTGTTCCAAGGCTCCACGCAAGATCAAAAAATTTGCTTGGCTACTCTTCAAGGACCGTCTCAACACTAGGGTCAGCCTCGCTGTCACGCCCAATATGCGACTCTATCCTAAAGGAACTCGAAGGTCCCACCAAGGATAGAACCACATATTGACACACTATTGCAAGGTGGATATCATTACATCGTACCATTACATAATAGTTGGGGATACAGACAAGAGCATACAAATGCCGCATGAATACATCAAACATCATACATGAGACTAACATCTGACTACGGATGAAACAAAAATAGAAACTCAAACGACATACACCCTGCTAGCCTAGGCTGCCGACCAGGAACCTATCCCCTGAACGAAGGAGAAGCAAAACAAGAACTCCAAAACAAGTAAACATTGCTCTCGCGTCATGATCATCGCATTACCTGTAGCTGCAACTGTTGTTGTAGTAGTCTGTGAGCCATGAGGACTCAGCAATCCCATTACCATGGGTATCAAGACTAGCAAAGCTTAATGGGTAGGAAAGGGTAAGTGGTGAGGTTGCAGCAGTGGCTAAGAAATGTATGGTGGCTAACTTACGAGTACAAGAGTAAGATGAGAAACTACGCAAACGGTCGCAAACTAGTAATGATCAAGAAGTGATCCTGAACTACTTATGTTCAAACATAACCCAATCGTGTTCTCCTCTCGAACTTCCCCAAAAATAGACAGTCCCGGTTACGCACGCGGTTGGTGTATTTTAGTTGAGTTTACTTCAAGTTCACTACAACCGGATATTAACAAATTCCCATCTGCCACATAACCGCGGGCACGGCTCTCAAAAGTTTAAACCTTGCAGGGGTGTCCCAACTTAGCCCATGACAAGCTCACGATCTGCGGAGACAATCCTCCATCGCGGGGCCCTCCGATTAGACTCGGAATCCCGGTGCACAAGACATTTCAACAATGGTACAACAAGTCCAGCAAGACCTCCCGGTGTGCCAACACCCTGATAGAAGCCGCGCGTATCTCGTCCCAGGCCACAACCGGATGGGACAAGCTACGAGTAAAACCAGCCCTCGAGTTTCCCCGAGGTGGCCCCGCAGGCTGCCCGTTTGGGACCAACACCATCAGCACTGGCCCCCCTGTTTATGTAGAAAGAATCCCTGGGTTCATGCCGCCCTATGCCAATTAATTATTTAGTTCAATATTATTATGGCAAATGTTAAAACCAATGTTGGGCCTTGCTGGAAGAGTTTTATTCAAAGCGAACAGTCAAGAGCGGCCCATAAACCCTCACCGTGTTAGGGACGCAAAATCAAGGAACATAACACCGGTATGACGGAAACTAGGGCGGCAAGAGTGGAACAAAACACCATGCAAAAGGCCGAGCCTTCCACCCTTTACCAAGTATATATGTGCATTAATTAAATAAGAGATATTGTGATATCCCATGATATCCATGTCCCAACATGGAACAAACTGCAACTGTACCTGCAACTAGCAACGCTATAAGAGGGGCTGAGCAAAGCGGTAATATATTCAAACAACGGTTTGCTAGGAAGGGTAAAAAGGTTAGAGGTTATCATGGCAATTTTGGGGGCTTGATAAACAAGTGGTAGGTAGCGTGACATAGCGATAGCATCGAGACAACTAGCATAGCAAAGATAGTAGTGAGATCCAAGGTGACGGTCATCTTGCCTGAAATCCCGCTAGGAAGAAGATCGAGTCCATGAAGAAGATGAACCCACGTAGTCGAACGAATCCTCACAATCGCAACGTTACCGGAACTATCAAGGAGCACAACCGGAAAGAAGCAAACAACATGGTAAACACACAAGCACATAAACATGACAAGATGCTCAACCAAGTATGATGCATGACAAGGCTACATGATGCTACTCATGACAAGAGATGATGCATACAAGGACAACACATCAAAGCAAGTTTAAATGAGGCCGGAAACAACATACAATAAATTCTGGAAACTCCCCATAAGCAAATTTTGAAATTGGTCCAGATCTGAATAACAAATTATGTTGAAGTTGTTAAACAGCAAGTTAAAGTGCACCATGATGATCTACATATTTTTCTAGTCAAGTTACATATAAGGTTCATTTAATTCGGAGCTACAGCCTAGAAGATATGAGCAAAACAAGTTAAACATGGCATTCATGCAAAATGCGTTCAAACATCAAGCACACATGCTCAAACCAAGGATGTAACAAGGCAAGATGAAACTCCATGCAAAACCAAGCCAGTTTCATATAGCGCATGCTCCAAACGGAGTGACGGTTCAACACATACACTCAATAAATGTTTCAAACACAATCTGCCCAAAACAGCAACTAAGCACATTGAAATCAAGGAAACAACATGCTACAGGAAACATATGGACAGAAACTTGATATGCACTCAAAATACAGACTACATGCTTTAAATAACATCAAGGTTCAGGTTTATAGGCATCAGGATTAATCCAACATGATCAATGCAAAAGGCAACTTTATAAAACAGGGCATACATGTGAGCAGAAATAACATGTTGACATGTTTGGGGCATGAAACAAACATGTTATATTGCAAGATCATGGCAAACAAAAGCATGGCATCAAAGTACAGGTCAAACATGGCAAAACATGATTACTAAACGTCTCCATATACAGGCATTCATCAAGAAAAGTAAGCAAGTCATAACAGATTCTCAGACTTAGTGAGAAATAGAGTAAGGCTGAAAACAGATTCATGATGCATATTTTGAGACAACAAACGTATATGCTATAGGAACATTTCAGGTCATCAAAGGGTATATCAGGCATGTACAGGTAGAGCACTACAAAACATGAACACTGAGCTACTGCCAGAAAGCAATACAACATGCTCAAAACATCATGGAAAGAATGCAAATGATAACAGATTCACAGACTTAGTGGAATAAACTGAACATGGCAGAAACAACGACAAGTAGACATGCTTGCGAGCTTGTGCAACTCGCCAAAAAGCATTTCATGGCATGCGAATGTAACCAATAGCAAGAAGGCATATTTGTGGAGCTACTCATGGAAAGAACATGGTCATAGGATGCATAGAACACTAGCTCTTCACACGGCAAAAATGAACTTACTGATAACAGGCTGACAGAAACATTATATAGCGATTTGAGAGCATGAAAACAGCAAGCTACAGCAGGCCATAATTTCAAACAAGGGCATGGGTGGATAGGCCATAATTTCAAACAAGGACATGCATCTCCAGATTATGGATGGATTCACTTGTAGCATCAAGTTAACATGGCAACATAATATAGCAGAATCAGACTGCAGAAAACTAGTCACTGAAATCAGCAACAGCAAGTAGCACACTTTGAAAGCTTATGCTAGTGACCACAGGGCACATAAAAATGCATCGATTGCACCACTTTAAATATGGCATGAAGATGCTCCTGAAACATGTTGACATGATGCTCAAAAGATAAACACACAAAATGCTATGAAAAAGACAAATCAGCAAGTTATGACAATTTCCAGTAGATTATATCATTTAGCACTTTTGCAATGAGGATTAAGGCATCAATATGGACAGCAACGTGCATGCAAATGATACTAGCATGTAGAGCATTCAGAGATGAACAATTTCATATATCATACACTCCAATCGGAGAAACGAGCACAAAGTTATGACATGTCAAACAAGCACACATGAAGTTGAAAAAAATCAGGGACTGGAAAAACAACCTCACGGAATCGGGACAAAGGGAAGCGGGATGGCGCGGTGCGGGGTGGATCCGACCGTTTGGTTCCTCGAACTGGTGGATCTGGTCCACCTCCAGATCCATCGAGGGAGTTGACTCCAGCGAGGCTCCGGCGAACTCCGGCGAGATGACACCGGGCGGATCCGGCCACGGGGCTCCTCCTCCAACCGGATCCCGCCGGATCCGGCGCGGGACAGCGCGGCAACGTCGCCGGAGGGAGGCTCAGCCAGCACGCGGATGCGGCGACGCGCGTGGACGGTTGCAGCCCCCCCCCCCCCCCCCCCCCCCCCCCCCCCCCCCCCCCCCCCCCCCCCCCCCCCCCCCCCCCCCCCCCCCCCCCCCCCCCCCCCCCCCCCCCCCCCCCCCCCCCCCCCCCCCCCCCCCCCCCCCCCCCCCCCCCCCCCCCCCCCCCCCCCCCCCCCCCCCCCCCCCCCCCCCCCCCCCCCCCCCCCCCCCCCCCCCCCCCCCCCCCCCCCCCCCCCCCCCCCCCCCCCCCCCCCCCCCCCCCCCCCCCCCCCCCCCCCCCCCCCCCCCCCCCCCCCCCCCCCCCCCCCCCCCCCCCCCCCCCCCCCCCCCCCCCCCCCCCCCCCCCCCCCCCCCCCCCCCCCCCCCCCCCCCCCCCCCCCCCCCCCCCCCCCCCCCCCCCCCCCCCCCCCCCCCCCCCCCCCCCCCCCCCCCCCCCCCCCCCCCCCCCCCCCCCCCCCCCCCCCCCCCCCCCCCCCCCCCCCCCCCCCCCCCCCCCCCCCCCCCCCCCCCCCCCCCCCCCCCCCCCCCCCCCCCCCCCCCCCCCCCCCCCCCCCCCCCCCCCCCCCCCCCCCCCCCCCCCCCCCCCCCCCCCCCCCCCCCCCCCCCCCCCCCCCCCCCCCCCCCCCCCCCCCCCCCCCCCCCCCCCCCCCCCCCCCCCCCCCCCCCCCCCCCCCCCCCCCCCCCCCCCCCCCCCCCCCCCCCCCCCCCCCCCCCCCCCCCCCCCCCCCCCCCCCCCCCCCCCCCCCCCCCCCCCCCCCCCCCCCCCCCCCCCCCCCCCCCCCCCCCCCCCCCCCCCCCCCCCCCCCCCCCCCCCCCCCCCCCCCCCCCCCCCCCCCCCCCCCCCCCCCCCCCCCCCCCCCCCCCCCCCCCCCCCCCCCCCCCCCCCCCCCCCCCCCCCCCCCCCCCCCCCCCCCCCCCCCCCCCCCCCCCCCCCCCCCCCCCCCCCCCCCCCCCCCCCCCCCCCCCCCCCCCCCCCCCCCCCCCCCCCCCCCCCCCCCCCCCCCCCCCCCCCCCCCCCCCCCCCCCCCCCCCCCCCCCCCCCCCCCCCCCCCCCCCCCCCCCCCCCCCCCCCCCCCCCCCCCCCCCCCCCCCCCCCCCCCCCCCCCCCCCCCCCCCCCCCCCCCCCCCCCCCCCCCCCCCCCCCCCCCCCCCCCCCCCCCCCCCCCCCCCCCCCCCCCCCCCCCCCCCCCCCCCCCCCCCCCCCCCCCCCCCCCCCCCCCCCCCCCCCCCCCCCCCCCCCCCCCCCCCCCCCCCCCCCCCCCCCCCCCCCCCCCCCCCCCCCCCCCCCCCCCCCCCCCCCCCCCCCCCCCCCCCCCCCCCCCCCCCCCCCCCCCCCCCCCCCCCCCCCCCCCCCCCCCCCCCCCCCCCCCCCCCCCCCCCCCCCCCCCCCCCCCCCCCCCCCCCCCCCCCCCCCCCCCCCCCCCCCCCCCCCCCCCCCCCCCCCCCCCCCCCCCCCCCCCCCCCCCCCCCCCCCCCCCCCCCCCCCCCCCCCCCCCCCCCCCCCCCCCCCCCCCCCCCCCCCCCCCCCCCCCCCCCCCCCCCCCCCCCCCCCCCCCCCCCCCCCCCCCCCCCCCCCCCCCCCCCCCCCCCCCCCCCCCCCCCCCCCCCCCCCCCCCCCCCCCCCCCCCCCCCCCCCCCCCCCCCCCCCCCCCCCCCCCCCCCCCCCCCCCCCCCCCCCCCCCCCCCCCCCCCCCCCCCCCCCCCCCCCCCCCCCCCCCCCCCCCCCCCCCCCCCCCCCCCCCCCCCCCCCCCCCCCCCCCCCCCCCCCCCCCCCCCCCCCCCCCCCCCCCCCCCCCCCCCCCCCCCCCCCCCCCCCCCCCCCCCCCCCCCCCCCCCCCCCCCCCCCCCCCCCCCCCCCCCCCCCCCCCCCCCCCCCCCCCCCCCCCCCCCCCCCCCCCCCCCCCCCCCCCCCCCCCCCCCCCCCCCCCCCCCCCCCCCCCCCCCCCCCCCCCCCCCCCCCCCCCCCCCCCCCCCCCCCCCCCCCCCCCCCCCCCCCCCCCCCCCCCCCCCCCCCCCCCCCCCCCCCCCCCCCCCCCCCCCCCCCCCCCCCCCCCCCCCCCCCCCCCCCCCCCCCCCCCCCCCCCCCCCCCCCCCCCCCCCCCCCCCCCCCCCCCCCCCCCCCCCCCCCCCCCCCCCCCCCCCCCCCCCCCCCCCCCCCCCCCCCCCCCCCCCCCCCCCCCCCCCCCCCCCCCCCCCCCCCCCCCCCCCCCCCCCCCCCCCCCCCCCCCCCCCCCCCCCCCCCCCCCCCCCCCCCCCCCCCCCCCCCCCCCGGCCTTGCCTTGTCGAACTCGTACGAGCGAGGAAGAAGATGAACATGGCAGTTTACCCAGGTTCGGGCCACCTTGCGGTGTAAAACCCTACTCCTTCTTTGTGGTGGATTGGCCTCACGAGAAGGCAGAGGATGAACTAGTACAGTGGTTGAGCGACCTCGCGAGGGCTCGAGAAGTGAGGGTGGAATGGATCCGATCCCCTTCTACGGTGGTGGCTAGCCTATCTTTATAGTGGCCTTGGTCCTCTTCCCTCATATCTGGCGGGAAGGGATCCCACAATGGCCAATTTTGAGAGGGGACAAGGAGTACATCTTATCTTGACGAAAGGTGGTCTTCGCATGCAAACTCCTCGTCATGACGCAGAGGTGGGCTCAGCGATGACATCCTCCCTGCCGAGCTCATGGTCCTAGTCTTATTGCTCTGGAATGGAAACCTTTGGCGGATTCCTTGGGAACCCGCGCACGTCTTTGCCTCCTTAGCACCAAAGAGGAAACTGTCCTCCTCTGCGCTTGCTGGCGCCCGCCTGACCTTGGTCGTCATGGCTCATGTCATCTCGACCTCGTGAGGCTGGGTACTTGCATAGGAATCTCCGCTCCTTGGGAGGCAGGCTCAGAGAGCTGCCCCTTGGGAGGTCTTGACATTGCTCGCCTCGCGAGGCCAGGGGACCTCACGAGGGTCCTGCCTTGAAGGCCTTGACGCTGGGCTGTACCGGGTCGTTGAGGGAGCCACGCCGTGGGCCGCAGGCAGGCAGATCTGGGTACCCCCGATCCCAGAACGCCGACACTGGCGCTCGGGCACCAGCAGCTTCCCCCCCCCCCCCCCCCCCCCCCCCCCCCCCCCCCCCCCCCCCCCCCCCCCCCCCCCCCCCCCCCCCCCCCCCCCCCCCCCCCCCCCCCCCCCCCCCCCCCCCCCCCCCCCCCCCCCCCCCCCCCCCCCCCCCCCCCCCCCCCCCCCCCCCCCCCCCGCCGGAGAAGAGGGCGTGAAGATGAAGGGGGATGTTGTTGGCCTCCAAATCAGCTAAAAACCGAGAGGCAGGCCAGATCTTTGTTTCCTTCCACTCGTTGGTGTCGGCGGCGATCGCCAGTCGGATCTTGTCCAGCCCTTCGAGATTGAGCACAGAGGATAGGCCCTGCGCGAGTTCAGGCCTCGGCTGGGGCTCTGGCGTCCTCAAAGTCCTTCCCCTCTTATTCTTGGGAGCCATGGCGGAGGGGCAGATTGAAGCGGGTGTGAGATCCGGCGAGGAAGATGACAGCTAGCGAAGGAAGGAGGAACGGAAGGCAGGCGCGCGGTGGGACGATACTGGTTCTGCTGCGTGCGCCAGGCTTTTTGTCAGCAGAGGGCAGTTATCGAGGCGACGTGAGGAAGTGGAGGCGTCCATGCCTAGTCGTGCACCACGCGTCGAGCATGGCCCGCAGGCAATTGGGGTTCGCGTCGCTGCGCCCTGTCCCTTGGCTTCGCCACGAAGCCAGCTCGAGCACGCCTTGGGCCTGGGGGCTACTGTCGGCGCTCTGGGATCGGGGGTACCCAGATCTGCCTACCTACAGCCCACGGCGTGGCTCCTCGATGGCCCGGTATGGCCCAGCGTCAAGGCCTTCAAGGCAGGACCCTCGTGAGGTCCCCTGGCCTCGCGAGGCCAGCAATGTCAAGACCTCCCGAGGGGCAGCTCTCCGAGCCTGCCTCCCGAGGAGCAGAGATTCCTATGCAGGTACCCAGCCTCACGAGGTTGAGATGACGTGAGCCATGACGACCAAGGTCAGGCGGGTGCCAGCAAGCACAGAGGAGGACAGTTTCCTCTTTCGTGCTAAGGAGGCAAAGACGTGCGCGGGTTCCCAAGGAATCGCCCAAAGGTTTCCATTCCAGAGCAACAAGACAAGGACCACGAGCTCGGTAGGGAGGATGTCATCGTCGAGCCCACCTCTGCGTCATGACCAGGAGCTTTGCAGGCTAAGACCACCTTTCGTCAGGATAAGATGTACTCCTTATCCCCTCTCAAAATTGGCCGTTGTGGGATCCCTTCCCACCAGATATGAGGGAAGAGGACCAAGGCCACTATAAAGATAGGCTAGCCACCACCGTAGAAGGGGATCGGATCCATTCCACCCTCACCTCTCGAGCCTTCATGAGGTCGCTCAACCACTGTATTAGTTCATCCTCCGCCTTCTCAGGAGGCCAATCCACCACAAAGCAGGAGTAGGGTTTTACATCGCAAGGTGGCCCAAACCTGGGTAAACTGCCATGTTCATCTTCTTCCTCGCTCGCACGAGTTCGACGAGGCAAGGCCGTAGGGTGGCAAGCGCGAGACTTGGTTGGTTGAGATCTTCGCACACGCCCCAGAGTTCGAACCTCCCCAGGTCTGCGGAGCCCTGAATCTGACAGCCAGCTAGGCCGCGAGGCTGCTGCCGCTACTGGGTCAGCCCACCCGCGCTGCCACTTAAAGAAAACTGAGGGAGCGAAGGGCGCCGTCTTCAACCTCCCGACGGGGAGGGCACAGGAGCCTGGTCGGGCCTCGCACCGGCGACTCCAGCCATCCCTCGCGGTGCTCTGGCCACCTAAGAGATCGGGGCGGTGCCGTGCTTTGGGTGGGGGCTGGGGACTCCCAGGGGAGCGCCTGGAGGAGCGGGGCACCGACCGCGGCGGACGGCGGCCTCGGGTGGAGGTAGGCATGATGCCCTGGTGCGTCGGAGGAGGGGCTGAAGAGTGAAGGAGGGTCGTCGGATCTTCTGGGTTTCACTGTGGTGGAATGAGGGGGAGGAGAGCTCGGGCTTGCCTGAATTTAGGCGAAGCTGAGCGGTGGCCATGGTGGATGTGACGGGCGAGGGGGCTCCAGGAGCTCGGTGGAGAGATCTGGGAGGGCTAGAGGAGGGTGGTGCGGCTGCTGGTGAGCTCGAGGAGTGCGGAGAGGGCCTATTTATAGGCAGTCAGTGAGAGAGGATAGAATTGGCCACCATGGCGTTCTTAGCGACGTACTAGAGCTCGGGGACACGCAGAGGGAGGGAGCGATGTCGGCAGGATCTCTGGGAGAGTGAAGAAGCCGGAGTGGCTTCGGGAGAGCTCTAGTTAGAGGTATACGGCGGCGACCGCATACAAATAGTGGCAGTATGGCGGCCGTTGTCGCGGTGCGGCGAGGAAGGGAACGGAGGGAGAACCTGCTGGAGAGGAATGCGTGGACGTCGGGGATGCTGGTCGGCACGAATGGACAAGCCACAGCGATGGCAACTAGCCCGACCGGCGAGGACAGGGCGCAGAGCGCTGGTTCTGCATGGCCACCGCGTTGTCACCACGTGTAGGGCATGGCCAGCTCAAAGATTTGACCTCTCACCATGTCAACTGTGAGAGTTGATGCATGAGGGGATGACCTAAGTGGTCCAAATGCAAGAGAGGGCTTGGGATTGATGAATCTGGTCCAGAGACTTCTCTGGACAGCAAGTGTTTGTGCTGTGCTGTGGGGGGTGAGCTGGTGTTTGGTTCTGGTTCCTAGTATGCAGTGGTGATCCACCAAGGTGAATAAGCTAGCAAAGTTTCAGGCTAAATGGATCACTATAGATGACACTTCCTTCACAAAGTGCCCCACTGGACAGAAATGAGAAAGTTGGAGCTGTGCTCAAATGGTTGAATGAAATGAGCTGAATTTTTGTGTAGGGAGGTGATTTGGAAGTATGGAGGCACTGGTAGAATTTCATACCATTTGGGTATACCAAAATGGTACTTCCTTCACAGTGCTTCTTGCTGGACAGAAATTTGGAAAAATTGCTGGGGAATATTAGATGAATGGTTTGAGCTGATTTTTGGTTTACATGAGTGATTTATCAAGGTAAACTGTGACACCCCGAGACCGATGCGCCAAATGTCTTCTGTTTATTCACCATCGTTGCCATGTCTACTACATGTCCATGTCTTTTTCATAAATATTAAAATTGCTATGCTTGCTGTTATGTGCATCCCAAGTCAGCATCATGATGTTAATGTTTGTGTTCCCAGATTTTCGAATTCACGATTGCATATTGTTTTGATGGTTCCCATGAACCTGTTGCTCCTATGTATATGCCATGTTGTGTGTTTTGAGCTCCATGATATGTACTAGCATGCTATGCTTTTTGATGCCATGTTCTAGCAATGTAGCATATTTGTTTCATGACTCCAACATGCCATCATATTAACTCTGCTCATGTATATGCCCAGTTTTTCAGAACTTTGCATTTGCATTGATCATAGTATATTAACCATGAAGCTTATGAACCTGAATAGTAAGGATGAATTGAAGCATGTTATCTCTACTTTAAGTTCATATCTAGTTTGTGCCCATATAGTTTCGGTAGCATGTTGTTTTGATGCTTGCAATATGCCTAGTTGCTATTTTGGACAGATTGTTATTTAAACTAGACGTGTGTATGTGTTGATCCGTTCCTCCGTTTTGATCATGTCCTTTATGATTGCTTAGAATTGCATACAGTTTTATAATATCTTGTTGTATCCATGTTTTGAAGTGTTTGTGATTGTGTTTTGCTTGCATTTGCATCAATGCCATGTTAAACTTGTTTAGCTCATATCTTCTAGACCGTAGATCCGAATTAAATAAACTTTATACGTAACTTGATTAGAAAAACATGTAGACCATCATGGTGCACTTTAACTTGCTGTTTAACAACTTTAACATAATGTTTTGATCAGATCAGTACCAAATTCAAAATTTGCATATGGGGACTTTCCGGAATTGTTATGTGTTGTTTCCGGCCTCATTTAAACTTGCTTTGATGTGGGTTCTTTTATGCATCATCTCTTGCCATGAGTAACAACATTTAGCCTTGTCATGCATCATACTTGGTTGTGCATCATGCCTTGTTCATGTGATGTTTTTTTACCATGTTGTTTGCTTCTTTCCGGTTGTGCTTCTTCTCGATAGTTCTGGTTACGTTGCGATTGTGAGGATCCGTTCGACTACGTTGGTTCATCTACTTCATGGATCTAGTCTTCTTCCTAGCGGGATTTCAGGCAAGATGATCATTATCCTGGATACCACTACTATCTTTGCTTTGCTAGTTGTCTCGATGCTATCGCTATGTCGCGTTGCCTACCACTTATTTATCAAGCCTCCCAATATGCCATGATAAGCCTCTAACCTTTTCCACCTTCCTAGCAAACCGTTGTTTGGCTATGTTACCGCTTTGCTCAGCCCCTCTTATAGCATTACTAGTTGCAGGTGCAGTTGCAGGTTGTTCCATGTTGGGACATGGATATCATGGGATATCACAATATCTCTTATTTAATTAATGCATCTATATACTTGGTAAAGGGTGGAAGGCTCGGCCTTTAGCCTGGTGTTTTGTTCCACTCTTGCCGCCCTAGTTTCCGTCATACCGGTGTTATGTTCCTTGATTTTGTGTTCCTAACACGGTCGGGGTTTATGGGCCCCCTTGACAGTTCGCTTTGAAGAAAACTCTTCCAGCAAGGCCCAACTTTGGTTTTACCATTTGCCTAATAACAACTAAAACTTGCATAGGGACTTATCGGTACCCGAGGATAATTAATCAACAACCCGGTCCAGTGCTCCTCATGAGTGTTGGTCCAAACCAGGCAGTCTGCGGGGCCACCACGGGGAAACCCGAGGATTGGTTTTACTCGTAGCTTGTCCCATCCGATCATGGCCTGTGACGAGATACGCGCGGCTCCTATCAGGGTGTCGGCACGTTGGGAGGTCTTGCTAGTTTTGTTTTACCATTGTCAAAATGTCTTGTGCACCGAGATTCTGAGTTTGATCGGGTTGTCCCGAGATGGAGATTTGCCTCGGCGGATCGTGAGAGTTTATCATGGATTAAGTTGGGACACCCTTGCAGGGTTTAATCTTTCTGAAAGCCATGCCCGCAGTTATGTGGCAGATGGGAAATTTATAATATCCGGTTGTAGAGAACTTGACACCAGATTCGAACTAAAATACACCAACCACGTGCGTAACCGTGACCATCTCTTTTCGAGTGAATTCAAGAAGAGAACACGGTAGGGTTATGTTTGACTCATAAGTAGTTCAGGATCACTTCTTGATCATTACTAGTTGCGACCGTTATGCGTAGTCACTCTTCTTACTCTCGTACTCGTAAGTTAGCCACCATACAAATGCTTAGTGCTGCTGCAACCTCACCACTTATCCATTCCATACCCATTAAGCTTTGCTAGTCTTGATACCCATGGTAATGCGATTGTTGAGTCCTCGTGGCTCACAGATTACTACAACAACAGATGCAGGTACAGGTAATTGTCGGGCCCCTTTCTAGAAAAAATCACAGAAAAAAGCCCTAAGTCACACCAGCCCCAAGATCAACACAACTGGTGGACTTCCTTGATACAGATAACCAGTACAATATAATATTACACAAGGTTGAGTCTGAGAGCTCAACAACATTATTACAAACTTGCCAACATATGGCAGTAGCGGAATATGATAGTGGTGTGGTGGTGATACATCTTTGATACAATAATATAAAGCCAAGCGCCAGTGTGAGGCTTGACTATTTTAGTTGTGTAGTATAAGCTCGGCGGATGATACATGTGGTAGACTCCTATCTCACAGGTTGATTAACTAGGACTCCTCTAAGCGTCGGGCTCGCTAGCGCAATCCTCCTCCACAGGCTCGTCCACCTCCAAGTCTGGCCAAGTAAATAGCCAGGGACAAGCCAGTGAGTACGTTGGAATGTACTCGCAAACATTATGAACAAAAGATATAATGAATGCATATGCTCATGTAGGATCATGATAACATGCTCATGCTGACTATAATCTTGGTCATGACATAATAATAAAATGATGCGGAAGTAAATAAACATGTTAGCCATAACCAGTCTTATTTAAAATAAAAGCAAGTGAATGCCACGGGTAGTCTAGCCAGCCCAAGTGACATTCAGAAAATAAGAGAAAAGCCTATCGGGTGTCTAAAAGAGAGTCGGGTAGTAACCCAGAAACTCTAGCGACGCCACGAAAGGTCTTGAAAAGAAGTGCCAGTCAGGTGTCAAAGTGACTCCACGATCGGACTTGAAGAGAAATGCCTATCGGGTATCCACAAGAGTAGTGGCATGATAAACCGCCTATTAACTCGAGGGACGCCACGAAAAGGTCTTGAAAAGAAATGCCAATCGGGTATCCACAAGAGTAGTGGCGTGATAAACCGCCTGTTAACTCGAGGGACGCCACGAAGAGGTCTTGAAAATAAAAATAAGAGGAATGGGTTAGTCCACAATAATTTGCATAACCATGAATATAATCCCAGTAAAATTATTCAAAATAACCAAGACACTGTTAGTGATGATAATAATATCCTGCAAAAATAGTTCATGCCCAAATTAATTATTTTCCTCCGAAGACCGACACGGGGACCGACACTTGACCCACCCAGCTACGCCCTTTGACCGAGGACACGGCTATTCGAATAGGTTTAACTCTGCAGAGGGTGTACTCTTTACCCACGTGCATGGGATTCCTTTAGTCAGCACTGTGGCACTGGCTAATTCCCACTATGGTCTTTGGGTTGAAAACACACCTGACCCGCACACACCAGATTAACCGTCCGGACGCTAGGAATCACCCAAGGCATCGTTTCAGATAAACTCTAAGTCGGGGAGATAACAATCTCGAGTAGCATGGGATCACTATTAATACGCGCGGATTCCAAGGGAGGACCCCCTCTCGGCAACAACCGGTAACACCCATGCCCCCTGACCCGATGACAGGATTTAGTCCAAGGCCCAAGAAACCCTCATCGTGGCCCTCTGTACGGTGTGTACCTGGACAGGGGTTAACAACTTACTCAGCCGCACCTTCCTTACGGAAGGACCCGTGGCAGCACGGTATCCAGCTTGGTGTAACGGAACAAGACTCGATCTAGGCCGACTCAGGAGGTGTTAATTATCATCACCGGAATATTCCTCATAAGCCACATGACACCACCGTGTCAAAAATAATGGCCCGTGCACACCGGCACGTCCAAGGCAGGAGACACTCTCCTGAATTTCCACAACTTTACCATGTCAGAAGGAAAACTTGCTTGAGTGATGTGCAAGCTAGGTGCAAGAATTGATATGACCAAACATGCATGCACTTGTGATATATGTGGTGCAACTCCAACCGATGCAAACATGCAAATGCAATCACCGTATCCCAAGTTCAATAATGCTTGCCTTGTCCAAAGTAGTCAGGAGAAAACCCTTCAAAATTCTCGGCAAAGTTTCCCTCTTCTTTTTCTGAAAAATTCAAATTCAACTCAAATTAAAAAAATTGGTAACAGTGCAAAAAGTTGTCTCAAAACATTTTTAAATAAATACTAAAAAATAGAGAGAAAAATAATAAATTCAAAAAAAAGTTCAACTCAAACAGAGTTGTGGTTTAAAAGTTATTAGACTTTCAAAACCAGGGGCTTTTCTGTAAAACAGCAGTCCCTGCACAGTTAAAACAGAAAACGCTTCGGCTGAAGTACGCTTCTCAGCAGAGAAGGCGTAAAAAACAGAGTACACCTTCGTTTTAAACAGAGAAAAAGAAAAAGACCGCGCGGGGTGGGGGCCCACCCGTCAGGTTCAAATTTGAACCCAATCGCGCGCGAGGCAGAGAGGTGACGGCGGTCGCCGGCGACGATCGCCAGGGTTCCTGCAGCTGCCGATGGTCAAAACGTGACCAGGGCGGAGTGCCACATCGGAGGGAGGTGGTGGTGGTCGCCGAAGAGCACCTGAACGTCGGCGAGGTCGACGGCGACGGACGGTGGCTCGGGTGGTTTTGGAACTCGCCGGAGAGGGCTCGGGAAATGAAATTGGAGCACGGGATTGATGATTTGGTGTGAG
This sequence comes from Thinopyrum obtusiflorum, assembly GCA_036873465.1. Lineage (NCBI taxonomy): Eukaryota > Viridiplantae > Streptophyta > Magnoliopsida > Poales > Poaceae > Thinopyrum > Thinopyrum obtusiflorum. The sequence goes on along the minus strand of JAAAWM010012173.1, from coordinate 75,809 downwards.
AGAGAGCTGCTGGCAAGATTTGAGTGGAGGTGGTGACGTAACGGCGTCGAGCCAGTCGGGGACAGAGGCGGCGGAGCAGTGGTCGAAGGGGAAGAAGAAGACCTCCCCGAGGTCAGGTGAGTGCATGGGAGGGCGATTGGGATGTGGTGGAGGCGATGGGTGAGGAGAATGGAGCTTGGGAGGGCCTTTTATAGGCGATCCGAGGCGGTCCGGCGAGGTTCGGATCACGCCGGAGTTACGGTGGTCGACGAGGTAGGTTTGGGCGATGGTCAGGGACGGTGAGGGGTTAATGATGGCGGCGGAGTCTTTTGGAGACGCCAGCGTGATCGAGGTCGAGCGCTTCGACCGCATCCATGGGATGAGTCCCGTACGGGTGCGGCGGCGAGGACCAACTCCGGCGACTGCCAGGAGGGGTCCAGGGCTAGGGCGGTGCGGCGATGGCGCAGAGAGGGGCGACGCGTGGAGCTGGTAGGTGGAGAGGGCGTTGACAGCAGTGATGGTGGCCGGTGGTCGGGGCGGCTCTGCTCGGCCCGCCGTGGATGAGCTCGGTGGTTGTTGCACCGGCTAGTCGCCAGCTCACCGGCGAGGAGAGGCTGCGGAGTGGGCCAGGAGGGGTCGGGGTATTGATGAACTTGGCGTTGCCGTGAGGGAGAAGGAAGGGGAGGGGTGCACGGCACCGATCGGCTCTGCCACTGAAGATAAAATTCAGTTAACTGATTTTTATTCAGTTATGAACAGTGCACAGGTACTCATATAATCCTATGGCAGAGAGTGCTAGGGATTTTTAGAATTTGTGGCAATTTTTGTGGTGATGTGTTGATGCATATGAGAGGGCCTGGCAAAGTTTGGGAATTTTTGGAGCATTTAAAAATATGTTTGGATCAGAAAATTGATACTGGTCCAAATTTGAATTGACTGGAATTTGAAAATTTTGAACTGTGGCACCCCATGTCTTTGGAGAAATGGGTTGTGGGTACCATATATTTGTTGGGATAATTTTGGTGGTGGTGGAATCCTTGTAAAATGGTGGTTCCTTTGTAAACCATAGGAATGATGGATAATATGAATTCCAACTTTGGAATTTATTTGAATTGTGAAAAATATTTTTGTGGGGTAGGAGGGAGTTGGATACTGTCCTAGATGATGTGAGTGACTTGTGGGATAAATTTGGAGTGGGAGAAAATTGTTGGATGGATTTTAGAAGGGTTAGAGAGAAGTGAAAAGAGCCATTCCTTTTGAAAAAAAAATTAAGTCACTCCCAAAAACTTTTGAAAATCTCCAAATTAATTATCCAAATAATTTTAAACCTTTCAAAACAGAACCACTAAAGAAAATTTGAAAACCCATTGAAATTGAAAATAATTTTCAGAATAAAAGAGCTATAAAGAGAATAATGACAGGAATAATTTAAAATATTTTATTTTAAGGAAAAGGTTTTGAAAGTCCAAAAAGAAATGTTTTTTTGGGGTGTTACAGTAATACGATGATATGACGTGAGAGCGATGCTTGCTTGATTTGGAGTTCTTCTTCTGCTTCTTCTTCGATCGGGGGATAGGTTCCTGGTCGGCAGCCTGGGCTAGCAGGGTGGATGTCGTTTGTGTTTTTCGTTTGTTTTCATCCGTAGTCGGATGTTGCTCTTCTATATGATGTTTGATGTATTCATGTGGCGATTGTACACCTTTGTATGTATCCCCATTTGTGTTGTATATGGTACGATGTAATGTTATCCACCTTGCACAAGCGTCTTCAATATGCGGCTCTATCCTTGGTGGGACCTTCGAGTTCCTCTCGCATAGGATCGCATATTGGGCGTGATATTAACCACCCTTCAAAATTTCAGCTCAAATGGATCAAGTGTTCAAGCACTTCCTTTGCAAACTGGAGATCTGGACAGAATTTGAAAATGGAAGATGTGCTCAAACCTTGAACTATGGAACTTGGGTTCTTGATAGAAATGGTGAAGATATGGATAGGAGAAGGCTCCACAAATTATTTGGGATTTTTCCTGGCTACCAAAATAGTAGCTCCTTTGGAAAGTGCCCAAAATGCAATATTGGCTTTAAATAGGAAAATGCAATTTCCCCTATTTAGTTATGGCCAATATTTTTGTGAGAGCTCAATATGGTCACAAAGAATATCTCCACAAGTTTTCATGAACTTTGGAGATGGATAGATATTTTCCTGGATTTAATTCCTTTGACTGACAGAAAAATGAATTAATTTTAAATGAAAAAATATTGCAAATGACTTGGCAATATTCTTGCATATCCAGGGTTTATAAATATAGGAGAGTCACTGGGAAAAGTTTGGTATGCAACAGATCAAACAAAATTGGGGTTCCTTTGTAAATGCAAGAATTAGGGTTTCCTCTCTGGTAACTCTGGAAGTAGGGTTATGGCGGCAAAACCCCGAGAAAGTATTGTTGGTGGTAAGGTAAGATTGAAGAGCCTCTGGTTTGATAGGAAGGGCAAGGTTAAATGACCATCTTCATATACCCAAGAGTGAGAGAATATCCAATAACACCGAAAGAAAAAGACGGGGGTCCAATTCCGCGAAGGAAAAATCGAGGAGCAAAAACCAGGGTGTCACACCCTTCCTACTAGCGGGAGCCATGGGCACAAGGAAGCTTGGAAGTGAAGGAAGGGGAGGATGCAAGGAGTCGAGCGTAAGGGAGGTGAGATGGAGCACAGGAAGACAGTGATGATCTTGCGCCACGCGCGGGTCCATTTTATGGCAAGATGGGCAGTTACCGAGACATCGTGGGGAAGTGGGGGCATCCCACGTCCCATCATGCGCCACGTATCCCTGCCTGGGCTCGGTAGTCTATTAAGGCCCCGCGCTGTTTCATTCCCAACGGGCGGAACATGCGCATCGCGGGCCCGGGGACTACTACCGGCCCAGTGGGAACCAGGGTACCACGGATCATTTGCCTGTGGCCCAGGAAGGGACCCTCGGCCCAACTCAAGAGGCGGCCCAGCTATGGGCGCCATGAAGCAAGTCGCCTCGCGAGGGTCAGGCCTCGCGAGGGCCCTCCCCACGAGGGAAGACTACCGAAGACTACCACCTACGGCAAGCAGCCTCGCGAGGCTCCCTCACGAGGCCTCCCGAGGAGGCCATACCAGCGCGGTTCGCACGGGCGCGTGCCCACCATGTGGGTGATGCTTCTGCAGCGGACAACGACAGCAAGGACAGCGCCAGCAGGGCATGGCCAGGACGTTTTTCCCCTTTGGTGATAAGGGAGCAGCGGCGTTCGCCTCCACAGAAAGCAAGTGCCAAAGCTTTCCTCTTTGGTGCAAGAAGACCACGCAGGCGCAGTGCGCCAGGGCGGGCATCATCATGGAGCCCCCAGCACGTCATGGATAACATCTTTAGTAGGCGAAGACCGCTTTTGCCAGGATAGGATTGTGCGCTTGCCCCCCTTTGAACCGCGCCAACTGTGGTAGCCCTTCCCGCCAATATTTTCGGGGAAAAGGACCAAGGCTGCTATATAAGGGATAGCGCTGCCATTATAGAAGGAGAGACAGTCTGGGATTCGGACTCTCTGACCTATCATCTACCTTGTATCTCAAGAGCATTCGCTCCATAGCAATTAAACACACATGCAGGAGTAGGGTTTTACACCGCACAGTGGCCCAAACCTGGGTAGCTTGATGTGTCCCTGTCGTGCCTCGCGTGTGTCCCCGTCGTGCTCCGCTAGCTCACTGCCTCGCCAAGGCCTCGTCGAGTCCTAGGTTGCAAGACTAGCCCCAGAGTTCGAACCAGGGTTTTGGTGGATTCCCCGTACTCATAATCAATCCCCGACAGGGGGAGAATTAGTGTAGATCATTAGGTCTTCGAGAGAGAGTTCTTTGCTTTTTATCGTTTGATGTCCTTGAGTTTGTTGCTACTTCATGATTCTTTTGTTTGATGCTTGTATGAGACTACGTTACTTTGTGTTGTCATACCGTACTTCACTGCTATGCATGCTTAAATATCTATCCATATGCTCTTTGTATGATCATTCACTTATGTGCTTGGTGATGAGTGCTTGTTATATTGCAATCATAGCATTTTGAGCGCTCTGCCAAGATGTATGTGACATGGAAGAGTAACCCATGATCCTAATCGATTGTGCATTTGCATTCAAACGCAAATTTTTAATAATGCATAAATTTAGGGGAAGCTCTTGCTTATCACATACTTCTCAAAGCGACGATGTATTTCATTGATTATATCATTTGTCGAAGCTTTGATCTATATGTTGTCATCAATTACCAAAAAGGGGGAGATTGAAAGTGCAACTAATCCCCGGGTGGTTTTGGTAATTCATAACAACATATATATCATTGATCTAATGCCTATTGAAAATAGATTTCAGAAAAGATCAATGATTGGCATGGCAAGGACATGAGGATGTGGACCCCTCAAATTGCTAAGGACATGGATTGGCAAAGCTTCAAGACTCTACATTGTCCCTTTTAGTTAAGTGATACAAGATCACATTTAGTCCATAGGGAAGTCAATACTATTAAAAGGGGATGAGGTTTTGATCATGACTCAATTGCTCAAGTGCTTGATGATATTGCTCAAAAAATCCTCAACCACTTTCCCAAACTCATACATGTCCAAACCCTAAATATCCAACTCGGTCCCACCGAAAACATCTACCCCGGACCCATCGAGTTGATCCTATACACAACTAGTGCCAAACCCTAACAATTCGGTTCCATCGACCGAGATACAGTGGCGAAGTTTCTGTAACCCAATTGTTTCACTTTGGAATTTTTGAGATGAACCAATCGGTGCCACCGAAACGAAGTTCTGCCCTAGCCATTGCACATCAGTCCCACCGAGTTGATCCTTTCGGTCCCACCAAAAATCCCAATGTTCATATCTTTTACACAGGTTGGTCTCGCCGAGTTTTTGCTTCGGTGTCACCAAGTTGAGTCAAAAGTGTGTAACGGTTGGATTTTGGGTGAAGGCTATAAATACCCTCCACCCCCACCTACTCTCTAAGAGAGCCATCAGAACGAATGTACACTTCCACAATTCATTTTCTAAGATAGAACCACTGTAGGAGATATGCCCTAGAGGCAATAATAAATGTTATTATTTATCTCCATGTTCGTAATTATATTTATATTCCGTGCTATAACTGTTATGGTTCTCGAGTCTGCAATAACCACGAGGCTCGGAGGAAGACTCATATGCACGTGTGGAATAATAAACGGCAAAATGTATTCCTAGTCAAGCCTCTAAGACTAGCTCAAGTGTTGCATGATGATTATGTTTTCCTAATCATGGGCATGTCTATGCCGGCAACTTTGAGGACACAATATTAGAAGAACACTTGTGTTGAATCGACCCAATTTGATGTTATGCTATGAGATACATTCATCACAAGTTAATGGCTAATAACACAGATAAAGCTAATGTTTGCATAATTCCTTAGACCATGAGAGTATCGAGTTTCTTCATGCTTGCTTCATGAACTTTGGAGTTTGTTAAACATCATCCGTAAAAGGGTGGCTATTATGGCGGCTTACGGGTTCATGGAAAAGTATGACAAGGGACTTGATAACTCAAGATTGGGATTTGCTCCTCTGACGATGGAGAGATATTCTTTGGGCCCTCTCAGTGTTACGGTGTCCATCATCGTCTGGCCAGACACAATGTGATTTGATCACAGGGATGCCGGAACACGGAAATGAGAAAAGAGAACAAAACCGGTAACGAGGTAACTGGCATAGTGGACAAAGTTGTTGATCCATGGGTGTTTGTAACATATCGCGAAGCAACAGGAATAGCACACTGCAACTAATAGGTTCACTCGAATATTCATTCATGTGGGTATAGGGATCAATATGGATGTCCACGGTTCCGCTATTGATCATTGATCGAAAAGTGTTCCGATCATGTCTATACTTCACCGAACCTACAGGGTCACATGCTTAAGGGTCATCTATCTTCTAAATACTAGACAGGGAGTCTGAGAGAAAGTCACCGGAAAAGTTTCGGAGACAACGGAAAATTTCCGGAGAGAACACCGGAAAAGTTTCGGTAAAACCAAAAAGTTGTTTCGGAGTAAACCATTGAGATAAGAAGGTTTCGGCACGCTCCTGGAACTTTTTGGAGGTGCCAGAATTGTTCTGGGAACTTCTGGAATTTTTTCGGAGAGAAAAACCGAAAATGTTTCGGAGCAACCGGAAATGCTTTGGTTGCTTTTCGCTGATGAAAATCATTGATCCAGAAATGTTTTGGAATGCATTCGGAATTATTTTAGGGGGTACTAGAAATGTTCTGGACCTACAGGAATATTTTCGGATTTAACAGTCGCGGAAAAATATTTTCATGAATAGTGAAAATGTCTTTTTGGTTGCTTTTTGGAAAGCCACCTTTTTGGGTTTTTCCCAAAAGATCTTGAGGGCATTTTGGTATTTCCATGTGTCCTCTACCCCTTGGGCTTGGTCTATAAATAGGGGTGGTGAGGGCTGTCCAAACTACCTCAAATCTCTCGTACAAATGCCATGCATGATCTGGCTTTCTCTCTCCCTCCCACAAAATGTTTCATAGAGCCGAAAGGTTGTCTGGGTTCCGGTGGGAACTAGTTCTGGACGGCGAAGCCCTGCCGGATAGCTGACACCGTATGTGTGCAACCCCGTAGAGAGGTCGTAGGTTCGATCTTTTGCCCGAGGGGCTGTTCGAGGGTCCTCCCGAAGGGCTGTCCGAGGATCCGTCCGGTGGGACTATTCGAAGGACTGTCCAGAGTCCTCCCGAAGGGCTGTCCGAGGATCCATCCGATGGGACTATCCGAGGGACTGTCCAGAGGCCTCCCGAAGGGCTGTCCGAGGATCCGTCCGGTGGGACTATCCGAGGGACTGTCCAGAGGCCTCCCGAAGGGCTGTTTGAGGATCCGTCCGGTAAGCTGGCAAGGGAGAACATCCTCGTGGTTGGGAGGTTGTAAATCCTAGCTGCGGTGATCTGCACTGGCGATATTCATCGACTCTACTTCCACTGCGCTACGAGTCGGTAATGATCAGATCAAAAACCTTGTATGCATCTACATAGTGATCCTGGGCATGTTCGCAGCGCGGAATTTTTTTTGTTTTCTGCTACGTTCCCTTACATCCACCTACTCATGTGTTGAGATCAAGAGATTCCAATCCAACCATTTGATCCTTGATTTCTAGCCTTCTCAAGTTGCTTTCCACTCCAATCCTTCTCCTACCCAAGCCAAATCTGTGAGAGAGTGATTGAGTGTTGAGGAGACTATTATTTGAAGCACAAGAGCAAGGAGTTCATCGTCAACAACACATCTATTACCTTTTGGAGAGTGGTGTCTCCTGGATTGGTTGGGTGTCACTTGGGAGCCTCCAAGATCTTGTGGAGTTGAACCAAGGAGTTTGTAAGGGCAAGGAGATCGCCTACTTCGTGAAGATCTGCCCTGAGTGAGGCTAGTCCTTCGTGGACGTAAGCCATGGTGGAATATACAAGGTTGCTTCTTCATGGACCCTTCGTGGGTGGAGCCCTCCGTGGACTCGCGCGGCCGTTACCCTCCGTGGGTTGAAGTCTCCATCAACGTGGACGTACGATAGCACCACCTATCGGAACCACACCAAAATCACCGTGTCTTCATTGTGTTTGATTTACCCGACCCTCCTTTATGTTCATATGCAAAGTCTTTACTTTTCGCTGCTCAACTCTTAGACTTGCATGTGTAGGGTGTTGCTTGACTTGGTAGAATTGCTAAAACTTGCCTACAACTAAAATCGAGAAAAGGATAAGTTTTTATTTGGTCAAGTAGTCTAGTCACCCCCCACCCCTCTAGACATACTTTCGATCCTACATATGGTTTCCACGAAGATGCCCTCCGGCCAGGTCACCTTCGGGAGCTTGCTCACCATGGCCCTGCCACACTCGGCGAGCCAGGCACCGCTGCTCTTCGCCTTGATGCTAAAGATTTTCAGCCATAGGCTGAAGTATGGCTTGATGTGGAGGAAGGCCTCGCAGATGGTGATGAAGGCCGCGATGTGAAGAATGGAATTTGGGCCTAGATGGTGGAAATCTAGCCCGTAGAAGAACATGAGCCCCCTCGCGAAGGGATTGAGAGGGAACCCCAGACCTCGGATGAGGTGGGGGACGAAGACTACCTTCTCCCCATGGTTGGGAGCTGGGATGGGGTTGCCGGGCTCCGAAGCCCGGTAGTTGGCTCTGGCGGTTATATAGCCCGTGGCCCGGAGCTCGCTGATGGTGCCCTCCATCATGTTGGAAGACAACCAATTGCCCTTGAGCTAGACGTCGTCCATGGCGAGTGGGGGAATGCGAGCGAGGGAGAAGCTTGGCAACAGATCTGGGGCGCTGGAGCTTTAGAGGTTGTGAGCAATGGCGCAAGAGAGGGGAGTGTGGGAGAAAAATGAGTTACTCCCTATGCTTTTATAAGTCAGTAAAAGACCAAGAGTCCCCTTACTGCGCCGCATAAATCGCCACTTTCCAACCCATCGTGCCATTAAGCATGCATCGGTTAAAACAATCTGTTGATGATATCCCTGGAAAAACGGAGGACGATCTCTGCCTTGATAAGACGTGCCAATGAGAGAGCTGCCTCTGGCCGTGATTTGATTCGCAATAACTGGCTCGATTAGCCTTATAAGTGGTGACGGATCGATAAAGTTGTCAGATAAAAATGACTGTTCGCACCCATGTGACGAGCCTTTCAGGCTAAGCGATCTCGAGAAATCGGATACCGAAGTGTGACTCATAAAGCATATGGTCGGCGGGTTCAGCCGTAGAGAAGGGGCCCGAGGAGTTTCCTCGGACGGAGCAGACTTCGGAGCTGAACACAAATCAACTATGAAGCAACTTGCCTGCCAAGACAAAGACGTCAAGCCGAAAAGCTAATCCGAGGAGAACGGTCATCCTCAACATTGGAGACTAGTTCAGGGGCTACTGAGGGTGTCCTGGACTAGGGGGTACTGGCCCATGCGGTCTGTCCCCTATGGGCCGAACTAAGGCCCACTAGTTACCGCCTGGAGGATGACCGAAGTTGTATACCTCATCATAAGCAAGATGGAAACCACCGAAGACTTGGCGTGTACTTCAAGGACAGCTCTTGTATCCGGCATGTGTATCCCTAGTTGGTAACCGACCTTGTGTGTAAACCTAGGTACCCCCGGCGTCTATATAAGCCAAGGGGTTTAGTCCGTAGGGGCACGATCACACGCCTTAGGGTTTAGAGCACAATCATACGATCTCGAGGTAGATCATCTTGTACTCGATACTCCACCACAGCAATATAATCAAAGCAGAACATAGGGTTTTACTTCTTCAAGAGGGCCTGAACCTGGGTAAACATCGTCTCCCTTGTCTCTTGTTACCCATTGATCCTAGATCCACAGCTCAGGACCCCCTAACCGAGATCAGCCGGTTTTAGTACCGACAGTAGTGGCTTCTTGGGGAGCATTGTGCCTCCACACCGCTCCAACGGAGATGTACCTCCCCTAAAGGGAGGGAACTTCCGTAACACATCCTCGCCTTCACCAACTCCACTTGTGGTTATTTCTATGCTTTACTTTGTGCAAGCTATATTATGTTGTATCTTGTGCTTGCTTGTGAGCTTGTTATTGTGCTTGTCATATAGGTTGTCCACCTAGTTGCATATCTAGACAACCTATTTTATTATCAAGCCTAGTTTGATAAAAAGAGCTAAAATTTGGTAGTTGCCTATTCACCCCCCCCCCCTCCTAGTCAACCATATCGATCCTTTCAGTTGTGATTCTGCAACAGAAGATGCCGGTGTCGCGAGCTTGTTGGTGTTTCTGAAACATCGTTGGTGTTGCCAAGGCATGCGCCTGCAGCTTGCCAAATTGCAATGTTGGTGATGTTTCTGAAACAACACCAGTGTTGCGAAGGTGTGGGTCCTGTGAGCTCACCGGATTGCAACGACGCCAATGTTTCTAAATCATCGTCGATGTTGTGGAGACGAGGGTACGCTAGCTTGCCAATTTGCAACTTCACTAGTATTTCTGAAACATGGTCAATGTTGCGATGTTATTTTGCGGAGGGAGGATGCACGAGGTGAATTGCAACTTCATTGTATTTTTGAAACATGGCCAATGTTTTCATGCTATTTTTGCAAAGGGAGGATGCGCGAGACAAGTTGGAGGAGGCGAAGGATGACGCGTAGCACGCGCCTAAATATTTTGGGCCTACCTACAGCTCAGTGACTGAGATTTAATTAAGTCTCAATCGGCTGATGTCAGCCAGCCGTTTTAGGCTCATATGATTTTTCTATATCCCGTTTTTTATGTTTGTGTCTACCTGAACTAGGCTGGGCCGGGTGACTGGACTGAGCTAGGATCGACTTTGATGAGGCTCGACTTGCAATGACTACAACAAAGAAAAGAGCGTTGATCCCTATCTGTGGCAGATACTATTTGCCGCGCGGGGGAGGCAAATAGTCAAGTCTTTGCTAAAGGGCAGGCTCACATGTGCCGGCCCAAGTGTCCTTCATTCGTTGGTCGTTTTCGGGTTTATTCTGTTTTCCGTTTTCCTCTTTTTTTCGGTTTGTTCTTTTTTCAAATTTGTTTTTTATCTATTATTTTAATTTTGCACTTTTTTCTTTTTATATACCTTTTGCAATATAGAGTGAACATTTTCTAATATACATGAATCATTTTACATATACGCACTATTTTTTTATAATATATAATGAAAAGATATTGTATACATCAAACATTTTTTTAATACACATCAAAAGTTTTTTAATACACGATAATTTTTTTATATACACTGATTTTTCTATTATATATGAAAAACATTTTTATTGTACGCATCAACATTTTTAATATACGATGAAACTTTTTTTGTATATAACAAACATTGTTTTAAGACATATTGAACAACTTTTAAATACATGGAGAACTTCTTTAAATATACACTGAACTTTTTATAAACATATAGTAAAAAAAATTCAAAAATATATCTTTCTATTTTTAATAGGGTTTTAAATTTCCAGCTCTAAAAAACAACAGGCAGCTTTGTTGAAAAAAATGACTAAAAGCTGAACAGAAAAAAACAGCTTGCGGCAAGAATGGGCCGGCCCATTCGCGCCTGCCTTCAGCAAAGGATCGACAAAGCTCTCCCTATCTGGCGCCTATAGCGCTAAGTACTTTGTTAATGGTACATGGAATTCTAAAAAAATTGTTAATGGTACATGGTGTTTATAACCGCCTGGCCCATATAGATCTCGATTTAAGGAAGCTTTCATGCGCTTTTTTGCGGATTCCAATTTGTACATCCAATGTTGCAGACACCCGGTACTGGATGTTCGAGAAGAACAGATGTTTTACCATTTGTTTTGCGTACAGGATGCTTGTAGATACAAAAATGCGAAGAGGATCATGAATGGATGGAGTAGCCGGCTCTTCAAGTGCCGACCGGGATGCTATGGCGTGGAAACAGCTGTGGAGGACCGATGTGCCTGGCAAAATTCGCATGTTCCTCCGGAGGCTCGCCAAACATTCGATCCCTACTAAAGATGTCAAGTTGAAGAGAAACATGTCCACTTCCGATATTACTGTTGATTCATGGCGGCATTCCATGTTGGAGTGCTCTATATCTAGATGTGTTTGGGCATTGGTCGACGGCGAACTTGCTGAACATTTGTGCGAGACTACAGAACCAAGTGCTCGACAGTGGTTGTTTACCATGATTGAAACCCTGTCGCATGATGCATTCATCAGACTGGCGGTTACGTTGTGGGCATTATGGTGGAATCGAAGGAAGGCCATTCACGAGAAAATCTATCAGAGTCCATCAGCCACCCACCAATTTTATCTCGATTTATTGCGGACCTCGATCTTCTGCCACGAAGGACTGTCAAGACACCAGCAGCCCCAAGAAACTGCAATGCTAGACCCAAGGCTCCACCCAAGGGTTTTGCAAAGATTCATGTTGATGCTGCCTTTTCATGCAACCATGATCAAGACACTGCTGCACCGGTATGTAGAGATGCAATAGGTAACTTTATGGGGAGCTCGGCATTGGTCATCAATGGAATCACGGGCACGGCGACGATGGAAGCGATAGCATGCCGTGAGGATTTATCTTTAGCCCAAGATCTGATGCTGCACAATTTCATCTTAGCTTCGGATTCAAAAAAGGTGATCAAGGATACTGAGGAAGGTAGCAGAGGAGCTTATGGAGCAATAATCACTGAAATTAATCATAGAGCTTTAGCTTTCAATTGTAGTTTTACTTTTGAATTTAGAGAGGCAAATATGGACGCCGATAGGTTATCCAAGTTTAAATCTTCCCTAGATCAGGGACGCCATGTCTGGATGAGCGATACTCATGACCCCGTATATATCCCACGTACTGTGGAATTTCAGCAATAAAACTTGGTTTAACCCCTCAAAACAAAAGGAAGTTTCTTTTATCAGGTCCCTTTTTTTTGCTTTAACATTTATTTCTGGTTTTAATCGATTTTATCTGGTTCATTTTTTTCTTATCTTATTAAACATTTTCAAATTCAGGACTTTTGTCAACTTCGTGAATATTTTTAACTTATGTGGACTTTTCAAATTCATGAATATTTCAAAAGCCATGATTTTTTCTTAAATTCACAAAAAAATCAAATTTGTATTTTTTTTCCAGTTCGTGGTCTTTCTCCAAACTTATCTTTAAAATCCACGAACTTTTTTCAAATTTGCCAACCTTTTCCTAAATTCATGACCTTTTTATAACCTAGAACTTTTTTCAAATACTTGAACTTTTTCCAAATTAATAAAAAAATCATGATTTCTATAATTCTTGAGCTACTTGAAAATTGAAGAATTGTTTGAAAATTTATGATTTTTGAAAATCAACGGTCAAAGCGAGTGAATCACCTGGTTGGAAAAAAATGAATCGGCGAGTAGGTAGCGAGCGAGGGTGGAACCGGGAACAGAAATATTCATGGACGCCGGCCCAGGCAAATCGGTACTGAGCACCAACAGGAAAACCGGCGCTATCACGTGTCGATTAAGAGCTTTCGAAAGGCCACTCTATTTGCCGCGTAGGTCACCAAATAGCGAGTTGGCGCGCACCCCCTACATCGTGAGATCCTTTTTCTGCCGGCCCATTTCGGGATTCCTTTCCCACCAATTTTACCATTTTTATTTCTTTTTTCTTCAAATTTTTCTTTATTTTCCTTTTCTTAATTATTTTTCATTTACGTTTTTAACTGTTCTGCTTTTTCTTTTTCTTTTTGTTCCTTTTTTCTTTATTTTTTGAGGCCATCTTTCAAATTCATGACATATTTTCCAAATCCTGAACAATTTTTGAAAATTATGAACATTTTATAAACTCATGAACATTGTTCAAAATTGTGAACATTTTTTAAACTCATGATTATTTATTACATATTCGCGAACATTTCTTAAAATCATGAATTTTTTCTGAATTGATGAATAGTTTTTACAAATTTGCAAAAAAAAATATTGAACATCTATTTTTAAACATGTGAACATTAGTTTTGAATCGGCAAACATTTTCGAATTGATGAACATTTTTTGGAAATTGGGGGAATAATTTTTGTAATTCACAAAAAAAAATTACGAACATTTTTTTGAAATGCATGAACATTTTCTGAATACATGATTTTTTTAACAGCGAATAATTTTGAAACAATGAACTTTTTTTTGTTATTCATGAATTTTTTTGAATTTTCTAAACATTTTTACAATTCATGAACATTTTTTTAGTTTGTGAACATTTTTTCAAGTTCATTGCATTTTTAAATTCACGAACATTTTTTCAAAATCATAAACAATTTTTGTTTTCCCGAACTTGTTTTTCTAAATCATGAACATTTTTTGAATATGGAAACATTTTTGTAAAAGCACGAATGTTTTCTGAATCCGTGAACATTTTATGATTTCTTGAACATGTTTTTGCAAATGCACATTTTTTAAAAAAATTCAGAACTTTTGCAATCCCAAATTATTTAGAATAGAAAAAGAAACATAGAAAAGAAAAAAGAAAGTGAAAAACTCAAAATTAAAAAAATAGAGGGCCCCGCAAATGGGCCGGCCCAAAAGGGCACGCTGGGGGAGCGAGGGGTGCGTGTTGCCGCTCCTCCCAGCGCGCAGCACGCCGAATAGGAGCTCCCCTCTCGAAAAGAAAGACTTGGGGCCCAACTTATTGTGTGCTAATGTTTGGGTTGATTGCACTTGAGGATTTCTTCGTTCTAGTTTCTTTGATAGGCAGGTTCGGCCCTACACATGCTGAGATTAAAATAGTGGATCGCCTCGTGGAGTTGTACCACCAAGAGGAAGTTTTGTGGCGTCAAAGAGCAAGATTAGAGTGGTTGGCCCACGGAGATAAAAGCACATACTTCTTTCATCTCAAAGACGGCCGCAGTAGAAGAAATAATTAGATAAAGGCTTTGCTGCTTTCAGATGGCAAGCTGACAGAAGACAGTGACGAGATGGAGAATCTGACAAACTCTTTCTACATTAACCTGTACACATCGGAGGGCGTGCAAAATATGGAAAGAGTGCTTGATACAGCCCCATGCAAGGTAACAACTAAAAGATCATGGATGTCGCCTAGAGGGGGGGTGAATAGACGCTTTAAAATAATTACGGTTGAGGCTTGAATAAATGCGGAATAAAACTAGCATTTAATTTGTCAAGCACAAAACCTAAATCGACTAGGCTCACCTATGTGCACCAACAACTTATGCTAAGCAAGATAATCAACTAAGTGATAGCAAGATATATAACATGAAACAATATGGCTATCACAAAGTAAAGTGCATAAGTAAAGGGCTCGGGTAAGAGATAACCGAGGCACGCGAAGACGACGATGTATCCCGAAGTTCACACCCTTGCGGATGCTAATCTCCGTTTGGAGCGGTGCGGAGGCACAATGCTCCCCAAGAAGCCACTAGGGCCACCGTAATCTCCTCACGCACTCGCACAATGCAAAATGTCGTGATTCCACTAAGGGACCCTTGAGGGCGGTCACCGAACCCGTACAAATGGCAACCCTTGTGGGCGGTCACCGAACCCGTACACTTTGGCAACCCTTGGGGGTGGCCACCGGTACCCGTACAAATTGCTCGGGGCAATCTCCACAACCTAATTGGAGACCCCAACGCTTGTCCCGGAGCTTTCCACCACAATGATTGAGCTCCGTGACACCACCAACCGTCAAGGGCGCCCAAGCACCCAAGAGGAACAAGCTCTAGGGTGCCCAAACATCCAAGAGTAATAAGCTTCTCAACTTTCACTACCACGTATCACCGTGGAGAACTCAAACCGATGCAACTAATGCAATGGCAAGAACACACGAAGTGGTCAAGTCCCTCACTCCCAAATCCCACCACAACAACAAAAAGTTCGGGATGCTTCACAGGAGATAGAGTTAGTAGCACAAGCATCATCATTAACAATAATAGGAGAAGGCAACATGGGATGCTCTTTTGAATATGAAGCTTTAAGTTGAGCATGAGACTCGGTGAGTTCGATAAGCTCACTCTTAATGACTCTTGAGCCATTTTCGAGGTGCTCAAAATCCTCAAGGAGTTTGGTATGTGCAACTTCAAGCTTATCATTTTTAGTTTTAAAATCATTAGCCACCTCGAGAGCTCTATCACGGGATTCCTTCACTCTAGATAATTCTAGAGCAAAAGTTTCCTCAAGAGATTCCTTGGTGGTTTGTTCAAGTTCAAGAGCTTGAGATAGCTCCGCGATCTCATTTGCGTAATCACGCTCACGAGCTTCCATTTTCTCAATGGTGACCTCATGCTCCTCGAGATGAGTTTCCAACTCCTCAATGTATTTCTTACCCTCAATGGCAATAGACATGATTTCCATGAAGTTGGAACGAGCAAGTATATTTTTATGAAGAGCTTTAAAAATCATTTCCCCCTTAATCTTTAAGGAAGCAACATTATCATTCTCTTCATCATTATCCTCATCCTCGTTAGCATCAACATCATCATCAAGAGACATATTGGAGTTCAAAGTAGGAGATACCTTTGAAGCCTTAGCCATAAGGCAAAAGTGAGAAACAATAGATGATGATGTAGGATCCCTTAAGGCACCATTCAAGACCCCATCTTGTTCCATGGAGTGTTGGATTTCCTCTACATTTTTAGCACAACAACTCGAGGAAATAGATGCATTTTTATCATGGCAACAAGACATAGCAAGCATATCATCATGAGATTTAGTCAAGAAATTTCTAAATGATATGAAAGGACTATGAACACAAGCATGTGAAACATCTAGAGTGCTCGAAGTGTTAAAGTCCAAAGAAGGAGCATTGCAATAAGATAGTGATGAAGGATCATCAATAATAAGCCCAATATCATCATTGCAATGACCAACACTACTCACCATATTATTACCTTGTGGCAATCCACATGTAGGTGAAGTAGAAGAGGTTGAGAACACTACAGAACCAGAGGTGGAGGGAGAACAATCATCCCCACAAATCTTGGACACACCATATTTATCTTGAAGCTTTGTCCACAACTCATGAGCATCCCGGAACGGCATGAGTTGAAATATAACTACATTGCTCAAAGCATCAAAAGGCACATTAGAAGCTTGAGCATTGAGATAAGAGTTTTTCTCATCCTCTAAAGATAAGTTTTGAGGATCTTTTGGAGGAGAAAAACCCATATCTACAATTCGCTCTAAATACGGGTCAATGGCCCGGAAATGATTAAGCATGCGAAATACCCAAACATCAAAATTTGTGCCATCGAAACTAAGAGTGTCAGAGAATTCTAATCCCCTAGTCGACATCTTTACTCTCTAGGCGGTTAAGCCTAATAATGAGAGACGAGGCTCTGATACCAATTGAAAGATTGTGGATGTCGCCTAGAGGGGGGTGAATTGGCGCTTTAAAATAATTACGGTTGAGGCTTGAACAAATGCGGAATAAAACTAACATTTAATTTGTCAACACAAAACCTAAATTGACTAGGCTCACCTATGTGCACCAACAACTTATGCTAAGCAAGATAATCAACTAAGTGATAGCAAGATATATAACATGAAACAATATGGCTATCACAAAGTAAAGTGCATAAGTAAAGGGCTCGGGTAAGAGATAACCGAGGCACGCGGAGACGATGATGTATCCCGAAGTTCACACCCTTGCGGATGCTAATCTCCATTTGGAGCGGTGTGGAGGCACAATGCTCCCCAAGAAGCCACTAGGGCCACCGTAATCTCCTCACGCACTCGCACAATGCAAGATGCCGTGATTCCACTAAGGGACCCTTGAGGGCGGTCACCGAACCCGTACAAATGGCAACCCTTGGGGGCGGTCACCGAACCCGTACACTTTGGCAACCCTTGGGGGAGGTCACCGGTACCCGTCAAATTCTCGGGGTAATCTCCACAACCTAATTGGAGACCCCAACACTTGTCCCAGAGCTTTCCACCACAATGATTGAGCTCCGCGACACCGCCAACCGTCTAGGGTGCCTAAGCACCCAAGAGGAACAAGCTCTAGGGTACCCAAACACCCAAGAGTAATAAGCTTCTCACCTTTCACTACCACGTATCACCGTGGAGAACTCAAACCGATGCAAGTAATGCAATGGCAAGAACACACGAAGTGGTCAAGTCCCTCACTCCCAAATCCCACCACAACAACAAAAGCTATGGATGAATATAAGAGGAAGAACAAGGAGAACACCAAGAACTCCAAGATATAGATCCAGGGGGTTCCCCTCACATAGAGGAGAAAGTGATTGGTGGAAATGTGGATCTAGATCTCCTCTCTCTTTTTCCTCAAGAACTAGCAAGAATCATTGGAGGGATTGAGAGAAAGCAAGCTCGAAGAAGGTTACCAATGGGGGAAGAACACGAGCTAGAAGGATAAGATGCAATGGGGAAGAAGATCCCCTTTTATAGGACCTCCCGAATCCAAACGTTACCTTGCTCTCAGCTCGCACAGAGCGGTACTACCGCTCCACAGAGCGGTATGATACGTCTCCAACGTATCTATAATTTTTTATTGTTCCATGCTGTTATATTATCAATCTTGGATGCTTTACAATCATTTTATAGCAACTTTATATCACTTTTTGGGACTAACCTATTGACATAGTGCCTAGTGCCAATTGCTGTTTGTTGCTTGTTTTTTACTTCGCAGAATATCTGTACCAAATGGAGTCCAAACGCAACGAAACTTTTTGGAGATTTTTTCTGGACCAGAAGACACCTGTTGGGCCAAAGAAGTACCAGAGGGGGGCTCCGAGGGGATCACAACCCATCTGGGCGCGCCTGGGGGCCCAGGCACGCCCTAGTGGGTTGTGCCCACCTCGGTTGCCTCTCGAACCGCCTCTTTGCTCTATAAATACCCCAATATTCCAAAAACCCTAGGGGAGTCGACGAAACACAATTTCAGCCACCGCAAGTTCCAGAACCATCAGATCCAATCTAGACACCATCACGGAGGGGTTTGTCATCCTCATTGGTGCCTCTTCGATGATGCGTGAGTAGTTCATTGTAGACCTACGGGTCTGTAGTTAGTAGCTAGATGGCTTCCTCTCTCTCTCTTTTGATTCTCAATACAATGGTCTCTTGGAGATCTATTTGATGTAACTCTTTTTGCGGTGTTTGTTGGGATCTGATGAACTTTGAGTTTATGATCAGATCTATCTTTTTACCCATGAAAGTTATTTGAGTTTCTTTGATCTCTTATATGCATGATTACTTATAGCCTCGTATTTCTTCTTCGAATCTTCGGTTTAGTTAGGCCAACTAGATCGATTTTTCTTGCCATGGGAAGAGGTGCTTTGTGATGGGTTCGGTCGTGCGGTGTTCTTTCCCAGTGACAGAAGGGGCAGCAAGACACGTATTGATCGTTGCCATTAAGGATAACAAGATGGGGTCTATTCCTACATGAATAGATCTTGTCTACATCATGTCATCGTTCTTATTGCATTACTCCGTTTCTCCATGAACTTAATACACTAGATGCATGCTGGATAGTGGTCGATGTGTGGAGTAATAGTAGTAGATGCAGGCAGGAGTCGGTCTACTAATCTTGGACGTGATGCCTATATAATGATCATTGCCTGGATATCGTCATAATTATTTGAAGTTCTATCAATTGCCCAACAGTAATTCATTTACCCACCATATGCTATTTTTCTCGAGAGAAGCCACTAGTGAAATCTACGGCCCCCGGGTCTATTCTTCTTCATATTTGCTTTCCGATCTATTATTTGCTACTTTTATTTTCAGATATATATTTCCAAAAACCCAAAAATACTTTGCTGCACTTTATTTTATTCGCGCTTTATCGAGATCTATTTATCCAATCTAGCACAACTTTTATCCCGTCAACTTGACAATTTCTGGCACCGTTACCCGAAAGGGATTGACAACCCCTTTAACACGTCGGGTTGCAAGTATTTGTTGTTTGTGTGCAGGTACCGTTTACATAGTGTTGCTTGGTTCTCCTACCGGTTCGATAACCTTGGTCTCATCACTGAGGGAAATACCTACCGTAGCTGTGCTGCATCATCCCTTCCTCTTTGGGGAAATACCGACGTAGTTCAAGCAACATCACGGTACTACCGCTCGGGCGGTAGTAACCCAAAAGTAGTGCAATGGCATGAAGCCAAGAGGCGGTAGTGCAGCCGGAGCGATACTACTGCTTGCCCCAGCGGTACTACCGCTGGGGTTGCAGCTCGGGGTTACTCAGAAGCAGAGCAGGAACAGGGGAGAAGCAGTAGAACTGCTATAGCGGTACTACCGCCCACCTGAGCAGTACTACCGCTTATAGGCAGTAGTACTGCTCTCCACTGCCGCTTCACTTTCGCTGAGAGTGCATCGAGACCTGGAGGGAGCGGTAGTAGCGGGCGGTACTACCGCTTGTAGGCGGTACTACCGCTTCGCACTACCGTTGCACTTTCGCGCAAACCCGACATGAAAGTTGAGTTCCCAGAAGCAGCGGTAGTAGCTGCAGAACTGGACATCGGTACTACCGCTTATAAGCGGTACTACCGCTTGTGACCTCCAGCTCACAAGCACAGCAACAGATGGCTACAAGAAAATCAGAATTGCCATAACTTCTGCAAATGAGCTCCGAAATGAGCAAACTCAAGCTTGTTGGATAGATGACGACAAGTACTATCCAAACATCGGTTACATTAAGAAGTGGTAGGGGAGATATGCCTATGATATAGTGATGTGAAACCTCTATGAATGAAGAACCGGCATAAACTCCAACATCGAAAGCATCATAGAAGATGCATATAAGAACTCCGTTTTCGATGAACTCGAGCTTGTCATGAAGATGAACATAAGCTCTAAAACTCACAAAGAGAAACACCAAACAAGAACCAAGAAAGATGATGCAAGGATGCAATGGTTTGAGCTCTCTACGAACGATATGATCAAGCTACTCACATGAGAGCCCCCCTTGATAGTACGGCAATCGATCCTGTAACCCGGTCTCCCAACTAACACCATGAGACCGGTAAAAATAGAAAACTCTATCAAGGGCAAACCTTTGCCTTGCGCATAGTCCACTTGAGCTAGATGATGACGATCTTGACTTCCTCAAGTTGGACCGCCTTTCTTGATTGCATTGGCTCGATGAAGACTAGTTGATTGCTCCCCCATACTCCACTATGGGTGAGCCACTCTTCGGTACATCTTCACATGTCCATTGTCACCACAATGGACGGCAAGCTTCAAGCATATGATCTCTTCGTGATACTCCACTTGAACTTGCACACCGCAAACATGATGACGATCACCGCCACTTGATGTCATCCTCCATGGGTTATATGATATCTTCCTTTTGATGCACGCCCATGGAAACATAACTAACCCCACAAAGAACATGGGTTAGTACACAAAGCGTAATGAACAATGCTTACCATACCATGAGATCGCATGATCCCATTCGGTACAACTTCTACGCTTTGTGTGTTGATCAACTTGATTCGCTCTTTGACTTAGTCTTGATCAACCTTGAATCAAATCTTCTCTCTTCATAAAGATGATGTCTTGAAGGTAAACATGAATGTTCACACAATCTTCTTCGTCAAGACACACTTGCAATACGCTCAACTCTAACATGACCAATCTTTGGATAACTCCTTGAATAGCACCTTGGTCAACACATATTCTTCTTCTAACAACCTTGAAACCAACAAATGGTCTTCAAGCAATGCCTATGGACCAACCCTTCAAATATAACTCAAGGCAACCATTAGTCCATAGAGATTGTCATCAATTACCAAAACCAAACATGGGGGCACCACATGTTCTTACAACAACTAAAATGAATGTGCAATTAAATGCTCCTTATTCTCTGTAGGAGGTTAAGCAGGCACTTTTTCACATGTTCCCCATCAAAGCACCAGGGCCGGACGGTTTTCCTGCACATTTTTTCCAGCGCCACTGTGATGTGTGTGGGGAAGAAGTAACAAAGGTGGTTCTTCGTATAGTTGAAGGAACTGAGTCCGCCGAGAGCACTAATGAGATTGTCCTTGTGTTGATCGTAAAGATAAAATATCCAACGCAGTTGACTCAGTTTCGGCCTATTAGCCTTTGCAATGTCCTTCACAAAATTGCATCGAAAGCGATCTCGAACGGTTGGAAACTGGTTTTGCCTGTTATTGTTTCTGCAGAACAATCTTCTTTTGTCCCTGGAAGGTTGATCACTAACAATATTATTACGGCTTATGAGTGTCTCCATTTTATGAAGAGAAACAGGGCAAAGAAAAATTAGCATTGTGCCCTGAAACTGGAAAGGCTTATGATAGGCCGGAGTGGGCTTATTTACAAGCCATCATGTTGGAATTGGGCTTCACTCAAAGATGGGTGGGCATTGTTATGAGCATGGTGACTCGGTTAAATTCTCAATTATGTTCAGTGGCAAAAAAATAAAACAATTTACACTATCACGAGGAATCCGGCAGGGGGACCCAAAATCCCCATACTTATTCTTGTTAGTAGCAAAGGGCCTATCATGCCTATTAAAATCAAAACATGAGTCATCTAACCTTCGTGGTCTACTAGTGGCACCCTCAGCGTCGTCGGTGAATCACTTATTATTTGCAGATTACAGCCTGCTGTTTTTCACGGCCAATGGTTGGGAGCGAATGAGGTGAACCAGGTGGTGGATATCTATTGTCGGGTGACGGGGTAATGTATCGTTACTAATTATGGCAAATCCTCTATCTTCTTCGGTAAAGGGGTTCCTGAAAATGTTCGAGCTGAAACAAAAGGTTTCCTCCAAGTATGGAATGAAACTTTGAATGAGAAGTATTTGGAATGCCATCTAATGTGGGATCTTCAAAAAACGGAGCCTTTAAGTTTTTGAAGGATTGATTATGTAGCAAAATTCAAGGGTGGATTGAAAAAACTTTGTCCACTGCAGGAAACAAAGTCTTGGTAGGTAGCGTCAGTCTTTTCTGTAGGAAATATACCCTAGAGGCATTAATAATTGTTATTATTTATTTCTATATTCATAATTATGTTTATGTTATGTGTTATAATTGCAATGGTCCTTAGCCCGTATATCCATAAAGGCTCAGAGGAAAACACATGTGCATGTGTGGAATAATAAATGGTAGAATATATTCCTAGTTGTGCCTCTAAGACTAGCTCAAGTGTTGCCTCATGGTCATGTTTTCACGATTATAGGCATGTCTATGCCGGCAACTTTGAGGACACAATGTTAGAAGAACACTTGTGTTGAATTGACCCAATTGATGTTATACTATGAGATACATTCGTTTTGTCAAAAGAAAATTGAGATCATCCTTTCAAAGATTTGGTTACAGTATATATCCAAGGTGGGTCAACTCAAAGGAACTCTAGTCGAGCGATGTTGTGTATCGCTCACTGCGAGCAATACACGGCGTGTCGCCCGCGTGAGATGGGCCTGACCTCACAAGAGACCGCGAGTTTTTTTTCTCTGCTTTTTCTCATTTCATTTTTTCGGCCACAACAATGTTAATTTGAAAAAAAAACACGAATACAAAACAAATAAATGAATTCAAAAATGTTCACATGAATTCAAAAAATGATCATGAATTTTAAAAATATTTAAGAATTCAAAAAATGTTCATGAATTCAAAAGAAGTTCATGAAATTTTCGTGAATTCAAAAAAATTGTTTGTCAAATCAAAAAATGTTAACGTGAATTCAAAACATGGTTATGATTTTTTTAAATGTTCTCGATATCGAAAAAATAACGCAGAAACAAAAATCATTCCCGGACAATTTTTGAAATTATGAACTTTTTTTGTAAAATAGGAACACTTTTTCAAATTTACTAAAATTTGTTGAAAATTGTGGATAATTTTTAAAATTCTAAACTTTTCTACATTATGAATATTTTAAGTTTTTTCTAGAAAACACGAACAAATTTTCAAAACATGGACAATTTTGGAAAGTTCAATCAATTTTTTAACATTTTTTGAAATTTGTAATTTTTTGAAAAAAAGTAGAAAAGGAAAGAAAACAAAACAAGAAGAGAAAGTAAAATAAAAACAAAAATAAAATCTGAAAAACTGGTAAAGGAAAAAATGGTTCAGGAACCTCCTAGAAGGTTCCCAAAACCGGACAGGAACCTCGAGAAGCTTCCTAAAGCCGGTGAAGTTTCGAATCCTAATGGGCCGACCCATCTACCTACTTTAGTGGATGATCGAATCCGCAACGCTCCCAACGAGGGGGCGCCCCTATGTCTCGCTTTAAGCGAGACAAGGGGATGCGCTCGCGTCAGGGCGAGCCCCAGACGGGCCGGCCCAGCCGCGCGGGAGCCACAGCCTGTTTTTTTTCTTTCTGTTTTTCGTTTTTTTTGTTATTTTTGTACTTTTCTTTTTTACTCCCCCCCCCCCCCCCCCCCCCCCCCCCCCCCCCATATTACAAAAAACACTCTTCAAAAACACATTTGAAAAGATGTTGAGTAAGTATTAAAAAGTGTTGAACAAGAATTTAAAAAATGTTGAACTAGTATTTAAAAATGTTGAATAAGTATAAAAAATATTGAACAAGTATTTGAAAAATGTTGAATAGGTATTAAAAAAATATTGAACGAGTATATGAAAAATGTTGAACAAGTATTTAATATAGGATCTCTGTATTGTAGCATATGTGATCTGTGCTCTTGTCCCTTTTGGAACCACTTGAAGGACCTGCCTAAAATCTCCACCAAAAATGACAATCATCCCCCCAAACGGCAAAGCACATCCCATTATGTCTTGGAGTGACCTATCAAGCGCCTCCACGGCTTGACGCTTTGTCATGGCAACTTCATCCCAAATTATCAAGGCCGCCTCTTTCAGCAATTCTGTCGTACCACTTTGCTTTGTGAAACCACACATGCTGTTGTCGGTGAGTTTAATGGGTATTTTGAACCTAGAGTGCGCAGTACGCCCTCCAGGTAATGTCGAGGCTGCTATACTTGATGTAGCAGTGGCAATGGCTATCTTACCCATCGAACGCACCTTAGCAAGCAACGCCTTGAACAAGTATGTCTTCCCAGTGCCTCCTGGAGCATCAAGAAAGAAGACTTGGCTTCTTTTGTTCATGATATGGTCCATGATGTCATTGAACCCAGCTAGTTGCTCATTGTTTAAAGAGTTGATAAGATCAATATGTTCTTGGTCCACACCGACCTCCCTCTCCTCTCTAACCTCCATGCACTCATCGCCTAGAAAAGCATTTGTATCAACCAGCTCCGGAAGGCCATAGGTTTTAATATCCTTCCCCATGGAATGCAACAAATCCTTGATGTCTCTAAGGACCATCTTCTCAAGTATTGCCTCGTTGGGCTGGGTACATCGGTAATCCTCAGACATCGACCCCAGGTGTTTGTCCCACAACTCTCGGATTTTTGTAACCTCACAAAATACTAAGATAGTGGCAAACAAGCGTCTAAGAGCACAAGGCATCTGAAATGTGGCAGCTTCAGTCAGGCAGTGATCAAGTGATTTGTCGTGCTCAATTAATCCTAATTGTTCATACGCCTCTCTGAAAGTAGAGCACGTAATGCCTCGCACCTTTTTCAAATCATCATATGATGTCGCACCTCGGACATGATTCAAGAGCACCCGCAAATAGTACCTCTCCTCCTCAGCAGGGTGTGCATACACAATTCTACCAATATGTGGCCTTTGTTTTCTTTTATACCATCTCTTCTTTGATGCATCCCATCTAAAGTGTTCCGGAAAATCTCTGTACAGCCATTGTCGTGCATAAGGATTCTTTCGATTCATTTCGAAGTACTCAGTAAGCATGATTCTCGAAGAAGATGGCTTATCAACAACATCTTTCAGATTATCATCGGCTTTAAATGCGACCATGTGCATGCCTAGCAAATGAAGTTGCAACTGCAAGACTGAAGGACTAATTCCAAACATTTTAAAGCGAAAAATCCTGTTGATAGCCTCTGGAGGTGATACATATCGTGCATCTCGGTATTGGCGGATCTCATTAATGACCCCCCTCCCTCATTGTTGATGATATCCTGCTCGAATGAAAATGATGTTCGGCCATGTCCCTTGTAAATGTACTTGAACAAATACTTCACTGCCTTGATGCTCGAGCAAGCTTCTACATTGATGTGGCAGTTGTACTTCATGAGAAGAAAGGGGTTGTAAGGCACCACCCACCTATTGTCCAACTCTGCTCCTCTCGCTTTTACTTGACGTCCATCATCTCACCTCCTATATATGGGATATGAGTCCTTTCCCTGCTGTGTAGCGGGGCAAAACTCCCGAGGATAGTGAAAACGACACTGCTCCTCAATCATGCAAGCACATTTTTTTATTGAGGACACCACATGGCCCGTGCAACATGTGTTTATGAACAGAGCATGCAGGCCAGGGTATTTATCTTTATCAGGTATTTCTGCTGATATGACTCTGTCATAGTCATCTGGAGTCTTTAACTTGCTACCTGCCTTCATGATTAGAAGGATATGTTCATGTGGGAGCCCTCTTTTCTGAAACTCAGTCACATGAACATAGGCCGCAACCTCGCCAAAATGCTTCTTCTTGATGAGAAAGTCCATCAAATCTCGCTGCTTTGCTTTGTACACTCTTGCAACCAGGTCTGGTCGATCCTGTGGTAGCTGTCCGGGCATCAGGTCTGTTGTTATCTCCTCCCGGTATGGGTTGCATGTCATTGTGATAAAGTAATCTGGTTTACCCCATCGCTGCACTATGGCAATTGCATCTAGGAACCTTCTCTGCATATCTCTATCACCACCAAGAAATGTCCTTGGGAGCACAATCCTTTTACCAATCCGATCACCATATGACTCACTAGCAGCGATCGTGTCTACAAGACCCTACATAGAAGATACATAATGCATGCATTAAGAATACCGAACTATATATTAAAAGTGAGATCGCTAATGTCATATAAAAACAACCCCAAGAATGGTACCTGGTAGAGGTCTGCGCGTATAATCTTCTGATTTTCCGGCTTGGAGTACCAATCAAGCCTCACCGTCTCGATCTTAATGTGCATATCAATGGCCCATTGTTCGAAAAGGCACCCCCCTAACAGGACGATGTTAAAAAGCTTCTTCCTGATCATCAGCTTGAAGCAGTAATACTCCCTTGCAAATGCATATTTTCTTGATTGAACAGGTTCGTCCTCCTCATCCTGGTTGTCCTCGTTATCGTCTGAATGAAGATTATAACATTAAACAAATGGGAGGCCCTTAAAATAAACGTGTATAAGTGATGAAACTTACCTGGGGGCAAATCAGTCACATGTTCATCAAATTGTTCAGAATTATCAAATGTAGTTTGCATTGTGTCATCATCTATTTCAGTTAAATTAACACTTGTAGACAAGTCAGTAGACCGGTCTTGACCTCGTTCTGAACTACCAGCTGGACCTTTTAAACACAAGAAGTTTAGAATATTAGTTTTTGTTGTTGTTTTAATTGACCATGTTACAAATCTAAAACTATAAAATCATACCCGTGTTAGACTCATGGCCTTCATCTTCTTGTGTAGTAACATATGGCAACCATCGATTCCAACCAGTCTCCCCACCAGGAAAGAATAATGGATACGCCAAAGGGTCATAACAACCATAGTATGCTCTAATATACAAGGGACGCTCTCCCGATCCATGCACGACAACATGTCGATCAAAGCAGTTCTGTGTGTCACCCCCTTCAACCCATATCGCAGCAACCTGGGAAGTTGTCGGGGCATTGTACCGTCGCTGATCCAGGGTTATATCTGTGTTTATTTCAATTCTATATTCATCAAGGCTTGCTGAAGAACCAACATTCTGAAAAGTCTGCACGTAAGGGTTGTGTTGTAGTATACTTAGAATTTTGCGAATGAGATCAATATTAAGATCCGAAGACCTCTGGACCCGGTGCGCCAAGCTGTCATCCGTATCATAAATATATAGTTGCAAATGTCGCAGACCATGTTCACCATGAACCAAATGATCCAAACGGTGATACAGTTGTCCATGTGCACGGAATGTATATATCCCAGTGCCTGCTGCAATGCTGACTCGCTGGTCGAGTGTCACTCCAAGACTCGTGAATGAGAAGTGTGAGTTGAAATACCTTATGTTATCTCTGAAATATTTAGCATCATCATCATCTTGACTTGTAAACAATCGTTTCAACTCAGCAGGCACATCTGAAATAGATATGCTAACTTTTCCTTTTCTACAATAGAATGCAGACCCTCGTATTGAAATCGCATTGCTCCGCAATAGCTGCAATCTTTAACTTTCCTCAAAACATGGTGCTTCTTTGGCAGGTTATGGTAGGCTTGGTTATCATCGGCATAAAGGGGGATGCCATCAGCAGCTACTCAGTATGATTCAAATTGAGCATCTGGATATGGACATTTAATTAATTTACATGTTTGAAATGGAAGAGTGTTTTGTTGGTAAATCAAGTCAGTTTTTGAGATGCTTACATTGTTCAATGAACATCCTTGCTTCATCATCAAGCTCATCTTGTGCGTGTTCTCCATGGTGTATGGCTTCCAAGCATTCTAGTGGGAAAGATAGTCATTCCACGACCAAGAGAATGTAAATTACACACTTTTACGTTATTGGCCAAAGGGCGTGAAAAAAATACACGCAACAATATACATACCCTGAAAGTTGGATGTTTCCTCTTGGGGCTCAAGTATTCCGTAGGGATCTTCAGTCCGGTGCTTGTCTCCTGGCGAATACTTGGTAAGAATTCATTATTGAAGATAGTACTTTATGGAAAACATCCATCTATTAAATACTAAGATATTTA
This sequence comes from Thinopyrum obtusiflorum, assembly GCA_036873465.1. NCBI lineage: Eukaryota > Viridiplantae > Streptophyta > Magnoliopsida > Poales > Poaceae > Thinopyrum > Thinopyrum obtusiflorum. The sequence continues at coordinate 47,555 of JAAAWM010012173.1, read as the reverse complement.
CCCGCAAGAGCTTCACGCGGATCGGTAGCACTGGACATATTGGCAGGTCTTTTTTGTCTGTTAATTTGCTGCATCTGGTACATATCATTTCTGTGCAGCCAATCAGAATCTTCGCTCGTATTGATATTCACATTTGTCAGCGAGGTACATCCATGGGCAAGCTCCCCTACGCGTACAACACAGATGCTCTTTAATCACTATATTGTTACAATCCGTGAAATAATATTATGTGACATGTACCTGGGGACATATCAGAGTTGAAGTTTGATGCTACAACTTTGCTCCGCATTTTGCTGTAGTCGCGTTTCTTCTGCAAGAGAGAAGACATTTGTTCGGGACTCATTGAATTGTATCGGACTCTCTCACGCAACCTTTTGTTTCTGCTGCACTTTGCTTGAGAGACGATGGAACTAAAAGGCTCCCAGTTGATCTTTGATCTGATCAGAAAATTGAACATAAGAATACAAATTATGGACTAAAAGAAGAATATTGTTATGAGCACGCATAGAAGTCTTTACCTGCGCTGCCACATCTAGTTTCAAAGCCTGTATGGAAGGTTTGTACAGAATTATCACTTTGAATTGCACTCGGGGTGGAGTTGGTATTGATACATATAGTGTCAGGAATGACCGGAGAACAATGAAGTGTGACATCTTTGAAACATGTTGCATTAACATCTGTAGGTGGCAAAATCTCTAGCATTATTCAATTTTTAGTACATGTTTGATAACACAAGAATAGTAATGTGTGCACCTTGCGTCAAACTTGACTGCTGCAAGCTTGCATTTGTAACGTCTGATAAAGTGCATTGGATGCGTGCCATAGGTTCAGAGGTTTGGTTGGCAACATGTGGTCTCACCGCCGATTTTGCTGAATATACATTTATTTTGAACAAGAAGAATTATATATATTTATAGCTATACAACAATATAGAGTTGCGGGTGATACTAGGTGTTACAAGCGCTGCAACCGAGTCATTGTTTTCTGAGTTAGCCGCAACTCGTTTTCTTTGACGTGCCTGTCGCTGCTTCAGTAGGTATTCGGCTCTCTTTTCTTCACTCATTCGAGCATACCAACCTTGACCCCTTTGTTTTTTCTGGGCCGGTAGAGTAACATCTGAAATTTCAGCACTATTTGTGTGTGGTGTGCCTCCATTATCACTCTAACCTGTCACAACAACTTCGCACACAACACATGAGAGCAGAATTGAATTATGGAAAACATCACAACGTACTACTCCCTCCGGTCCATAATAAGTGTCGCAGTTTTAAACTATATTTGAGAAAGAAAAATGTGTGTGAATGAACTAACCTTTTCCATTCCTATTTGAGCCATCTGTAAGAGGAATCATTTCGACAACTCCATCATTCGCAGCTATAAATTAGACAATGATGTACCTTAGTTTAAAACTACGACACTTACTTTGGACCGGAGGGAATATTTGATAAAGAAAAACATGTGTGAATGAACTAACCTTTTCCATTCCTACATCCGCCATCTGTGAGAGGAATCATTTCGACAACTCCATCACTCGCAGCTATAAATTAGACAATGATGTCAGTTTTGAGGGTTTGTCACACACAGAGAATAATCTCAACCATGGGTCAGCAAAGTGCACAAACATGGACCTTTTGCAAACGTGTTTGTTACATCAGTAAACGGAGCACGTTCACTCTGAACCAATCCGCTAGATGGTGTAGACGACTTAGTTGCATCTTTTTTTGCCCGGCGTGCTATTCGTAGTTTCTTTAGGTATTCCGCTTTCTTCTCACTGGACAGACGAGCATACCACCCTCCACCATTGCTCCGATTATTCTCCATCTCAGTACATGATTCCGAATTCTGCAACAAATGGGTTTTGAATTTTGATTAGCAAACAGATAATAGTTAACACCGAAGAGCAGTGAAGATGGCAACATATAGGACGTTAGTTGGCTGTGAGCCCACTCAGATTCTGATTTGAATAATGCTCTCATGGATGGCTTTTGCAAAGTTAAAAAAATTGATAGTGCACAAAAAATTATTACTGATTTTCTGAGCTGGAGAACATAAAGTAGCACTTCTGAATTGAAAAATCTAATGTACTGTTTGCAGACATTATGTCAGTTTGTTAGGTAGATGTAACTCAGCCCAAAAGTTTGTAGAAAGCAAAGCATAGCACACGACTACCTTAATCTTTTCGATCTGTTATTAGTAAATATCACGTGCTTCCAGTTAGCACACTTCGAAACCTTTAATAATCAGTACAGCACATTCCGAAAGATCTAACAATTTGAGGGAGCTAACAATGACAGTGACAATTTGAGTTGAATTTATTTGGTCAGTACACGCACCTTTGAATTATGTTGATCGGTCCCAGTGAATTTGATCCCTGACTGCATATCAGACATAACACGTCCACTTGATCGCTCGCTCGTCGACGTAGCCGCTCAGGGCTATTGAAACATCTCGCAAAAGATCAATATAAAAAATATGTTGGATTCAGAACGCTAAACCAATTCACAAAGTAGCAGGAGCACACGTACGCAAAGCTGAACGCTAAACCAATTCACAAAGGAGCGGGAGCATACGTACGCAAAGCTTTGCTCAAACAAGCAAGGAGGTCGACGGCGAGGAGGGCTGCCTGAGAAATTCGGGTCGAGAGGTTTGAGCGAGGACCGGACGGCCCAAGGTGGAGGTCTCCAGGTTGGAGCGAGATCGCGGTAATTATTGCGTAATTATGATGGTGTAGATCATGGTAATTATTGCTAATTGATTATGATTAAAATAGGCCCAGGTTGGAGCGAGATCGTGGTATTTTTTGCGTAATTATGATGGCGTAGATCATGGTAATTATTGCTAATTGATAGATCATGGTAATTATTGCTAATTGATTTTGGTAAATGAAGTGATACAACATTGAGGCAATCCGGTCCATTGAGAGATGGCGGATGTATGGCTGAGATGTAATGTTTCTGCCACAACTCGATTGTTTAATAGTAGTAAAGATAAAGATTTGGAGAGCTGATTTTGTTATTTTTCCCAAACCTCCACAAATATGATCTCATCGTAAAAATTTGCACGCTAACAGGAAAGTAAGCAATGTTAGTTGAAAAAAAAACGATTTTTAAAAAATTTACTGCTCATTTTTTGACATTTTTTAATTTTAATTTTGCTGCTCATGGCAGGAGCATTTGATCTTGGAATTAGAAGGAAACCTTCGGTTCAAATTTCTATTCATCTGTTTGACGACAGCTGCACCCGTAAACGTCAGACGAGAATCACATGCTCGATCAGGGGACACCTGTCCAAGGTTCCCTGCCCCACGCGAGCGACCTCGTCGGAAACGAGTAGACCTTTCACCTCAACTCCTGCCATGTCACCCGCACGACGACGGCGTTTTGCCTGGAAAACACGCCCGGAGACTCGCAAAACACCAGTATTTACCCCCGGCGAGCCGCCACCACCACCCAACCCCGCCGCACGCGTCCGCTCCACAGAAAATAATGCATCTCCGTCGTTTTTCCGCCCGATTCCCCGCCCCCTCATCGCCACATTCAGTCATTCACCACCCACGAGTTCCACACCTTCCTCCCCCTCCCCGGCGAAGTGCAGAACCTTTCCTCTCGCCGATTCCCCGAACACTTACAGATAGTGAAGTAGAACTACTGCCTGCTCGCTCGCAGTAGCTGCAGCTGGTAGTGCACGTCGTGGCATGGCTTCTTCCCTCGCGCCCGCGTCGTGCGCGCTGCCCCTGCATCCGAGGGTGGCCACGGCGGCTGCCGCGGCGGCAGGCCCCTCCTGCCGCGTGCTGCTCGCCTTCACGGCGCCCCGCTCGGCCGCGTCGGTGCGCCGGGCGGGGATCCTCGCGCCGCTCCGGTGCTCGCCGCTCGAGGATCCCGGCGCCACCGGTAGGGAGGAAGGGGGGAAGGAGAAGGGGGACGTGAGCAAGCGGGTGCGCGGGAGGCCCATGTGGAGGCGGATCCTGTTCGCCTCCAAGAAGACCCGCAGCATCATGATTCTCAACGCCCTCACCGTCATCTATGGTATACTACCTACCTTTCTTGATCTCTCTGCAGTTCGTACGATATGCGAAAGGTGTTAAAAATGGCGGCGTCACGAATTGGCACAAGCAACAATTCTCCATTGTTCAGTAGCACAACTTTGCTAGGAAAAGTCTGTGATCTAGAATTCAGTATCAATCATGAAACTCAGTGTTTGACAACTTCGTGTTCTTTGTTCCTATTTTCTGCAGCAAGTGATATTCCAGTTCTGAAAGAGGTTGAAGCCCTCACAGAACCTGCGGTTTTCAACATGGTGCGCTTCGTTATCGCAGCCATCCCCTTCCTGCCATTTGTGATACGCGCATTTGGTGATCGCCGCACACGAAATGGAGGGTTAGAGCTAGGACTTTGGGTTAGTCTAGCGTACCTTGCTCAAGCAATTGGGTTGATCACATCTGAAGCTGGGCGAGCATCCTTCATTGCAGCTTTCACAGTACGCCCTCCTGCACAACTATTTTGCTCTGTTGTAATGATGGAATTGGCACATGTTGTGGAGATATCTAAAGAATTCTGTGTGAACACTGAACAGGTGATAGTTGTGCCTCTAATTGATGGCATTTTTGGCGCCTCGATCCCCATGCTGACTTGGTTCGGGGCCATAGTATCGATTATAGGTGTTGGCCTGCTGGAATGTGGTGGCTCTCCTCCTTGTGTAAGTACTAAGCATTTAGTCGTGTTCCTTACACAGTAGCTCTTGTTAGCTTATTCAGTTGTTCTCATAATGGAATTCAGAATCTACTAGAACAACACTTCAATGTCCTATTTTGTGTAGCTATCAACAGTGATACTCTGAAATAAATATTTTCCCAATAGCAATGTCCAACCAATTCAAAGCACTCCATCGTTTTGTTGAAAGAGAATTGAGATCATCTTTTCAGAGATTTGGTTACAGTACATAATTTTCATGTGTCTTGACAAAGAATATAATTTTGATTTTGCAATCCTCTCTTGTTGTTTCTAAAGGTTGGCGACGTGCTGAATTTGTTGAGTGCGGTATTTTTCGGGATCCATATGCTTAGAACGGAGCAAATATCAAGAAGTACAGACAAGAAAAAGTTCATGGCTCTTCTTAGCTTTGAGGTTCATAACTGAATTGCGTACTTGCATTCTCCGATATCCACTATGCTGCTGTAATCATCTTGGTCACAAAATGGAACCACCTCACTGACCATCTATCATTCAGGTCCTTGTTGTGGCTTTCACCTCGATACTCTGGTTTTTGCTCAAAGATGTCTTTGCTGAGGTCCATGATTCCAGCTTTGAATCATTGACTTTTGGTACGCTTTGGGATTCGGCGGCTTCTTTTCCTTGGATACCGGCACTGTACACCGGAGTCTTTTCAACGGGGTTATGCATGTGGGCAGAGGTTAGCCTACTTTTAGAACCTTGTACCAGTAGTTTTATGAACAGTCTGTCGACATGTTTAATTTATGAGATCATCTTACATGTATGTCTATGCGCAGATGGTAGCGATGGCCCATGTTTCAGCAACTGAAACTGCAATTGTGTATGGGCTGGAACCAGTATGGGGAGCTGCATTCGCTTGGTTCCTCTTAGGTGAAAGATGGGACAATGCTGCATGGATTGGAGCTGCCCTTGTACTATGTAGGCTTGATGCTTCTTTCCGCTTTGTTCTGTGCTTTTGTAGTTGCATTTTGATACTCAGACAGACAATGCCTTGATGTAAGTGTTTGTATTAACCGATCACAACAAAATCTTCACGGTAACTGAATATATCTTGACATCCTTTTCATAGGTGGAAGCCTTACTGTGCAGCTATTCGGGTCAGCTCCTGAAAAGTCCAAGAAAGCTGAACCGAGCAGCAGGAATACATTTAAAGCCACGCTGAAACCGCAGGACCGCCTGTCCCTATCTCCTATTCCCGTCGATTCCAGGAAGAACATAGGGAGCCAATTAGAGAGGTAAATGCTGCCTCTTGACTATCAACTGCTTCATCACTTATCCATTTCCTGTGCTCTTCTGTGCCGTCGTTAGCATATTCTACTTTGCTTAGGGTTTTTTTTCTTCTGTAAAACAGGAAGGATAAACCATTGTAGCCCAAGGTCAAGGCAGTAACGCATCCTCCGAAGACAGGATCAAGATCACAAGTGTATGTAAACCAAAACAAGGGCCTTATATCTGGCACATGATTTGGTTCATCAAGTAGATGCAATTGCAGCCAGCGTTTGCTCCACAGAGAAAGCTTGACATTCCCATGATCTCTGAGGTTAGTTGCCATTTAGGGCATCAACTGGACTAACTAGTGACTAGAGATAATCCAATGCCTGGTACATACTAGAAAATGTGGCATTACTGGCTAGAAACTCTTGTGCATGCTACAGCACGCCGGTGTAAAGTGGCAACTGCAAATGGGAACATTGCGTGTAGATTCCATGTAAATATATTTAACATACGTAGCAAGGATGATAGTAAATGATTAGTACATGTAAGTGCATTGAACATGCTACCGTTGTTGTCAATATTGTAAGTCTTGGTAGGGGTACTGGTTTGAACCATGTAAATCGAATCTTAACTTTGGACAGCCGATGATGATCTGCTTTTATGTTCCATTTGTAATTACTAGCAGGCGGAAGGTGCGGCGACACGCCGCACCCGAGTTTAAGCCCGTTATTTAGCAAATTTGTTTTTTATGTAATATTTGTTTTCATTTTTTTTTTGGTAATTTTATCTTTTCATTTGGAAAAAATCGCGAAAAATTGTTTGTCATAATTATTGGTTAGCTATAGTTACCGTTTATCCACTATTATTATATATAGAAAAGTGATGTAATGTTTGTTGTGTTTTTTTTAATTTATCATTGTAATTTAAATTTTAAAGAAGGGAAAATTGTGGAAGTATTGTTCAGGAGAGACACTGTTTATTGTAAACATAGTTTATTGTTTGACCGCAATTACTATTTTATAGAAAAGCGATGTATTTTTTTTTCACTTTTTTGGTGTTTTTATCTTCTTAATTTTAAAAAGTGGTGTAATATTTGTTTTAGAATTTGGGGAAACGTATTTTCGTAAATTTTAACTTTTAAATTTTAACTTCAAAAAAGAGGGGAATTTCAAAAGGAAGAGCCCCCCCCCCCCCCCCCCCCCCCCCCCCCCCCCCCCCCCCCCCCCCCCCCCCCCCCCCCCCCCCCCCCCCCCCCCCCCCCCCCCCCCCCCCCCCCCCCCCCCCCCCCCCCCCCCCCCCCCCCCCCCCCCCCCCCCCCCCCCCCCCCCCCCCCCCCCCCCCCCCCCCCCAAATTTTAACTTTTTTTATTTTAATTTCGGGGAAAAGGGGGAAAACACGGGGCACTATTTCGTTTTAAAACCCAGGCAAAAGGAAAAAAACTGAGAAAACACTGTTTACTGAAGATTATTGTTCGTCCAGGGCACTGTTCATCCCGGAGCACTGTTCGTTGAGTGCACTGTTCACTTAGGGTACTGTTCATCCCGGGTAATGTTTACTGAGGGTTACTGTTTATCATTGTACTGTTCACCTGGGGACACGTGATATATTTCTTCTTGGATTTTGGTCTATTTTGTAAAATTTGAGTGAAAGGACAATCACTTTATTACCATTAAGAGCAATGTTAATAGTCTAAATAAATTATCATATAGTATGAATATAGTGGAGATCAAACCATTTTGGTATTTATTACGTCTATATATTTATTTTTATTTTACTTCTGTGGTTTTTTTACTTTCATGTTTTTTTAAAGTAATCCGTAAGCTTCAAAGATTGTTCGTCTAATTAAAAAAGAGTTTTTGTAAATTTTAAAAGTGTCGCTCATTTGAAAAGGATTTTGTATAATTTAGAAAGTGTTTGTGAATATTATTGAAGTGTTCATATTTTTAAACTGTCCATATAATTTCGCAAAAAATCATGCATTTTAGTTTTTTTTCACATAATTTTGAATAGTATTTATGCTTTTTTTAATACATAAGATGTTCATGTAATTTTTGAAAGTATTCGAACATTCTAAAGAAATAATGTATTTTTAGATTGTTTGCGTATTTTTTTTAAAACAAATCTTGTAATTTTAAAAGTGTTCATGATATTTATAAAAGAATATTTATCTACATTTGGGGAAAATTGTATTCGCATACTTCGAACAAAAACAATGTAATATATTAGAAAGTTGTTTGTGCATTTTTTAAAATGAGCTATGTTTAGAAAGAGATAATATATGTTGATATTTTTGGGGAAAAATGTGTCATTTTTAAAAGTTTTCACGTACTTCGGGGAAAAACATGTAATATATTAAAAATTGTATGTGCATTTTTTTAAAATGGGTATGTGTTTAGAAAAAGAAGTATGTTTTTAAAAAGGAGAAAAATTTTATTTTCGGGCATTGTTCATCTGGTACTGTTCATGTGCACTTAATGTTCATTGCGTATTACTGTTCACCACAATTGCTGTTCAGCACGGTTACTGTTCATCACGCTTACTGTTTATCTGCGCGCATTGTTCATCTGGGGACACGTGTCGCCGGGAGAGAGAGGGCCGGCCACAACGGGCGAGTGCCCTGGTGGCGAGCTGCTTAGTAGTGGTGTAATCTAGAACTTGGGGAAACGTATTTATGAAAATTATAACTTTTAATTTTAATTTCGAAAAAGAGGAGAATTTCGAAAGGAAAAGGGGAAAAAGGGTTATTCTTCATTGCAGGTTTTTTTTTTCTTAGCTGCTTAATTTTAATTTCAAGGAAGATATTGTGCAAAGGAGAATTTTTTTTTGGTAATTTTATTTTCTCGTTTGGAGGAAATCGCGGGAAATTGTTCGTTATAATTATTGGTTAGCTATAGTTATCGTCTACTCACTATTATTATTTGTAGAGTAGTGATCTGATATATCTTTTTTTTTGTAAATTTATCTTTTTTATCTATTTTGAAGAAGAGGTAAAAAACGGGGGATTATTGTTCGAGAGGGGTACTGTTCATTGTAACCATAGTTTATTGTTTGATTGTAACTATTATCTATAAAAAAGTGATGTAATGTTTGTTTTTAATTTTTTTGGTAATTTTAAATTTGGAAGAAGGAGGGGGAAATTGGAAATTTTGTAATCTTAATAATGTTAATTTCAAAGAAGAAGGGGGGAGGAGAGAAATAATATATGTTTATTTTTTGTAAAATATAACTTTTTAATTTTAATTCCAGGAAAAGGGGGAAAACATAGGACACTATATCGTTTTAAAACTCGGGCAAAAGGATGGGGGAAATGTTTTTTATGTAATATTTGTCTTCGTTATGTTGTTTGGTAATTCTATCTTTTTGTTTTGGAAAAACCGTGGAAAATTGTTTGTCATAACTATTAGTTAGCTATGGTTACTGTTTACACACTATTATTATTTGTAGAAAAGTGATGTAATATTTTTTTCTTTTGTAAATTTATCTTTTTAAGTTTAATTTTGAAGAAAAAGGGGAAAATGTGGAAGTATTGTTGGGGTGGGTAATGTTCATTATAACTATAGTTTATTGTTTGACCGCAATTACTGTTTACGGGAAAGTGCTATAATGATTTTTTTTTGTAATTTTATATTCTTAATTTAGATTTTGAAGAAGAAGGGGAAAATTTGGTAATTTTATAACCCTAATAATTTTAATTTTGAAGGCGAAGGGGGAAAAGAGAATGGTATTCGTAGTTATTGTTTGACCATGATTACTATTTTATAGTATAATGATGTATTTTTTATTTTCATTTTTTTTTTTGGAATTTTTATCTTCCTATTTTTTCAAAAGGGTGTAATATTTGTTTTAGAACTGGGGGGGAACGTATATTTTTAAAAAAAATGGGTTTTAGATATAGAAGGTAAGAAATAAGAAATTATTGTTTATTACAGAAATCTTTTTTTGTAATTTTTTACTTTTTAATTTAAATTTCGGCAAAAGGGAGAAAAATAGGGCACTATATTGTTTTAAAACTCGGGGAAAAGGGACTGTTCATGTTTTTGAACGCGGGGAAATGTTTTTTTTGGAAATTTTAATTTCTTAAATTCTTATTTCGAAAAAAGGTGGAAAACACATGGCACTATTTATTTTTAAAACTTGGGAGGTTACTGTTCACCAGAAGGACACTGTTTGCCAGGGGTTATTGCAGGGTTATTTTTTTTTATCTCCTTAATTTTAATTTGAACGGAGATATTGTGCAAGGGAGGAATTTTTTTTGGTAATTTTATTTTTCCGTTTGTAGGAAATCACGCAAAATTGTTTGTTATAATTATTGGTTAGTTATCGTTATCGTATACTCACTATTATTATTTGTAGAGTGGTGAGCTAATAGTTTTTTTGGTAAATTTATCTTTTTTATGTATTTTGAAGAAGAGGTAAAAAACGGGGGATTATTGTTCGAGAGTGGTACTGTTCATTGTAACCAAAGTTTATTGTTTGGCTGTAATTATTATCTATAAAAAAGTGATTTAATGTTTGTTTTCAATTTGTTTGTTAATTATAAATTTTGAAGAAGGAGGGGGGAAAATTGGAAATTTTATAATATTAATAATGTTAATTTCAAAGAAGAAGGGTGAAGGAGAGAAATAATATATGTTTTTTTTTTGTGAAATATATCCTTTTTTTTTTAATTTAATTTCAGGAAAAGGGGGAAAACAAAGGGCACTATATCATTTTAAAACTCGGGCAAATGGACGGGGGAAATTTGCGATACGCCGCACCCGAGTTTAAACTCGTCATTTAGCAAATTTGTTTTTTATGTAATATTTGTCTTCATTATGTTGTTTGGTAATTCTATCTTTTGTTTTGGAAAAACCATGGAAAATTGTTTGTCATAACTATTAGTTAGCTATGATTACTGTTTGCACACTATTATTATTTGTAGAAAAGTGATGTATTTTTTTTTTTAATTTATCTTTTTAAGTTTAATTTTTAAGGAAAAGAGGAAAATGTGGAAGTATTGTTGGGGTGGGTAATGTTCATTGTAACTATAGTTTATTGTTTGACCGCAATTTCTGTTTACGGGAAAGAGCTGCAATGTTTTTTTTTGTTGGTAATTTTATATTCTTAATTTAAATTTTGAAGAAGGGGAAAAAATTGGTAATTTTATAACCCTAATAATTTTAATTTCGAAGGCGAAGGGGGAAAAGAGAATGGTATTCGTAGTTATTGTTTGACCAAGATTACTATTTTATAGAATAATAATGTATTTTTTATTTTCACTTTTTTTTCTGGAATTTTTATCTCGCTATTTTTTAAAAGGGTTGTAATATTTGTTTTAGAACTAAGGGGAAACGTATATATATATATATATTTTTAAATGGGTTTTAGGTATAGAAGGGAAAAAAAAGAAATTATTGTTTATTACGGAAATCTTTTTTGTTTTTTTATCTTTTTAATTTTAATTTCGGCAAAAGGGGGAAGATACATGGCACTATATTGTTTTAAAACTCGGGGAAAAGGTTAGAAAATAGGAAAGCGCTGTTCATCGAAGGCACTGTTCATGTTTTTAAACGCGGTTTTTTTTTCTAAAAAAAAAATTTAACTTCTTAAATTCTAATTTTGGAAAAAGGTGAAAAACACATGGTACTATTTATTTTTAAAACTCGGAAAGAACGGGAAAAAAACTAAGAAGCACTGTCTGACGGGAGTACTGTTTTAATGAAGGGTACTGTTCATCAAGGGGGTACTGTTCATTTTCGGGGGGTACTGTTTATCGGTGTTGCTGTTCGTTTTTCGGGGGCACTGTTCGATTCGAGTTACTGTTCATCGAATGGTACTGTTCATTTCGGGTTGCTGTTCATTGGGTTACTGTTCACGGGTGGGTACTGTTCACCCGGCTGTGTGTTCACACTGTAGCCGCTGGAGCTCCCTGGGAGCTCCTACCTTAGTGGCTTTAATACTTGTATATATGTAGTGCTGAAATCATCATACCTTACATGAGTATTTCTTCGGATGCATACATTACATGACTTTGGAATGTACTCCCTCCGTCCCAAAATAAGTGACTCAACTTTGTAGACAAAGTTGAGTCAACAAAGTTGAGTCACTTATTTTGGGACGGAGGGAGTATAACACATCAATTTCATGCTTTTTTATGTAACAAAAATCATGATTTACGCATGCGTACTTAGCATTGAGCCATTCTACGTCCGCAAAATGCAATTGTTCCAATCTGGTCCAAAATTCAGGGATTCCAACTGTTACATTTACATATGAGATTTTCTTCATCTTCATTAAGGGCCTTGCGCGACAGAGAGCATATTTTAAGGATAGCCCAGCATAGGTCTTATTGGATTAGTTTTTTTTTCTTTTTAGAACATTTTGGATTTTTTTTAGATCACATACTTTTTTTTAGGCTTTTTAGATCACATCTTTTTTTTAGGGTTTTTTATATCACAGCTTGTATTGGGTGGAGGAATGGTTTAGATTGGGCCGCGCCGTCGTGGAGGTGGCGGCGGCGGCGGAGAAGCTTTTTGTGCAGGTGTTCTTCCCCTTCGGCGGTGGAGCTCGGTGGAGTTCTGCGGCGGAGCATCTGCGCCTCTCGCACTCGCGGATCTTCGGATCTGTGCTGTGCGCTCGTCCCCGGCCGGATCCAGTGTGGCGGAGGATCCGGGTTGTGTTGAAATCGAAGATGGTGGTGCTGCGCGGCGCGACGACCTCGGCGTTGGAGGGTGCAGGTCCTCCGGGACCGTTGTCCGGCGACTTCCCAGCCGCCAGGGGACTGACTCCGATCCAGAGCGTGAAGTGGAGCAGCGGCGGCAATGGCGCGCCACCGGCTCGTCCTCCTCGGCGTTGTCGTCCTCTTGCAGAGGGACTTGGCTGTAATTTCTTTTTTCTTGTGGATCTCTCTGTAAGGTTGCCGTGATAATATCATCATCTTTCGCGCAAAAAAAAAGATTGGGCCGCGCTGTACCGTCCAAGGCTTAGCAAAACAGCACAGCAGTGGAGAGTCTTTGAGTATGGCCCAGGTCTATAAGGCAGGCTGAATGGGCTGTTTCCTAGCGAGCCTTTATATATTCCCGTCTATAGATAAAGGACTTTTTTTTGGACGGGAAGGCCTTGATGGCTTTTTATGCAGGGCAATTTCAAATAACACTTAATAAGCACTTAAAAATAGAATTGGAGAGTGTATCTAAATAAAATCGTCAATAGAGAAGGGGCACCTCTCTCTTTCGTGGTTCTCTTTCTGAAAAGAAAAAAGGGTATGTTTTTCAGTGGGGAACGGCAATAATACTCTTTTTTTATATAAAAAAGGCAATAATACTCGCATTGTTTCTTTCATAGTTATTTTTACAAAAATTGGATAGTATGCCTCCATGCAGGATCGAACGACAGACCTTCAGTTTACAAGACTGACGCTCTACCACTGAGCTATGAAGGCGAATTTTAACTTATTTCATATAACCAGCTAAATTGATTATGTGTTTCATTTCTACAGGTTGGCAGCTTGAGAGTGGCATGTTGTTTTCTCTATCTCTATATACCTACTACTTAAAAAAAAACTAGCGTTTCTTTTTCTGCCAGTTAGAACTCTTCATCAACTGGTTTCCTTCTTTTCACCATGTCCCTCCATCGATTTTTTTTCCTTCATCTAGCCGGTTTTTTCCCACCACGTCACATCTGACCGCACCTTCGCCTTACATCGCTCAATCACATTAATTTACTCACGTTTTGAAGCACTACATCAACTCCACCTTAATTAACCAACTCTTGCAATAACATGAAATTATGCCGCTCAATTCGACGCCATATTTGACCACACCTTCTTGTCTGTACGCCGCTCAAGTCCACGCCTTATTTGACCGCACCTTCCTATTTGTACGCCGCTCAATTATATTAATTTACTTACCACGCATGAGCCAGGTTACCAAATTATAATGTTGCCAAAATCAAAATTCTAATTCTTGGTGCTTCCCACCTGCCCATGCCATATAAAGTGGAATTACATCTCTTAGTTTTCGCTCCCGTGGCACGCATGAGTACATACCTAGTGTAAACAAAATCACAGCGCATATGAAAAAACATCAATACAGTTAAATGATTTGAGGTGTTAGTAGGTTTTAGTCCCGTAGTAGATGTCTCGTTTAGCGAGCATCCACAGCGGGTTTCATGCTAATGCTCCAACTCGCTCCCTCCCCCCTCCTGTCCCCTTCTAGGTCGGTCGTTGTCCTTTTGGGTGGTGTGTATTGAATATTTCCGTAAAGAAATTAATGAAAAGGTGTGTGAGCCCGGTTGAAAAAAAAAACAGCCCTTGCGTATGGCCCGATCTGATCTGACCTGGGCCCGAATCCTACAAGGCAGGCCCAATGGGCTGCTTCCAGCGGGCCTGTATAATCCCTTGTCTGTGTAGAGAAGGGGGAGTCACTCAAAAAAAATGCAGAGAAGGGGGAAACGGCAATAATACTCGGATTGTTAAAAAGAGTGGTGAAATGCCCCCATGCAGGATCGAACTACAGACCTTCAGTTTACAAGACTGACGCTCTACCACTGCGCTATAGGGGCGATTTTGCTAATTTTTTCCCATAGCTAGCTTAATCGATTTTACCGTTTCCATTTCCACACACAGGTCGGCAGCTTGAGACAGACCATACTGCCTAACCTAATCTAATCGTTGGACTAGGGGACGCTGTTCTGCAAACAAAATCACAGCGCATTTGAAACGGGAAAGCCATCAGTACAGTGCAGTACATCACAGTGGTCCTGCATGCCGTCCCTGATCTCTCGGAAAGGCACGGTCGCCCTGGAGCAGCTTGTTGTTTGGAGAGGCCAGAGCTCCATGCATGCATATGTAGTACTGTATGTATCTTGCATGTGACTGACAGACAGCCTCCCCTCTCATCCCGTGCCATGATTAACAAACACGGTGGGGCTCCTCCGCTCTGTGCCGCTGTGGCGCTGGCGCAACGCAGCTCGGTCGACGAATCCCGGCCCCGTCGCCCCTCCGTCATCGCCAGATCCAGATCCGCCGCAATGTAATGTAATCACCCCTTGACACAAGCAAATCTCATATGAACGGAAGAGGAGAGCTGAGAAATCACCAGCCAAGTTGCACCTAGGAGGCTAGGACGTAGGTGGTGGCTGCCGGACGGGAAAACAAGCGATGATTATCTCCCTCCCTTGTCAGCCCAGCTCGGCTAAGCCGCTATTATAAAATAAAATCATACTATATAAACCCGTAGCCATCCATGCAATCCACATCAGGCATTGCGGTTAAACTAAACGGGACCGGGGCAGCGCGGGCGTATGGTGTGGGAGAGCGACGTGCGGGTTCTCCGATTGGTCGTTAGGCCAGGCCGGGCCCCCACGGCGCATGTGTCCTCCCCGCCCCGCGCGCGCCCGTCCGCGTCGCCGGGTGGCTGTCCACGATTCCGTTCCCCACTCTCTCTCTCTCTCCCTCTCTCTTTTCCTCTCCGGAATTCCGTTTCTAGATTTTTCCATTTCACTCGCCTTTAATTTGCTTTGCGACGACGGGCGCCGAATCGGAAATGCGACGCGCGCGGGAGAAAGAAAGAAAAGAAAAAATCCGTGTGCGCGCGCGGCGGCCGCACGAAAGGAAAGCCGCGTACGCGCGGTTACAACTGACTGACTGACGTGCGTACGCGTGGACGAGCTCGCTCCGCCAATCGCCGTGCAGCGACCAGCACCTTTTCTTTTCTTCCTCTTCCTTCTCGCCGTTTCTTAACCTTCTTTTTTGTTTTTGCCACTAATCAGGAGCTCTGATGATGTGTAAATCTGTTGGGAGAGCGGGCAGGCGCAACGGTGCATGGTCCCGGAACAGAGCACGAAAGGAGGCACGTCCCAAATACCCCAAATGAAGTCTCATTCCTTCCACGCTGGCAGGCAGGCAGGCATGCACACATCCTATTCCTACACACGCATGATCGATCGGCCACCGTAACCATAATTGAAGTTCTCGCATCATCGCGTGATGTGCCTTGCTTAGCTGGAACGAGATCAATTATGCTAGGCGGGGACCCATTCCACGCAAGAGGGAGGCCCCCTCTATGCTCTTCGATTAACATTTAACAGCATAGCTAGAGTGGACTCGTTTGTGGCTCGGGCGTTCACAGAGCTTCTATTGTCGGCAACTTGGGTTTTAATCAGTGCTAAAAAGAAAACTTGGGTTTTAATCAGTTTTCCATCGACCACTGGATCTCTAGCACAAGAAAGACCGGCGCATGAATGCTCTGCAATTCTGCATGCAGCTTTCTATAGAATGATGAGGCTTACACACAAATTATGTGTCGAGGGTTGTGTTGATTGGGTTTGTTATCATCGACATGTCACATGTGTAGTTAGGCATGCCATTTTATTAGACGACCGAACACTACCTAATTAGTCTTAGCCATACCATCCCCGGCTCATTTTGAGTGATATCTTGCTAGTCTAGTCTTCTCTACAGCTAAGCATTATTCATGTAAAAATACGAAACTTTTATGAGACAAAACTAACTTCAAACAGTGATCTTGCGTGCCCCAGGGATATCTTGCTACTCTTCTCTATAAACAAGGAAGATTAAAAAAACATGAAAGTTTTTTTTTTGCCACGTCTTCCAGAAATGTGATTCCATGACGAATCTTTGCAAACACTAGAAAATTTTGCCAATGCTTGGTTTTTGAATTATTTTCAATTATACTGTTCACACGAGCTAGCTGAGAAACTCGGCGTCCTGAAAAACAGGTCTACGAGACGAAATTATACTTCAAACAGTGATCCTGATCCGCGTCGCTGAGAAATTCGCTTTGGCACATGGGAGCGCACGCTCCTGCCACTGGGATTTTTTTCCAAAGTGTGAAAAAATTTCAAACAAAAAATTGGCACATGCATCTCGACATTGTATGTGTGCATGTCAAGTTTTGGAGAAAACCGATATTTTTTATTACTTGTGTAAAAAAGACAAAAGGATGTCTGGTGAAAAGCACTTTTTAACACAAGATATTGTCTTTTTCACACGCGACACATAACTAGTCGGTTTTTCACGAAACGACTTTGTAAGCATGTACAATGTCGAGATGTACGTGCCAAATTTTTGTTTAAATTTTTTAATATTTCAAAATACGTTTAAAACACATTTTAAAAACCAGGAGGGCACGCTCCCCTGTGCCAAAACGCCACACTCCAACTTGTAGTCCTATATGTTTACTGTACGTACTTTGGTGCTGAAAGATCATGCCTCCTCCGCATAAAACCAGTTGCCACCCAGCAGTTCGATCGCCGCGGCAGTGCGGAATCAAATCAAGCTTACGTACTAGCAAGCTAAGTTTCCACATCCAGTTGCAATTAAGAATCAAAGATCAAGCATCACGAAGCCGGCCGGCCGGCTTTGGTTTGGTGAGATCGGAGGCGGTCAACTTGATGCGAGCCTCGCTTCATCTGATGGCTATGTCCGCCCTCTGCCTAGCCCCGGATAAACAAACCTACCCCTCGCTTGTTTAATCCGAGCGGGCAGACTTCACATCTCGCGCTGGCATCAGCCACTAAAACCTACATTTTCCGCTTCAAAACGCACGTAAGCCCCATTTGCATCATCGCCGCATGTGATAATAACAGTACATTTTTATCCTTTGTGATCGTCTATTTACCTGTATAATAAGGTGGCCGCCGATCTGTCATGTGGGTTTTGCTTGCTGTTCTTGGAAGGCACTTCCCGGGTTTTGTTCTGGCCGCCGCAAGTGGCCTCCGGCTTACCGCGGCCGCCTGCTCCGACCGATCACATGATTATCCTGATCGTTTAGTCTCCAATAATTAAGCTCCCCTGAGGAAACACTCAACTGACCATACTGTATATATAGCCGTAGAGTGCAATTTAAGGACCAATAATTCGTGTTAACGCTGATGGCCGGCGACCAGCTAGCTTGCTTCTTCAGGTCGGCCGATAACAGTTCAGCTCAGGAATTATTAGCGAAGGAACGATAGTTACTGTCGTAAACAGCACAGCACAGCAAAACCCACAACTACATTTTGGTGGTTGCCGATTGTTAATTCAGAAGAAAAGAAATGTCTGGTGTGAATCATTGGGATGATTGACTATTCATGAACTGAGTCGACATCCACAAATTGCTTTTGATCAACAGGCTGGAGGCTGCGTGCGTCAGTCTACCGATTTTTTTTATACATTTCAGCTCACCAAGCGTGTATAATTTGTTAAATGGTGGCTGATAAATTATCTGCCTTACCTTGATTGAAGGAGCTAGTATGGCACTCCATTTAAAACAACTACAAAATTTCAAATCAGCGGCATGAGTTTAGAATTGCACACGCAGCTATAATCATAGAGTATCGGCCTTGTAGATCGATTTATTTTATAGATATGCATCTAGTTGGTGTTGTAGAGGAGACTAGGACCCATTAGAAAACACATTTGATAGTAAATGAATTTGCTCCTCTCTAGTCCCTTTGTTAGGCTTTAAATGTGCTTGGCATTGGACCTAGTTGTTTGTAGTATCATTATTTTTGAAAGGAGGTTGCACCCCGTCTTTGCATTAGTCGAAGCACACAAGCATTCTTGTAATGTACTTCTCCGTCCATAAAGTTCATGCAATCACATTTTTTTAGTTTTAACTTAAGCAATGCTAAACTATATGCATAGAATCTTCTTCAAATTCATTATCAGTGAAAAGTATATACCTTAATAAAAAAACTGACAATTATTTTTCATTTTACACATGACAAACAAAACCTTGAACTGGGATAAATATTGGGAAACATGTCCAATGTATATTTATGAAGGAGGGAGTAGTAACTTGAATTGCGCACCCAAAATCACCTTACTTCCTGTAATAACCTTATAAGTAGTAATAACAATAACATGTCTGCTCGCGGCATTTCTAAATTGCTAGTCCCTCCATCCCGAATTAGTTGACTTAGATTTGTCTAGATACGGATATATCTAGACACGTTTTAGTGTTAGATACATCCGTATCTAGGTAAATCCAAGTCAACTAATTTGAAACGGAGGGAGTACTTAGCAGTTGATCATGGGAAACAGTAACATCTTAGATAGTTAGGCAACGAAAATAGCATTGGTTTAATTTGGTAACCAATTTTTCTAGAAGCTAGAAATTATACCTTTGGAATCATATTTTATTGTATGCATGTCGTTACTATCTAAGAACTTTGAAGGGGGTATAACATGAGTTTACACCTTATGGTAAAATTCATTTGTGCCTTGTCTGTACTTCTACGCTTTACAAATTGCTGCAAATTTATTGAGGGTTATCCGAACAATCAACCATATTTTGCAAATCCATGCGATATTTTGAAATCATAGTATTTAACAAATGCGATAGCTCGATCGTACGTTTTACTTTGTGTTCTGTAATTTTTAAAGCTTGTGCTCCACTGAGCTGCTTAGAGCATCTACAGTCGGGCGCCTCAAACCCACCTCATACGTCAGGGCGAGTCGCCCGGTCACTGTCCGGTCATAATTTTTTGACCCAGACGGAACTCTTAAACGGCCCTCAAATGCCCGGTCTGACCGGCACCCCTCATATATACCCCAAATATGGGGCGGATATGTGGGCGCCCAGGCACGCCCGCTGTGACGCCCCCGGCTTAATCGTGCACTAATCATACACGCAAATGCACATGATCAAGACTAAGGACTCACTTGAAGATATCACAACACAACTCTAAAACATAAATAAAGTCATACAAGCTTTATATTACAAGCCAGGGGCCTCGAGGGCTCGAATACATAAGCTCGTGAACAAGCGTCAGCGGAAGTATCAGATATCTGAGTACAGATATGAAAAAGAAACGGAGAAGCCTTTGGAAAGGCGGGACAAAACAAAAGCTACGGTCGAAAGGCGCAGGCCTCCTGCCTAGGACCCTCTGATCCTACTCCTGGTCGTCAGCAAGCTCGTAGTAGTAACCACCCTCGGGGTGGTAGTAGTAGTCGTCGGCGGGGGCAGCCGGCTCCGGGGCTCCGTCGTCTGGTTGCATCAAAAAGGGAAAAGGGGGAAGCAAAGCAACCGTGAGTACTCATCCGAAGTACTCAGCAAGCAAGGATCTACACTACATATGCAACATTATCAAAGAGATGCTGTATATGTGGACTGGGCTGTAGAAATGCCAGAATAGAGAGAAGGCCTAGTCCTATCGAAGACTAGTATCTCGTCGGTCTTGCAGCATTAGAAGAGTGTAGATTAGTACAGCATAAAGTAGTAGTAGCATTAAGTATCAATCTCGGCCAGAGATCCTTTCTCGACTCCCCGCGAGAAAGCAATCCCAGAGCCCTAGTATCCATTTCTCATCTCAAATATCCAGTTCTAGTTGTATCGATCGGGATACAACTCCGAGCGTCCGTTACCGAGGATCGGCTATGCATAGATTAGTTCTTCCCTGCAGGGGTGCACCAACTTACCCACCACGCTCGATTAACTCCGGCCGGACACACTTTCCTGGGTCATGCCCGGCCTCGGCCAAACGATACGCCGCAACCCGACCTAGACTTAACAGAGAGGTCAGCACGCCGGACTAACCTATGCCCCCAGGGGTCTTGGGCCATCGCCCCGGACGCTCCTGCATGTTGCGAATGCGGCCGGTGAGCAGACCTAGCAGCCTCCAGTACAACGGAGGGTGCTTAACGCGGTCCAACCCAGCGCGCGCCGCTCAGTCGCTGACGTCTATTAAGCTTTGGCTGATGCATACGGCGCGGAGTGCCCATAACTGTTCCCACGTGATGGTTAGTGCTATCGCGCCAAAGGCCCACTCGGATCAAATATCCAAATCGTTATTGGATTGGGAGCGCGCGATAACGAGCAGAGACTCACGATCGATGTGACCCCGTCGCCCCGTCTCGAGGACTTGCGGCAAGGGCTAAGAATGCCCGGCCACGCCTCGTAATTATCTCACGGGTACTCTCTCTGGTCACCCGACTACACATCAATCGCATCTTATGCTCGCGCGGGTACCCCTCAGGGCCGACCCGACTTTAGTAACATGGTTTATGGTTAAAGTCATAGTAACTGTGTGTCCAGACACCAGGGGGTAAAATCTGAGGAATCACCCTCGACGGAATTCCACCCGATGTAATCGTCAAGGTGAGCCTAGGAGGAATCACCCTCGAGGTCCACTCTTGAGGAGTTGCACGACGGCGTCGTTTTCGGGAGTGGTGAAGGAGGAATCACCCTCGCTTACCACGACCGAATAGCTACTCTACAGAGTTAACATCAGAAGTGCTAAACGAGGTATCACCCTCGGCACTCGATAGTAACGCTGCAGTGTCGTACAACTAAGGGGGTGATGTGCGGTGCTGGGGCCTGGTCGTCGAGTCTTCCAATGATCCAACGGAGCAATTGGGACAAGTGGGGTCACTGGGGTCTCTATCCAGCCTATACTAAGCAGTTTAGAACAAGCAGGTAAGGTATCAATAGTAGGTTACAATAAACAGGCTATGCATCAGAATAAGTAAAGCAGTAGCAGCAGCAATTCTAGTGCAAGCACAAGAAAGAAGAGAATAGGCGATATAGGCATGCTCAAGGGGGGGTGCTTGCCTGGTTGCTCGGCGGCAAAGGCAAGGTCGTAAGTGGTGTCGTCGGTCTCCGGAGCAGCGTCGGTGTCGGGGTCTACTGAAAAAGAAGAGGGAGAGGAAACAAATAAATACACAGCAATCATATGCAACACAGAGCATGCTATGCTATCATGCAGTGCAGGGTTGCCTAAAGACATGTCTAAATCATATTAGTTATTTTAGGATTAAAGTTGGTTTATGAACCGGTATATATGCACTATTCATCTACCAGAAACAGGCTAAAAGTTGCGGGTTCACCTTCGTAGAGGGTCCCGACACGGAAACGGATAGCACGGTCGGATTCGTCTCGTCGTTCTGATCAACTTTCATGTAGAAAGTTTTTCGATCCGAGCTACGGTTTAATTTCTACGAATTTTAAAAGATTTAATCATTTTCTAAATTTAATTAATTTAACAGAAATGAATTATGACGTCAGCATGACATGGGGATGACGTTAGCAGTCAACAAGACGGCTGACCAGGTCAAACCTGACCAGTGGGTCCCACATGTCAGCCTCTGTTTCTTAACAGAGTTTATTTTAAACTAAACAGAGTTAATTAGGCAGTAGGCCCCACCTGTCAGTCTCTAATCAGAAACTAATTAGGTTTTATTTATTAAAACATTTTAATTAGTTGATTAAGCGGTGGGGCCCGCACGTCAGCGTCACAGAGACGCCCAGTCAGCACGTTGACTGGTCAGACCAGTCAACGGGGACCCGTGGGGCCCAGCGTCAGTGGCACAGGGGCCCACCTGCCAGGCCACGTCGGCGATGGCGCCGGAGACAGTTCCGGCGACCAAAAACGCGGCGGGGCTCGCCGGAGCGCGTCGGAAACGCGCTATGGTTCGTCGTTTTGCACGCCATAACTTGCGTTCGAACGGCTGAAGTGTTCCGCGTCGATTGGTGGCGGTGGTTTGGCCGGAGGTGGCCGGTGGTGACGGCGGCGACGACCGCGGCGGACGGCCGGAATCGGTCGGGGATGGATTCGATGAAGCGAACGCGCTCGGGCCAATTGGCTAGCCCAGAGGGCATCTACACGCGCAGGCGAGCACGTTGAGCTGCGCCACTTGACCATTTGGTCATCAGAGGCTCGCCGGCGACGAGCTATGGCGGAGGCGCGTTCGGGCGTTCGAGGGAAAGGGGCTAGAGGGCACGGGAAGGCGAGCTAGAGGCTTGTGCGGCACCAGGGAGGTGCCCTGCGCACGTTGCCATGCTTGCCCAGCCTTGGTAACGACTACAATGACGGCAGCCCGCTGCACGACGGAGCCGAGCTCGGCCATGGCGGGCGCGGTGGCTACGAGCGGCGACAGGCAATGCAGAGAGGAGGGGAAGGAAGGGGTGGAGCTCACCGAGCGGTCACGCAAGACCCTTGGTGGTTTAGTAGCAGCAGAGCCCGCCGGAGAGGAAGGGGATCGCTGTAACACCCCCACTGGTTAACTACAGTAATCACCCTTTTTGATCATGCCATGTCATCATGATCAACAGTGCCAAATCATCTTTTGCCTCATATTACATTCAGCTCCTAACTCAAAATTCAAATTTAAACTAAAGTGGAAAATAAAAAGTTGTCCAAACCTGAAAACAAAAATGTGCATTATGTTGCAAATATTCCCAAAGCAATTATAAAAATGATTGCAACATTTAATGGGGTTGAAAAATGACTCAAACATCAAGGAACAGCAGCAAAACAGCACTATTTAATCCTTTTTCAATTAAATAAAATCCAAATAAAAAGATATGGACGCCAAACCATTTTATTGCAGTGGTATACAATGCCCTGTGATTTGTGGACCAGGTCACAATTTTTACAAAACTCATTTGGGTGCCTAACTATTTGCAAAACAGAGAAAAGAGAAAAGGAAAAAGAAAAGAAGAAAACAAAAGGAAAAAGAACATAACACCCCCCCTCTGGGCCAACAGGCCCAGCTGTCACCCGCGCGGCCCAGCCCATCTAGCTCGTCCCCTACCTCCCCCCTGTTCACGCCGCTCGTTGTCGCCACGTCCGCACACCGCGCCCTGCCCCCCCTTCTCCTCGCTCGACGCCGCGCCGTCCTGCGCCCGCCAGGGGGGATAAGGACCCCTCCTTCACCCCCAGGACTAACCCTGGCTGCCCCCTCTCCATTCCCCCCCTTGCTCGTCCTCCCCATTCCTCTCGTCCGGGCGACGCCATGGCCTCGCCCTCGTAGGCCACGTGAACACCGGCAACCGCTCGTCCCCGCGTCTTGTCCAGAAGCTCTGGAGCCCTCATCTCCGTCAAGCTGCTGCTCTGCTTCGTCTCGGGGAGCAGCGTCAACACCTCATCGTCTCCGTCAACGCCCGCGGCCACCGAAACTTCGTCGCGTCGATCCCCTGCTCTGCTGCTTCTAAACCGATCAACGAGCACTCCGTACGCTCCTCGGTGAGCTCCGCATCCTCCCCTTCCTCCATCTTGCGCGAGCACGAGCCGTAGCTAGCTATCGCCATTGCCGTGCTCCTGTTTCCGCCTTGAAGCTCGTGGCTCACGCCCTCAACCACCCTGTGCTAAGCCGTCGCCTCCGCCGTGTTTCCGGAGAGCCCAAGCATCGCGTATGCACCGTAGTTCATCTCGGGCGAGCCCCTGGGCTCGACCCCAAGCTTACCGTATTCCGGCCGCCGCTAGAATGGATGCCGCCGTCGCTGCAGTTCGTCCCGGCCTCCGTTTGCCACCCCGGTGGATGCGCGCGTGCGCTGGCGATCGAATGCGGGTCGCGGCGTTGGATTTGGCCAACCGTAGCCGATTTCCGGCCATTCCCGAGCGCGCCGCCGCTAAATATGGTCGCCGGAGCCAACTCCGGCGCCGTTGCCGGCGACGCCGACGTGGCTGCCACGTGGGTCACCCTGGCTCACTGGCCAGTGGGCCCAAGGGCCCCAGTTGACCGCGCTGACCGGTCAACGAGCTGACGTGGCCGTGCTGAGTCACTGACGTGCGGGCCCCGCCGCTTAATCCACTAATTAAAATGTTTTAATAAGTAAAAACCAAATTCCCCCCCCCCCCCCCCCCCCCCCCCCCCCCCCCCCCCCCCCCCCCCCCCCGTGTCGGCCACCCGAGGCGACGCTGGTATCCACCCTGTGCGCAACGACCCGGAGGGTGAGGGGCGATGGCCAAGACCCCCTTGCGCTTAGGATGTAGACCGGCAGGGACCTCTCTGCTGAGCTGTAGGTAGGGTTGCGGTGTGTCGTTTGGCCGAGGCCGGGCATGACCCGGAAAAGTGTGTCCGGCCGGAGTTAAGCGAGCGTGGTGGGTAAGTTGGTGCACCCCTGCAGGGAAGAACTAATCTATGCATAGCCGGATCCTCGGTAACGGACACTCGGGGTTGTATCCCGATCGATACAACAAAACAATTGGATACTATGGCTCTGGGATTGCTTCTCGCAGGGAGTCGAGAAGGGATCTCCGGACGAGGTTGATGACTGTATGGCTCTGGGATTGCTTTCTTGCAGGAAGTCGAGAAATGATCTCTGGGTGAGGTCGATGATACTATTATTCTATACTGTACTAATCTACACTCTTCTAATGCTGCAAGACCTCTGAAGATGCTAGACTATGATAGGACTAGGCCTTCTCTCTATTCTGGCATTTTTGCAGCCCAGGCCACATATACAGCCTTCCTTTGATAATGATTGCATATGTAGTGTAGATCCTTGCTTGCTGAGTACTTCGGATGAGTACTCACGGTTGCTTTGCTTTCTTTTTCCCCCATATCCCTTTTGATGCAACCAGATGACGGAGTCCCGGTTACAGCGGCCCCGCCGACGATCGCTACTGCTACCCCGAGGTTGGATATTACTACGAGCTTGTCGTCGACCAGGAGTAGGATCGGAGGGTCCCAGGCAGGAGGCCTACGCCTTTCGATCGTAGTGTTTTATTTAGAACACCCCGGCACATCATTTAGGCATGTCATACACATTGATTGCATTATTGCCGTGAATTTATTGTTTCTCTCCCCCTCCTTCTCTCTCGATAGACGCCGAGACCGACGCCGACGCGGCTGAGTTCTACTACACTACAGACGAGCAGGCCGTTGACGACCCCTCTCTCTTGCCAGAGCAACCAGGCAAGCACCCCCTTTTGAGCATACCGATATCGCCTATTCTTTCTCCCTCATGCTTGCATTAGAATTGCTGCTACTACTGCTTTACCTATTCTGATGCATAGCCTGTTTATTGTAACCTGCTATTGAAACCTTACCTGTTTATCCTAAACTGTCTAGTATAGGCTGGGTAGAGACCTATCAGTGACCCCACTAGTCCCGACTGCCCTGCCGGATTATCAGAAGACCCGATCAGCGGGATTGAAGACCAGGCCCCGGCACCGCACATCACCCCCTTAGTTATAACGACACTGCAGCGTTACTATCGAGTGCCGAGGGTGAAACCTCGTGTAGCACTTCTGATGTTAACTCTGTAGAGTAGCTATTCGGTCGTGGTCATCGAGGGTGATTCCTCCTTCACCATTTCCGATAACGACGCCGTCGTACAACACCTCAAGTGTGAACCCAGCGAGGGTGATCCCTCCGAGTTCACCTTGACGGATACATCGAGTAGGAATCCAACGATCCTGATGTTATGGACACACGGATACTTGGACTGTACTACTGTTACTTGGAAGGCGGGTCGACCCTGAGGGGTACCCGCGTGTGATGTGGAGACGGGTT
Source organism: Thinopyrum obtusiflorum (assembly GCA_036873465.1). Lineage (NCBI taxonomy): Eukaryota > Viridiplantae > Streptophyta > Magnoliopsida > Poales > Poaceae > Thinopyrum > Thinopyrum obtusiflorum. Next base: position 21,386 of record JAAAWM010012173.1, on the reverse strand, counting down.
GCCTGGATGGTGCCCGAGTGATGAATACGAGGCGTGGTCGGGCATTCTTGGCCCTTGCCGCAAGTCCTCGAGACGGGGCGACGGGGTCACATCGATCGTGAGTCTCTGCTCGTTACCGCACCCCCAAGGTACTAACGGTTTGGATATGTGATCTGAGTGGGCCTCTGGCCCGATAGCACTAACCATCACGTGGGCATAGTATGGGCGTTCTGCATCGTAGCATCAGCCGAAAGCTCTGACAGACGTCCAGTTCAGCATTGCGGCACGGTCGGATCGTGTCGGCCACCCGAGGCGACGCTGGTATCCACCCTGTGCGCAACGACCCGGAGGGTGAGGGGCGATGGCCAAGACCCCCTTGCGCTTAGGATGTAGACCGGCGGGGACCTCTCTGCTGAGCTATAGGTAGGGTTGCGGTATGTCGTTTGGCCGAGGTCGGGCATGACCCGAAAAAGTGTGCCCGGCCGGAGTTAAGCGAGCGTGGTGGGTAAGTTGGTGCACCCCTGCAGGGAAGAACTAATCTATGCATAGTCGGATCCTCGGTAACGGACACTCGGAGTTGTATCCTGATTGATACAACTAGAATTGGTTACTACGGCTCTAGGATAGCTTCTCGCAGGGAGTCGAGAAGGGATCTCAGGACGAGGTTGATGACTGTATGGCTCTGGGATTGCTTTCTCGCAGGGAGTCGAGAAAGGATCTCTGAGTGAGGTTGAGACTTACCAATACTACGGCTTTATACGGTACTAATCTACACTCTTCTAATGCTGCAAGACCGCTGAAGATGCTAGTCTTCGATAGGACTAGGTCTTCTCTCTATTCTGGCATTTCTGCAGCCCAGTCCACATATACAGCCTTTCTCCATTGATAATGTTGCATATGTAGTATAGATCCTTGGTTGCTGAGTACTTCGGATGAGTACTCACGGTTGCTTTACTTTCTCTTTTTCCCCATACCCCACCTTGATGATACATCAGACGATGGAGTCCAGGAGCCAGATGTCCCAGTCGGAGCGTACTACCAGGAGGGTCCAGATGGTACGTACTACTGGATCGAGCCAGCCGACCAGGAGTAGGATCGGAGGTTCCCAGGCAGGAGGCCTACGCCTTTCGATCGTAGTGTTTTTCTTTAGCCCCGCCTTTTAAAGGCCTTTCTGTGTTTTCTTTTATATCTGTACTCAAATATCTGATGCTTCGGCTGACGCTTGTATGCGAGCTTATATATTCGAGCCCTCGAGGCCCCTGGCTTGTAATATAAAGCTTGTATGACTTTATTTATGTTTTAGAGTTGTGATATCTTCCCGTGAGTCCTTAGGCTTGATCGTGTGCATTTGCATGTATGGTTAGTGCACGATTAAGCCAGGGGCGTCACACTGGGGTGGGCGGAGTATTGCTGGCGGAGCAGAGGCAGAGCGGTGGAGCTCCTCACCGGAGATGGAGCAAGAGAGCTCCCCAGCTCTGCTTCCGGGCGCAGGAAGGCGATTGAGGGGTGAGGGGATGGAGTGGTGAGGTGAAGCGAGGCGGGGTGCGGCTTTTATAGCCGGGTGGCGATGCCAGCACCGGATCCCGCCGCGGGGAAAACGCCGGCATCCGCATTATGCTGGCAGTCACGCTGGTGTCCGAGCCGCGTGGGGAGGTGACGGGAGAGGCAGGGGAGTTAAGAGCAAGGCGACGGCTCGTCGGGAAGCTGCCAGCCAGCTCACCCCGTACGGCCACTGTGCTGCTCGTGCGCGCACTTGGCCATATGCGGCGGTGAGGCTCGCGGAGTTTGGAGAGGGTTCTGGAGTGGGTACGTGGATGGTGGCAACAAAGTTGGCACGACGGGACAAGGAAAGGCAGCGCGAGGTGGCCGGAGCGGTCATGTCCGACGCGGTCGGCGTGCAGAGCACGACTTTGGCTCGGGCAGATGCGTGGTCACCACGTGCATTGGCGCACGCGGTGCGCTCTAGCCTGTGCAGTCATGTCTACACGGTAGTCCTTGCTCCCTAAGGCATCACAGAAGTGATAGATCAGCAAAAGAGACCAAGAGTAGATGTGAGGCTTCACTGGAAGTTTGCTGTAGCAAACTTGACTGAACAACTGTGATCAACAGGGAGGTGATAAGAGCCAAATGTGATGTCTAGGAGGTTTAGGTTAAGAAGGACTATAATCCTGTGCAATTAGAGAGGATTTGGACAGGTATTTAGCATAGTTGCTTTGCAACTGACCAATCTGGTCCAGAAAACAGATCTTGATGTGCCACTCACATATAGTGTTGCCTTGGGCTGAAAATGGGCATAGAATGATGATTTGGTCATATGAGAGCGCCATAAAAATTTCATGCAATTTGAACAAGCCAAAATGGTACTTCCTTCATAATGGACCTCTCTAACCAGAATCTTAAGGGAATTTATGAGGAAAATTGGCGACATGAAATGAGCCAAAATTTGGGGAAGAGTTGACATATATGTAGAATCACATTCTGGTAATTATTCATGAATTATGGAGCAATGTAAAGTATAGTTTCTTCACAATCCAAAATAATAGCCTGAAACAAAGATTGGAAGGTGTGCTCACATAGATGCTGGTATGATGCTCAAATCTTGTGTAGAGTGTTAATTTGAGCATATTGAGATCATGGAAAAATATTAAGTCATTTGAATCAACCTAGCTAGTAGTTCCTTCATTAAGCTTCCAGCTAACCAGAAATTTGGAAATTTGCCAAGGAAGATTTACTAGCCCACTTGAGTTGAATTTTGGCAAGAGGCAAGGATAATGGTAGGAATGAGTGCACAAAAAGTTTGAGAGCAAGCAAGCAAAGATAAAGGGCACTTGCTTCTCAAACTGCCAGCTGGGGCAGAATTAGAAAAGGAATATTGGTGAAATATTTCTGAACATGGCAAGAAACAATTTTGACATATCTGAGGAAGATATGACCCAAACAATTTATGAGAATTATTTGGGAATCTTTGGAATGCTAGAAATGTGGGTTGCTTCACAACCCAGGGCAAATAGGGTTATTCCTTTAATAGAAAAAGGAATATTCCCAAGGAAAAGAATATTGGGATTGGTTCAAGATGGAAATGACAAGGTCATGGGATGGTTTTGAGCTTGAAAAGCCACTTGGGAGAAGAATCAAGGGTGATCTCTCCAGGTTCCAAGACCACTAAGCCACAGAAAAGCAAATCCAGACCAAAATCAATAGAAAAAAAGAAATGGGCAAAATCCAGGGTGTTACAAACCTTCCCCCCTTAAGGAAATCTCGTCCTCGAGATTTGGTTGCTCAGGGGTCAAGCATGAATATTCTCGCTTAAAGAAACCGTTTCCAACTCGGGTTTCCTTTTTGCCTTTGAATAACGCTCCCATTAAATATCATCTGACTGACTGCCTAGCTTCGGGGTGGTTTGTTTCACTGGATCCTCATTTCGACTTTAATACTTTTATGTCTGCCGACTTATCTGAGTGCGATGAGTTATCCTGAGTGAACTACGTGCCCTTCTCGCAAGTCCGAGAGTAGTTCTTCATGGATGTGTTGTGATGAAGTCCAGTATGGATGACCATCCATTGAGGTGTGAACAGATTCTCTCGGTGGACACGAAAATCTTTTACTCATTGCATTATGCTGCTTAAAAGGAATGTGTGTCCTCCAGGTTCAAATGGTGTTGTGAATCATACCGCTCTCCTGACGGAATCTAACCTCTAGAAATGATGGCTGGAATATCTTGGGTATCTCCACTGTCTTGAGTATCAGATTCCTACCAAACATTTGACTGTCACCTGTCGTGACCAGCATAAAGGTGTATGACCTTATAACGGTATTATCTGCAGACTTGACTAATGGTGGTCCTAACAGAAAGATCTTGTCCACCGCAGGCTATTTTCTAATTGATTTCCCTACGTGAGGACACATGCTTCGAGACAATTGTCAACCTTCTGATTACTCGGTCTGTCGGTATCTCTATGTAAATAGTAGGCCATGTAATGCTTTAACACGGTCGCTGCAATCAAACTGCTGAATTGACCTGGCAGACTTGAATATCCCCCTTTTGACGATTCTGAGCATATCTAGCTGGCTGAGCGGGTTACCTTGCTATGAGGCCCTTGCAAATGGAATAGACCTCGTGGGAGTGTACCCATGGTGATCGGTACCGAATTAGACTGTCCAGAGTATCTGTACCATGCAACCATTACCATCCCTGTATGGACGATCTTGCCCTTTGATTATGGTTCTCTTTGCCTGGATCCTTTGCTGAAAGAACTTGGCCTTATATGTCCTTGATTCTTCGTGTGACCATAGGTGCTGTCAGGTGCAATATTTTGGCAGGCATATCTTATCCTGATCCCCTGACAGGGTATCTTTGCTCACAGGACTAGTTTTATCGTCCTCCACGCTTTATTCGTAGGGCAATGGTCATCCGAACTCAGGTTCGTAGTTACTTGTATGGGGCTCCTGTCTGCCGTCAACCATGCAAACACTGACCAGGGTCAATGATATCACTTTGTCGGGTGTGAGGAAACTGGCCTTGATAATCACTGCAAAATTTGTTGTCTCGATGTTGTCTGGCTTCATATCACACCGAAGTGTATAACTGGCTTTCTTCTTCTTACATAACTCAAGTGATAGTCAGATTCTCATCGGGCTGACATCATTGTATGATTGACTCGTATGACCTTGGCAGCATGTTCACCATATCTATGGGAACATGTGCAGCTAGGCACTTGATTCCTAATGCAGACTTGTGTCCTGACTGATTCTTGCCTTTTGACCAAAATGTTGTGGAACTGATCCTGGGGATGCATTGTCATATGCTGCCAACTGTCAGTGGAATAGCTTGTACAGGTGAGGATGTGATGCCTTACTATGAAGATTGCATGGCTTGCGTTGGAAGCCATCAAGATTATCTTGCTGAGGAAGACTGAATAGCTTGTACTCGAAGCTTCTGCTGGGATGGCTTCCTGAAGAAGATTGGGTACCATACTTCGAAAGCTTCCCCCCTTAAAGACTTGCTGGGGAAGACTCTGCTCCTTAGGCCAGAAGCTTTTGCGATAGCTTGCTGTAGAAGCCAGAGTATCTTGCACTGGAAGATATCCATGTGTCGTATCGAGGAAGACAGAGGAACTTTGCGTCGTAAGCTTCTCTGGTAGCTTGCGCAGAAAGACTGGGTTGCTTGCATCTGAAGCTTTCTTTTTGCCATATGCGGACTGAGTGCATATATATATCCCTTAATGTTTCTGCTGTCAGTTACTTGGTGTAGGAAGAACATTGTTCGACTATCCTTCTTGCTGAGCACTTTGACTTGAAATATACTGTTGATCATGCACACATCTTTGCCTTCTTGCTATTTTGGTGATTACTGCTGTGAAGATTGCACACTGATGTATACTTGATGCTGACAATCAATCCAGAATACCATTTGTAGTCAGACCAGATATTCCCAATATCAGGCAGTCGGTGGAAAATTCCATACTATTGAGCTGAGCTTCCAAATGCTTGCCTCTTCACTGATTCTTTGAGTCCGGTGTCGGTGAGCAACTTCCATAAGGGGACATGACGTAACACCAAGGGCCCAACTAAATAAGCAAAAGAAACGACTAAAGCAAAAACACACAAAGCATCAAGATCACATACAAGCAATATCATATCTTATAGCTATTCACAACAATAGTATGCATGCCTACTTAAGCACACAAATCTCGCGGAAACTCCGGTACTACGGTCTAACATGCTGTGACGGTGTGCATGAAAGTGAATCCACGTGTGGAAAGAGATGGTGTAAACAAGACTAAACCAAACACAAGCTTACACTGGTTGCAGCTGGACGGACACGGAGGTGAGGACGAACTTGGTGATCATGTATCGGAACACGGAGGTCACGACCACATCATCATCAAGCAGACAGAAGAACACCGTACTCATCCAGAGAATGGGTGGTAGGGTAGGATAGCAATGACAAGAAAGGCTTGCGGGCATTGCCCTTTTTCGATAACTAAGATCAGTAAGGGTTGCCAACGTGGCTAGTGGGATGGCACGAGCCGGGATAGAAACATGTCTATCACCTAAACAATAGGGGTGGCTGAATAGGATAATTGGTGTGGTACCGGTGCATCAATCCGACAAGGAATCGACAACACCAAGCACCTTGGCATCACTCCGCTGGGACAGAGATGACACCACACCAAGGAACAATTATGCAGATAGGAGGGTGCAGGTGGTGAATCGAAGCCGATGCCACCTACACTTACCAGACCAACCGCTAGTGACAAGATAAATAATCTATATGCATGCTATGCAACAAACAAGTGCAGCAAACCGATAAGACTGTATACTACCGTTTACTAATGCTCACGCGGTCCAAGGCATCCTACAGCCATGCCTGCTCTGATACCAACTCTGTGGCACCCCGGCTCAGAGGAAACCGGAACGCCCCGTATTCCAGCCTAGAGACAAGTCTTCTGGAATACGACACAGTTGGCATAGAACAAATCAGCTCTTTATTATTATGGATAAGGTTACAAGGGTACAAGGATTACATCGGCACGGTGATACTATGCCTGCCCAGGGTAGCTCTATGCTAACAGCGGAACAACCCGAGAAAGTGGAATCACATCTAGCAGTGGAACGACGCCGGCGGTGGTGAACTCCATTCCGCAGGGACTCTGGCTGGAACGCGTATGCTAGCTCACAAACTCGGAATCCTTGGCAAGCAAGCAATCATGGCATGACCTGCAAACTGGCATGACACGCCAGGTGAGTACTTTGAATGTACTCGCAAGCTCACAGCAACCAAAGCAGTCAAGACAAGCAACAGTATGGCATTTACAGGTTAAGCAGGTGTAAACATGATGATGCTAGAACAATATAGGCATGGCATATGAGCAGGATGACACTACATGTAACAGGTTAAAACTATCATGATGCCACTTACTCTGTTCTGAGGTTACCTCGTAACCACCACATGCAAGAACTTACCATCGAGTGTGCCACATGATAACCTCGGGACCAACCAAACTTGGTATTACAATACCGTAGTGATAACATGATCACAAGGAGCTTGGTCTTTACCCAAGATCACCACATAACACTATCAACCAAATCCGGTATCCATGATACCATGGTGATCCTTTCGTGATCACGATCAACCAACATCGGTATCCTCGATACCACAGTGATCCTCTCGCGATCACATAAAGATCAACCAACTTCTTTCTCATTGAATGGGGTTTTTATAAGCAAGATTACTATACCGTTGACCCATAGTGTATCCTACAACGAACTGTGCCCATGACCGAGGATGTGGCTATCGATAGATTATACACTCTGCAGAGGTTAGTACACTGTACCCACACCATGGAACTCATGGCCTCGTGCTCCCATTCAGGTGGACCAACGACGTTCCGACAAAACCCAATCTATTGCATGGCACTCTCCCGCCACTCCGACAAACTCCCCTTTGGGCTCTATCATGGGTGACCCCTGTGTCACTCCGGACACCTGCCACTGTCGTGGCTAAACAAAACTGTCCCAAACGGGGGCCTGAGCTCAATACCAAAACTGGGTTCACAAGGTTATAGCCGCCTACCTGATCAGGGTAGCACGCACTCATAACCTTCCCTGGTTGGAGGTACCAGCGAGAGGCATGACAATAGACCGAATTAGGGCCGCCCCATCCCAGCAAGTGTGGTTGTTGTACAGGTGAGGATGTGATGCCTTACTATGAAGATTGCATGGCTTGCGTTGGAAGCCATCAAGATTATCTTGCTGAGGAAGACTGAATAGCTTGTACTCGAACCCCCCCCCCCCCCCCCCCCCCCCCCCCCCCCCCCCCCCCCCCCCCCCCCCCCCCCCCCCCCCCCCCCCCCCCCCCCCCCCCCCCCCCCCCCCCCCCCCCCCCCCCCCCCCCCCCCCCCCCCCCCCCCCCCCCCCCCCCCCCCCCCCCCCCCCCCCCCCCCCCCCCCCCCCCCCCCCCCCCCCCCCCCCCCCCCCCCCCCCCCCCCCCCCCCCCCCCCCCCCCCCCCCCCCCCCCCCCCCCCCCCCCCCCCCCCCCCCCCCCCCCCCCCCCCCCCCCCCCCCCCCCCCCCCCCCCCCCCCCCCCCCCCCCCCCCCCCCCCCCCCCCCCCCCCCCCCCCCCCCCCCCCCCCCCCCCCCCCCCCCCCCCCCCCCCCCCCCCCCCCCCCCCCCCCCCCCCCCCCCCCCCCCCCCCCCCCCCCCCCCCCCCCCCCCCCCCCCCCCCCCCCCCCCCCCCCCCCCCCCCCCCCCCCCCCCCCCCCCCCCCCCCCCCCCCCCCCCCCCCCCCCCCCCCCCCCCCCCCCCCCCCCCCCCCCCCCCCCCCCCCCCCCCCCCCCCCCCCCCCCCCCCCCCCCCCCCCCCCCCCCCCCCCCCCCCCCCCCCCCCCCCCCCCCCCCCCCCCCCCCCCCCCCCCCCCCCCCCCCCCCCCCCCCCCCCCCCCCCCCCCCCCCCCCCCCCCCCCCCCCCCCCCCCCCCCCCCCCCCCCCCCCCCCCCCCCCCCCCCCCCCCCCCCCCCCCCCCCCCCCCCCCCCCCCCCCCCCCCCCCCCCCCCCCCCCCCCCCCCCCCCCCCCCCCCCCCCCCCCCCCCCCCCCCCCCCCCCCCCCCCCCCCCCCCCCCCCCCCCCCCCCCCCCCCCCCCCCCCCCCCCCCCCCCCCCCCCCCCCCCCCCCCCCCCCCCCCCCCCCCCCCCCCCCCCCCCCCCCCCCCCCCCCCCCCCCCCCCCCCCCCCCCCCCCCCCCCCCCCCCCCCCCCCCCCCCCCCCCCCCCCCCCCCCCCCCCCCCCCCCCCCCCCCCCCCCCCCCCCCCCCCCCCCCCCCCCCCCCCCCCCCCCCCCCCCCCCCCCCCCCCCCCCCCCCCCCCCCCCCCCCCCCCCCCCCCCCCCCCCCCCCCCCCCCCCCCCCCCCCCCCCCCCCCCCCCCCCCCCCCCCCCCCCCCCCCCCCCCCCCCCCCCCCCCCCCCCCCCCCCCCCCCCCCCCCCCCCCCCCCCCCCCCCCCCCCCCCCCCCCCCCCCCCCCCCCCCCCCCCCCCCCCCCCCCCCCCCCCCCCCCCCCCCCCCCCCCCCCCCCCCCCCCCCCCCCCCCCCCCCCCCCCCCCCCCCCCCCCCCCCCCCCCCCCCCCCCCCCCCCCCCCCCCCCCCCCCCCCCCCCCCCCCCCCCCCCCCCCCCCCCCCCCCCCCCCCCCCCCCCCCCCCCCCCCCCCCCCCCACGTGGGGAGGTGACGGAAGAGGCAGGGGAATTAAGAGCAAGGTGACGGCTCGCCGGGAAGCTGCCAGCGAGCTCACCTCATACGACCACTGTGCTGCTCGTGCGCGCACTTGGCCGTATGCGGCGGTGAGGCTCGCCGGAGTTTGGAGAGGGTTCTGGAGTGGGACGCGGAGGGTGGCAACAAAGTCGGCACGACGGGACAAGGAAAGGCAGCTCGAGGTGGCCGGAGCGGTCATGTCGGACGCGGTCGGCGTGCAGAGCACGACTTTGGCTCGGGCAGACGCGTGGTCACCGTGTGCATTGGTGCACACGGTGCGCTCTGGCCCATGCAGTCATGTCTACAAGGTAGTCCTTGCTCCCTGAGGCATCACAGAAGTGATAGATCAGCAAAAGAGACCAAGAGTAGATGTGAGGCTTCACTGGAAGTTTGTTGTAGCAAACTTGACTGAACAACTATGATCAACAGGGAGGTGATAAGAGTCAAATGTGATGTCTGGGAGGTTTAGGTTAAGAAGGACTATAATCCTGTGCAATTAGAGAGGATTTGGACAAGTATTTAGCATAGTTGCTTTGCAACTGACCAATCTGGTCCAAAAAAAAGATCTTGATGTGGCACTCACATATAGTGTTGCCTTGGGCTGAAAATGGGCATAGAATGAGGATTTGGTCATATGAGAGTGCCATAAAAATTTCATGCTATTTGGACAAGCCAAAATGGTACTTCCTTCATAATGGACCTCTCTAACCAGAATCTTAAGGGAATTTATGAGTAAAATTGGCTACATGAAATGAGCCAAAATTTGGGTAAGAGTTAACATATATGTAGAATCACATTCTGGTAATTATTCATGAATTATGGAGCAATATAATGTATAGTTGCTTCACAATTTAAAATAATAGCTAGAAACAAAGATTGGAAGGTGTGCTCACATATGTGCTGGTATGATGCTCAAATCTTGTGTATAGTGTTAATTTGAGCATATTGAGATCATGGCAGAATATCAACTCATTTGGATCAACCTACCTAGTACTTCCTTCATTAAGCTTCCAGCTGACTAGAAACTTTGGAAATTTGCCAAGGAAGATTTACTAGCCCACTTGAGCTGAATTTTGGCAAGAGGCAAGGATAATGGTAGGAAAGAGTGCACAAAAATTTTGAGAGCAAGCAAGCAAAGATAAAGGGTACTTGCTTCTCAAACTGCCAGCTAGGGCAGAATCAGAAAAGGAATATTGGTGAAATATTTTTGAACATGGCAAGAAAGGATTTTGACATATTTGAGGAAGATATGACCCAAACAATTTATGAGAATTATTTGGGAATCTTTGGAATGCTAGAAATGTGGGTTGCTTCACAACCCAGGGCAAATAGGGTTATTCCTTTAATAGAAAAAGGAATATTCCCAAGGAAAAGAATATTGGGATTGGTCCAAGATGTAAATGACAAGGTCTTGGGATGGTTTTGAGCTTGACAAGCCACTTGGGAGAAGAAGCAAGGGTGATCTCTCCAGGTTCCAAAACCACTAAGCCACAGAAAAGCAAATCCAGACCAAAATCAAAAGAAAAAAAGAAATGGGCAAAATCCAGGGTGTTACAATATTGGTGTAAAGCGCATGAAGAAACTCCATGCTGATGGACTTTTGGAGTCACTTGATTTTGAACCATGCCTCATTGGCAAGATAACTAAAACCCCATTTTCCGGAACAATGGAATGGGCAAGTGACCTGTTGGAAATCATACATGCTGATGTGTGCGGCCCGATGAGTGTTGACGCGTGCAGTGGATATCGTTATTTCCTCACCTTCTTCGATGATTTGAGTAGATATGGGTATATTTACTTAATAAAGCATAAGTCTGAAACGTTTGAAAAGTTCAAGCAATTTCAGAGTGAAGTTGAGAATCATCATAACAAGAAGATTAAATTCCTACGATCCGATCGAGGGGGAGAATATCTGAGTTATCAGTTTGGCAATCACTTAAGACAATGTGGAATTGTTTCACAGTTGACGCCACCTGGAACACCACAGCATAATGGTGTGTCCGAACGTCGTAATCATACCTTATTGGATATGGTGCGTTCTGTGATGTCTCTTGCCGATCTACCACTATCGTTTTGGGGTTATGCATTAGATACATCTGCATTCACTTTAAATAGGGCACCATCTAAGTTCGTGGAGACGACACCATATGAACTTTGGTTTGGCAAGAAGCCTGAGTTGTCGTTTCTTAAGGTTTGGGGCTGCGATGCTTATGTCAAAAGGCTTCAGCCGAAAAAGCTCGAACCCTAAGCGGACAAATGTGTCTTCATAGGATACCCAAAAGAGACGGTTGGGTACACCTTCTATCTCAGATCCGAGGGCAAAGTGTTTGTCGCTAAGAATGGGTCCTTTCTCGAGAAAGAGTTTCTCTCGAAAGAATTGAGTGGGAGGAAGATAGAACTTGATGAGGTTGTTGAACCTTTACTTCAACCAGAGTGTAGCGCAGCATAGAAAGATGTTTCTATGGCACCTACGTCAGTTGAAGAGGAAGCTGATGATGATGATCATGAAGCTTCGGATCAAGTTACTATCGAACCTCGTAGGTCGACAAGGGTACGTACAGCTTCTAAGTGGTACGGTTACCCTATCTTAGAGGTCATGTTGTTGAACAATGGTGAACCTATGAGCTATGGAGAAGCGATGGTGGGCCCGGATTCCAACAAATGGCTAGAAGCCATGAAATCCGAGATAGGATCCATGTATGAGAACAAAGTATGGACTTTAGTGGACTTGCCCGATGGTCGGCAAGCCATTGAAAATAAGTGGATCTTTAAGAAGAAGACAGACGATGATGGTAATGTCACCATTTATGAAGCTCGACTTGTCGCAAAGAAGTTTCCAACAAGTTCAAGGAGTTGACTATGATGAGACTTTCTCACTCATAGCGATGCTAAAGTCTGTTGGAATTATGTTAGCAGTTGCTGCATTTTCTGGCAGATGGATGTCAAAACAAAGTTTCCTTCACGTTTTCCGTGAGGAAAGGTTGTAAGTGATACAACCAGAAGGTTTTGTCGATCCTAAGGATGCTAAAAGGTATGCAAGCTCCAGTGATCCTATTATGGACTGGAGCAAGCATCTCAGAGTTGGAACATATGCTTTGATGAGGTGATCAAAGCTTTTGGGTTTATACAAAGTTTGCAGGAAACTTGTATTTACAAGAAAAGTGAGTGGGAGCACTACAACATTTCTGATAAGTATATGTGGATGACATATTGTTGATCGGAAATGATGTAGAATTTCTGGAAAGCATAAAGGGTTGTTTGAAAGGAGTTTTTCAAAGGACGACCTAGGTAAAGCTGCTTACATATTGGGCAACAAGATCTATAGAGATAGATCAAGACGCCTGATAAGACTTTCACAGAGCACATACCTTGACAAGATTTTGAAGGAGTTCAAAATGGATCGGTCAAAGAAGGAGTTCTTGTGTGAGTTGTAAGGTGTGAAGTTGAGTAAGACTCAAAGCTCGACCACGGCAGAAGAAAGGAAAAGGACGAAGGTCGTCCCCTATGCCTCAGCCATAGGCTCGATACGGTATGCCATGTTGTGTACCGCACCTGATGTGTGCCTTGCCACGTGTCTGGCAAGGGGGTACAAGAGTGATCTAGGAGTGGATCACTGGACAGCGGTCAAAATTATCCTTAGAGGAATAAGGAAATGTTTCTCGATTATGCCCCCCCCCCCCCCCCCCCCCCGGCGTAAAGGGTTACGTTGATGCAAGCTTTAACACCAATCCGGATGAGTCTCAGTAGCAAACCGGATACGTATAGTGGAGCAGCCATTTGGAATAGCTCCAAGTGGAGCGTGGTAGCAGCATCTACAATATGACATAGAGATTTGCGTAGTACACGCGGATCTGAATGTTGCAGACCCGTTGACTAAAACCTCTCTCACAAGCATTACATGATCAAACCCCAGAACTCATTGGGTGTTAATCACATGGTGATGTGAACTAGATTTTTTTTAGAGAGGAGGCATCTGACCGGTCTTAAACTGAGGCCCTAACAAGGTTCAAACAAGGTTAAGGAAAGAAAGGAGAGGTAGCAGATACAGGCCATCAGGCCATACACGTGACGCAGCACGGTAAGACTAGCAAGAACGGTCAACAGGAAGACCGAGGCATGGGCCATCCACCTCTATCCATGCCCTACACCGCACACCGGAGGTCAGTGCACTTTGCTCGCACCCTTGACGTGAGTCCCTCCACGAGCCTTCTGTCTTGGCGCCTTGCCAGCAGCTTCCACAGCTGCAACAGAGAAACAGTTTTGTACAGCAGGTCAGCTGGGTGCCGAATGAAAATACCCTCTATCAAAGCTTTATTCCTAGTGGTCCAAAGTGCCCACGCAATAGCCCCAAGTCCCATGCACGCGAGAGATTTCTATCTCCCTCTCAGGTCTCTCACTAGACGATAAAAATCCAAAAAACCAGACGGGTTCCAATCATTCCCGGTCACCTCTCTAATCGCGCTCCATACAAATCGCGCCGTAACGCACCGAAACAATATATGATCTCTATCCTCACTCTCCCCACACCAGGGACAGTTCCCATCTCCAGGACCACGGCGTTTCTGAACTTGGTCCCCACTCGTAATCCTATTTCGGGCCACTTGACAAAGAAAGATCCGAATTTTGGCTGGTAGAGGGGCTTTCCAAATACCAGAAAGGTCGCATTGCGAGGACCCATGAAAGATTTCTTTATATAAAGACCCAGTAGTGAATTGGCCGGATGAATGAAGCCGCCAAATCACCTCATCTTGTCCAGCAGAAATGTGCACATGCTGGAGGTGCGTACGAAGCTCATCCCACTCAATCATTTCAGGAGGGCCAAGGGAGCGCCGAAACATGGGGCCCCATCGGTCCTGGTGCCACACATCTGTCACCCTCGCATTTTGGTTCCCAGCAATGGCACAGAGCAGAGGGAACGCCTCCTGAAGGGGGTGATTCAGGAGCCAGCGATCCCACCAAAAAGAGATAGATCACCCATTTCGCAATGTGAACTTAGTCCCCAGCCGTAAGAGAGGCTGTACTTTTTGAATGTCCCTCGCAAACTGAGATAAAGGGATATTGCGTTTGAACTCCACTCCATCCACATCGAGGTATTTTGCCCTAAAAATGTCGAGCCAAAGCCCGCCCTGTCCAGTGAGGGTTTCCACGCCCATTTGGCCATAAGGCACCAGTTTAGAATTTTGGTGTTAATCACCCCCAAGCCTCCCAGCTCCTTTGGTTGGCAAATGTGTTCCCACCTCACCATGTGGTATTTTTGTTTCTGATTTTCCTTTGCCCAAAAGAATCTGGATCTCACCCTATCCAATTTATCATGAATCCCATCCCGAAGCAAGTAGAATCCCAAAATGAACATCGAAATGTTAGTAAGACAATCATTAACCAGAACCAAACGACCTCCCGAAGCAAGGAGCTTGCCTTGCCACGGCTCCACACGCGCCTCAGCCTTTTCAACCATCGGCTGGAAATCCATCATGGAAAGAGCCCTCGCAGAAATAGGCATCCCCAAATATTTCATGGGGATGGAGCCTAGTTCGTAATTCATCATATGGACCGCGCGGAGCTGCGATTCAAGATCACCTCCAGTCACAAATGCCTCACTTTTATCAAAGTTAATTTTGAGGCCCGACATCTCCTCAAAACACATGAGGATAAACTTTAGGTTCATAATCTCCCTCTCCGAATTTTTGATGAAAATAAGAGTATCATCAGCATACTGCAAATGAGAAATCCCTCCAGGAATAATAGACGCCCGAAATGTGCCCAGCCGATTTAGCTCTATCCAGAATGCCTGCCAAGGCATCCGCCGTCACATTAAACAGCAGCAGAGAAATGGGGTCTCCCTGACGAAAGCCCCTCTTATTTCGAAAATAGGGACCGATCTGGCCATTAAGGTTGGCAGCCGTTTGGCCCCCACGGGCAAGTTGTTGCATCAAACTTATCCAAAGGGGGTCAAAGCCCTTCTGGCGCAACACCTCCTCAAAAAAGTCCCATCTCACTCTATCGTACGCCTTCTCGAAATCAATTTTTAGAATGAACACCTCTTCCTTAGTTTGTCAAATCTCATGCAACACCTCATGCAAGACGGCAACTACGTCCAAGATAGTCCTCCCTCTAATAAATGCAGATTGACCCGAGTCAATAATCTTATGTGCCACCGGGGAAAGACGATTTGCGAAACCTTTAGCCAACAGCCGAAAACTCACATTAATAAGCGTGAGAGGCCGGAACTGCCAAATGTTGTCCGCACCCTGGACCTTCAGAATAAGAGCAAGAATGCCATAATTTAGCCTTTTCACGTCTATCCGCCCCAACGTAAATTCGTGGACCATCTCAGCAAATTGGGGGCCTATCATGCTCCAGAATTTCTTGTAAAAAATCACGGGGAACCCGTCCGGACCCAGGGCCATGTTCACTCTCATTGCCTTTAAGTTGGCAGTAATCTCCTCAAGTGAAAAAGGTCTAATCAGCGCTGAATTATCTAGCACAGACACCCTCCTATGGCCAGTCCACATATTCGGCCCCAAAGACACAGCTCCATTTCCGGCTACACCCAAAAGACCTCTATAGAAACCATCCACATGGGCCCTAAGGGCAGCTTCCTCAGAGTACGTAGTCCCACCCTCGTGGAGGAGGGAAATCATGCACCTCCTCCTTCGGCCATTGGCCACCGCATGGAAAAATTTCGTGCTAGCATCCCCTTTCAGCACCCACTTTTGTTGCCCACGTTGCTTCCAATACAAATCTTCGCATGTCAAAATGAAAACCATCTCATTTTCAAGCTCGTATCTCTGCGCCCATTCCCCTCTAGAGAGGCTAGATACATCCGCCTTCGTGTCCAGCCCCTTAATTTCTGACAACATAAAGCCTCCTTGCGAGCCTTAGAGAAACTGCCAAAGTTAGCCCCCCATCCTCTGAGATGATGTCTAGTACGACGGATACAATGCTGCCACTCATCCATCAAGTCACACAATGGCCCATATCTATGGGGCCTACATCCTCTCGCCTTCTCCCAAATATCACGCACTCTCTCCACAAATCCTGGCTGGAGCAGCCACTGGCGTTCAAAGAAAAACTGTTTCGAAGGGCGTCTTGTTCCCTCGCCCGAATTCAGCACTAACGGACAGTGATCCGACCCCAGCCTAGTTTCCACCACCAGCGAGCACGAAGGGTATTTAGCCCTCCATTCAGTGGAGACAAAAACCCGATCAAGCACACACCTCACCGGGAGATCCTGGTTGTTAGACCAAGTGAAGCGAGCACCCACCCTTGGGAGATCGATAAGTTGGAGGTCCGCTATCCAATCATTAAAATTGTCAACCAGCCCTTGGTCGAGAATTCTCCTATTACTCTTATCATCAGCCGATCTAATAAGATTAAAATCACCTCCCACAACAATCGGCAGAGAGGTCCCCTCAATCTTAGCGTACAATTCCCTTAGAAAGTCAAGGGAACGTGAGTGGTATGCCGGCCCATACACCACGAGAAGTTCCCATTTGAACTTGTTATTTCTCTGAGTAACTTGTGCCCCAAGAAAGAACTCCCCCTGGAGAAAGAGATTTCCTCAAATACATGCTTCTTCAACCCCAGGAGAATCCCACCCGAACGTCCCGTAGCCGGAACCCACTCCCAGTGGAACCGATCACCTCCACCGAGAGAATCTACCTCAATTTGAGAAAAGGAAGACCGAATTGTCTCTTGCAGCCCCACAAAGTCCATCTTTTGGTCCCGGATATATTCGATCAGTTGGCGACGCCGGTCCCACTGCCCAAACCCTCTCAAATTCCATATTAGGCCTTTCATTGGGTCATCAAGGGGGATCGGGCCCGCGCCCCTTCAACATCACATTCCTCACGGATCGGCGATGCCCCACGGCCACGGCAACTGCCTCGACCACGGCCACGCCCCCGGCCATGCCCACGGCCTCGGCCAGAAGAAGCCCGGCCCAAGGAGCCTGCCGTCACCCTGGCAGGGTCCTTGGGAACCGAGCCAATGTCAGCCAACGCCTCTTCAGCCACAATGGTGCGAGCTAGATCCCTCCGGGCCAAGGCCTCCGCAATAGCAGCTTGCGCTGCCTCTTGAGCCCAAAAACTCTCGATCACCTCTAAGGGGGATTTCCCTTCCGTCCCCAGCACAATATTGCAGTCACTCACCACTCTCAAAAGATGCACATTAGGAGCCAGCTCAAGCACCTTAAAGGAAGACATAGATCGGGTTAAGGGTTTAGAGATTATACCTTTAAGGGACTTGTTTGCCTTGAGCTCCATCGCCTTGTCCATCATCTTCGACGCCTTAGAAGAGGCTGCCCGCGCGCTCGACCAGGACGCCCGCGGAGGAGAAACAGTAGCAGCAGTCCCCCGCGGCTGAACCGGAGGCACGGGCACCTCCCTCATCTCCTCGAATGCCTCAACGCAATCCTCCACCTCCATCAGGTTTTCAACGAACGCCTCCCCATCAAACTGAGCCGAAAGATCAGTCACAGGAACCCCAATGCCACCCGCCTTGGCACCCACTGCCAAGAGAATCACCGCCGAAGAAGCCGAGCGGAGAGTAGGGGACGAGCACGGGGTAGAGGACGCGCTCGGGACCGGTGAGAAGGCAGCCATGATACCCGACCCTACCGCGCGCGCCCGCCCCCCACCCCGAGCAGGCGAGGCCAGTACCTCCATCTCGCGAGCAGGAGAAGCGAGGGAGGTCGTGGACTTGGGAAGGGAGCCGGCCGAGGAAGACGGCGAATCCAGGGCTTCCGTAGTCGCAAGGTTGGAGCCATACTGGTCCACATCCATGGGCACAGAGCCCATCTCCCAGCGCAGCATCCGAGGAGTATCCACCGGAGGCAAGCAACCAGCCACCAAGGTCACCGCCACCTCACCACCGCCTTCCAAAGTAGCCGCAGCCTACCGTCCACCACCGCCCGAGGAGACCACAGCCGAAGATCCACCCTTGGACGCATTGGGCGCTTTGGCACCCGCCGCATCCCACTCCGCAGTCGATAGGCTAGGCACCGAGTCATCTCCACCATCCCCATCATCATCTTCATCCGAGCGCGGCCGAGGAGGAGAAGGGGGAGGCGGAAGCAGAGCAAGCGGGCCCCCCCATCTCACACTCCACCCTCATCTGGAATCCACTCAGATCCCGGAAGATCTCGAAGAGGCCGTTGATCATGGCCAGGTCGCGGCACCAGATCTTGGCCCGCATCGGAGCCCCACGAAGACCCCCCATGTCCGGGCGAACAATCGATAACTCGTCGATGACCACCGCCTTACCCACCACCCTCAGAAACTCCTTGATAAGAGGAGCCAACCGCAGCTTGTCCGGAATCCCAGTGACCCGCACCCAACACTCCTGCAGCCGCGACACCGCATTGGGCTCCCAGAACGGCTCGCCCACCTCTGCCTTATGCTCACTGATCGTTAACATGATCGTCCCACTCTTCTCGGACATTCTCAGCACTTCCTTGGACGGATACACCATCGAAAAACAATTCTTCCGCACCTCCACCACTTGCCAGTCCCAATCCGAGTCCCACATGTCATTCAAGTCCCGGTGAATGGACTCCTCCGTGGCGTCACCCACCGTAACCACCAGAGAGGCAGCATTAGCTGGCAGCACCACCTCCTCCTTCACACCTCCCTCCCATAGATAGAACCCCTGCCCCTTCATGCCAAAACCATACATAATCAGCTCCGATTTTGCTTGGCGTGAAGGGCAGTTGTTGGAAGTATGCCCCTCCTGCTTGCAGACAAAGCACAACGACTCAAATTCGCACATCACTTGATAATGTCCTTTTCGGCCACACTTGAAGCACATAACCTCAGAAAGATTCGGAGCAGCCCCCCTACACCCCGTTGGTTCTGGCGCGCAGCACCACCCTCGCCATCCCAGGGCCGGCGGTCACCCTCGCCACCCCGGGGTCCAAAGGACCGATCACGGTCACCACCACCCCCGCGAGCCGCCCCCGAAGAGCTAGCCACCTGCTGGCCAGAAGGGCGCCCCTGGCCTTGGGGCGGAGGACGGCCAGGAGGGGGAGGGGGCAGCGGCGGAGATGACTCGCGAGAAGAGCCTCTGCCATGTGAAGACGACCCCCCCCCCCCCCCCCCCCCCCCCCCCCCCCCCCCCCCCCCCCCCCCCCCCCCCCCCCCCCCCCCCCCCCCCCCCCCCCCCCCCCCCCCCCCCCCCCCCCCCCCCCCCCCCCCCCCCCCCCCCCCCCCCCCCCCCCCCCCCCCCCCCCCCCCCCCCCCCCCCCCCCCCCCCCCCCCCCCCCCCCCCCCCCCCCCCCCCCCCCCCCCCCCCCCCCCCCCCCCCCCCCCCCCCCCCCCCCCCCCCCCCCCCCCCCCCCCCCCCCCCCCCCCCCCCCCCCCCCCCCCCCCCCCCCCCCCCCCCCCCCCCCCCCCCCCCCCCCCCCCCCCCCCCCCCCCCCCCCCCCCCCCCCCCCCCCCCCCCCCCCCCCCCCCCCCCCCTCGGGCAAGTAACATACCGATAGACAAAGGGAACTACATACGGGATTAGCTGAATCCTTGACATCGAGGTTCGACCGATAAGATCTTCGTAGAATATGTGGGAACGAATATGGGCATCCAGGTCCCACTATTGGTTATTGACCATAGAGGTGTCTCTGTCATGTCTGCATAGTTCTCGAACCCGCAGGGTCTACACAATTAATGTTTGGTGATGATATAAGTATCCAAGGAAGCCTGGATCTCAATCTCCTCCTCCTACTCAGAATCATCTCTCAGCCGCCAGAACCGCTCGAGATCCGGGCCGGCTGCCGGCGCCCCCGGCCACACACCATCCACCAGAGCAGCCCCGGCCATCACCCTCGCTGAGGCCGCCCCGCCCGTCGAGGGAGCCGCCACCCCCCGCTGGTCGCCCAGCAGGAGAGCTCCAATAGTCATATTCGGCCCCATTCCTCCGCCGTGAACTAGATTATGAACTCTAGTGCAAGTGGGAGACTATTGGAAATATGCCCTAGAGGCAATAATAAATTGGTTATTATCATATTACCCTATTCATGATAATCATTTATTATCCATGCTAGAATTGTATTGATCGAAAACTCAGATACATGTGTGGATACATAGACAACAACGTGTCCCTAGTGAGCCTCTACTAGACTAGCTCGTTGATCAAAGAGGGCTATGGTTTCCTAGCCGTAGACATGTTTTGTCATTTGATAATGGGGTCACATCATTAGGAGAATGATGTGATGGACAAGACCCAAACTATGAACGTAGCATATGATCGTATCAAGTTTATTGCTATCGTTTTCTGCATGTCAAGTATATGTTCCTATGACTATGATATCATGCAACTCACTGACACCGGAGGAGTAACTTGTGTGTACCAAACGTCACAACATAACTAGGTTACTATAAAGGTGCTCTACAGGTATCTCCGAGGGTGTCTGCTGAGTTGGCATGGATCAAGACTGGGATTTGTCACTCCGTATGACGGAGAAGTATCTCAGGGCCCACTCGGTAATACAATATCACAATGAGCTTGCAAGCAATGTGACTAATGAGTTAGCCACGGGATCTTGTATTACGGAACAAGTAAAGAGACTTGACGGTAGCGATATTGAACTAGGTATGGAGATACCGATGATCGAATCTCGGGCAAGTAACATACCGATAGACAAAGGGAACTACATACGGGATTAGCTGAATCCTTGACATCGAGGTTCGACCGATAAGATCTTCGTAGAATATGTGGGAACGAATATGGGCATCCAGGTCCCACTATTGGTTATTGACCATAGAGGTGTCTCTGTCATGTCTGCATAGTTCTCGAACCCGCAGGGTCTACACAATTAATGTTTGGTGATGATATAAGTATAGTTGAGTCATTATGGTGGTTACCGAAGGTTGTTCGGAGTCCGAATGAGATCCCGAACATGATGATGAACTCTGGAATGGTCCGGAGGTGAGGACTGATATATTGGACGAAGGGTGTTGGAGTCCAGAATTGTTCTGGTGGTACCGAGTGATGAGCAATATGACCGAAAGGGGTTTCGGGGGGCCCCGACAAGTGTTGGGGGGCCTCATGGGCCAAGGGAAGGGGGCCCACCAGCCCACTAAGGGGTTGTGCGCCCCCTCACCCCATCCCACGTTGCTAGAAGAGGTGGGGGCGCCTCCCTAGGGTTTTACCTCCACTTGGCTTGGGGGCCA
>JAAAWM010012172.1:0-202133 GCA_036873465.1 Thinopyrum obtusiflorum | reverse complement strand
CGGCCATGTGAATGGCCTTGTGATGAGTTCTTGAGAGAAGCTGGGATTCATGAAGATTTTTATCATTTGGCTGAGAATGCAGGCCTCACCGCCTTCCTCCACGACCAGCGTGAAACAGTCCCCCCCCCCCCCCTGAATAGTATCTCTTACTCACCAATATCTTTGTGCAAAATTTTCATTTCCATGCTAGGAGATCACCACCTTCGGTGGAATTTTATTTATATGATGTGCATAAGGAGATGTCGTTTTATGATTTTTGCCGGGTCTGTTTGATACCCTTTGAGGGCAGCATAGAGGAACCACATCGTAATGGTGTGGAGGGATTTATTGATATGATTGTTGTAGGGGAAACGAGGAAAGTTTCCGATGCGAGAATCACTAGCATACATTTTCCTGTTTTACGTTACTTCGCAATATTTGCTAGTAGATGCTTAATTGGTCACGTGAACTGTGGGAACCTCAGTGCTCCGGATATTGCCATTTTGCACCATGCCTTGTTTAATGATACTACTTTCATCTTAGGCGCTATTGTTGCTAGATGGTTAAATGAACCGTGCTAAGGGCCCCGTCCTCGGAGGCATCTTTGCCTCGTGCCTTGCTGCACACTTTAACATACCTATCAGGCATTATGAGAAAGAGGAAAAGTTACTGCCTCCTATTGCTCTAGGTTATAAAAGTATGTTAGCACATGAGTTTATTATTAAGGATAGGAATAAGACACTCAAATACAAATTGATACTTAACAAAAATTATTGTGAGTTTATTACCTTGCCTGCGCCTTCTTTGTTTGACATATTTTCAGGCAAGTACCTTGTTCTGCCGGAGGACATTCTTGCCTACCGGAACTAGATGTCAGCTGCAGAGCCGGAGCCACAATCTGACCCTCACCGTCAGTCTGTTTACCAGTGGAACCCGGAGGAGATCGCCAGCCAGTGGCAATCTGAGGACCCTTCTCAGTATGACCCCAGTTACAACTTTGATCCATGGGCATAGACCAACTTAGGCCAGAAGCCTAAGCTTGGGGGAGTATGTATCTCTCACCGATATTACATTCATGTTCACACACTCATGCTAGTTGTCGGTGCTCATACTTTTTCATTGTATCATCCACGCTAGTTTATTTTCATTTTCTCGCTTTCTTCTTGTGTGTTTGAAAAACCTTAAGAAAAACAAAAAAAATTAGTTGTAGCTTTTAGCTAGTTTACTTTCCATGCGTGTAGTAGTAATTAAAAAGAAAACCCAAAAAGATTTCTCGTTCTTCTTTTGCTTGTTGGGAGCTTTCCCGTGTAAATAGTTTTGTTTCTTTTCTTTCCTTTTGGGGTCGAGAGGAGAAGACCATAATGAAAATGTTGAGTGGCTCTTATATGCATTATTGTTGATCTATCAAAGAGCCCATATTACCTTGTCTTCTTTCTTGAATTGAATGCTTGCAGATTCCAGCTTAGTCCAATGCACATGCACTATTATTATTATCCACATCGTTCGGTCGTGCAAGTGAAAGGCAGTAATGATGATTATATGATGAACTTATTTAGATGAGGAAAGCTGGTATGAACTCGACCTCCCTTGTTTTTGTAAATATGATTAGTCCATCGTTCCTGATTCAGCCTATTATGAAAGAAACATATTTGCAATAACAATTAGAGATTGTAGTTGCTTATGCCATGCTTAATTAGCTAGGAGTTTACAATGGTTATTTTGCGTGCCAACATGCTATTAAAATGGTTGTGATGTGGTATGGTAGGGTGGTATCCTCCTTTGAATGATTCGAGTGGCTTGACTTGGCACATGTTCACGCATGTAGTTGAAACAAAATCAACATAGCCTCCACGATATCCTACTCATGCTTGCATTCGGTGTTGATTAATTTTAATGCATGTTCATGACTGTTGTTGCTCTCTAGCTGGTCGCTTCCCAGTCTATTTCTAGCCTTCACTTGTACTAAGCGGGAATACTGCTTGTGCATCCAATTCCATAAACCCCAAAGTTATTCCATATGAGTCCACCATACCTACCTATATACGGTATCTACCCGCCGTTCCAAGTAAATTTGTATGTGTCAAACTCTAAACCTTGAAATAAACATTCTGTTTCGTATGCTTGAATAGCTCATGTATCAACTAGGGCTGTATGTATCCTCCATGCTAGGCGGGTTATTCTCAAGAGGAGTGGACTCTGCTCCTCATTCACGAGAAAATGGCTAGTCACCGGGATGCCCAGTCCCATGCTCAAATCAAATCAAAATAATTGCAAACAAAACTCCCCCATGATTGTTGTTAGTTGGAGGCACCCGTTGTTTCGGGCAAGCCATGGATTGATGCTTGTTGGTGGTGGGGGAGTATAAACTTTACCATTCTGCTTGGGAACTGCCCATAATGTGTGTCCCCCCCCCCCCCCCCCCCCCCCCCCCCCCCCCCCCCCCCCCCCCCCCCCCCCCCCCCCCCCCCCCCCCCCCCCCCCCCCCCCCCCCCCCCCCCCCCCCCCCCCCCCCCCCCCCCCCCCCCCCCCCCCCCCCCCCCCCCCCCCCCCCCCCCCCCCCCCCCCCCCCCCCCCCCCCCCCCCCCCCCCCCCCCCCCCCCCCCCCCCCCCCCCCCCCCCCCCCCCCCCCCCCCCCCCCCCCCCCCCCCCCCCCCCCCCCCCCCCCCCCCCCCCCCCCCCCCCCCCCCCCCCCCCCCCCCCCCCCCCCCCCCCCCCCCCCCCCCCCCCCCCCCCCCCCCCCCCCCCCCCCCCCCCCCCCCCCCCCCCCCCCCCCCCCCCCCCCCCCCCCCCCCCCCCCCCCCCCCCCCCCCCCCCCCCCCCCCCCCCCCCCCCCCCCCCCCCCCCCCCCCCCCCCCCCCCCCCCCCCCCCCCCCCCCCCCCCCCCCCCCCCCCCCCCCCCCCCCCCCCCCCCCCCCCCCCCCCCCCCCCCCCCCCCCCCCCCCCCCCCCCCCCCCCCCCCCCCCCCCCCCCCCCCCCCCCCCCCCCCCCCCCCCCCCCCCCCCCCCCCCCCCCCCCCCCCCCCCCCCCCCCCCCCCCCCCCCCCCCCCCCCCCCCCCCCCCCCCCCCCCCCCCCCCCCCCCCCCCCCCCCCCCCCCCCCCCCCCCCCCCCCCCCCCCCCCCCCCCCCCCCCCCCCCCCCCCCCCCCCCCCCCCCCCCCCCCCCCCCCCCCCCCCCCCCCCCCCCCCCCCCCCCCCCCCCCCCCCCCCCCCCCCCCCCCCCCCCCCCCCCCCCCCCCCCCCCCCCCCCCCCCCCCCCCCCCCCCCCCCCCCCCCCCCCCCCCCCCCCCCCCCCCCCCCCCCCCCCCCCCCCCCCCCCCCCCCCCCCCCCCCCCCCCCCCCCCCCCCCCCCCCCCCCCCCCCCCCCCCCCCCCCCCCCCCCCCCCCCCCCCCCCCCCCCCCCCCCCCCCCCCCCCCCCCCCCCCCCCCCCCCCCCCCCCCCCCCCCCCCCCCCCCCCCCCCCCCCCCCCCCCCCCCCCCCCCCCCCCCCCCCCCCCCCCCCCCCCCCCCCCCCCCCCCCCCCCCCCCCCCCCCCCCCCCCCCCCCCCCCCCCCCCCCCCCCCCCCCCCCCCCCCCCCCCCCCCCCCCCCCCCCCCCCCCCCCCCCCCCCCCCCCCCCCCCCCCCCCCCCCCCCCCCCCCCCCCCCCCCCCCCCCCCCCCCCCCCCCCCCCCCCCCCCCCCCCCCCCCCCCCCCCCCCCCCCCCCCCCCCCCCCCCCCCCCCCCCCCCCCCCCCCCCCCCCCCCCCCCCCCCCCCCCCCCCCCCCCCCCCCCCCCCCCCCCCCCCCCCCCCCCCCCCCCCCCCCCCCCCCCCCCCCCCCCCCCCCCCCCCCCCCCCCCCCCCCCCCCCCCCCCCCCCCCCCCCCCCCCCCCCCCCCCCCCCCCCCCCCCCCCCCCCCCCCCCCCCCCCCCCCCCCCCCCCCCCCCCCCCCCCCCCCCCCCCCCCCCCCCCCCCCCCCCCCCCCCCCCCCCCCCCCCCCCCCCCCCCCCCCCCCCCCCCCCCCCCCCCCCCCCCCCCCCCCCCCCCCCCCCCCCCCCCCCCCCCCCCCCCCCCCCCCCCCCCCCCCCCCCCCCCCCCCCCCCCCCCCCCCCCCCCCCCCCCCCCCCCCCCCCCCCCCCCCCCCCCCCCCCCCCCCCCCCCCCCCCCCCCCCCCCCCCCCCCCCCCCCCCCCCCCCCCCCCCCCCCCCCCCCCCCCCCCCCCCCCCCCCCCCCCCCCCCCCCCCCCCCCCCCCCCCCCCCCCCCCCCCCCCCCCCCCCCCCCCCCCCCCCCCCCCCCCCCCCCCCCCCCCCCCCCCCCCCCCCCCCCCCCCCCCCCCCCCCCCCCCCCCCCCCCCCCCCCCCCCCCCCCCCCCCCCCCCCCCCCCCCCCCCCCCCCCCCCCCCCCCCCCCCCCCCCCCCCCCCCCCCCCCCCCCCCCCCCCCCCCCCCCCCCCCCCCCCCCCCCCCCCCCCCCCCCCCCCCCCCCCCCCCCCCCCCCCCCCCCCCCCCCCCCCCCCCCCCCCCCCCCCCCCCCCCCCCCCCCCCCCCCCCCCCCCCCCCCCCCCCCCCCCCCCCCCCCCCCCCCCCCCCCCCCCCCCCCCCCCCCCCCCCCCCCCCCCCCCCCCCCCCCCCCCCCCCCCCCCCCCCCCCCCCCCCCCCCCCCCCCCCCCCCCCCCCCCCCCCCCCCCCCCCCCCCCCCCCCCCCCCCCCCCCCCCCCCCCCCCCCCCCCCCCCCCCCCCCCCCCCCCCCCCCCCCCCCCCCCCCCCCCCCCCCCCCCCCCCCCCCCCCCCCCCCCCCCCCCCCCCCCCCCCCCCCCCCCCCCCCCCCCCCCCCCCCCCCCCCCCCCCCCCCCCCCCCCCCCCCCCCCCCCCCCCCCCCCCCCCCCCCCCCCCCCCCCCCCCCCCCCCCCCCCCCCCCCCCCCCCCCCCCCCCCCCCCCCCCCCCCCCCCCCCCCCCCCCCCCCCCCCCCCCCCCCCCCCCCCCCCCCCCCCCCCCCCCCCCCCCCCCCCCCCCCCCCCCCCCCCCCCCCCCCCCCCCCCCCCCCCCCCCCCCCCCCCCCCCCCCCCCCCCCCCCCCCCCCCCCCCCCCCCCCCCCCCCCCCCCCCCCCCCCCCCCCCCCCCCCCCCCCCCCCCCCCCCCCCCCCCCCCCCCCCCCCCCCCCCCCCCCCCCCCCCCCCCCCCCCCCCCCCCCCCCCCCCCCCCCCCCCCCCCCCCCCCCCCCCCCCCCCCCCCCCCCCCCCCCCCCCCCCCCCCCCCCCCCCCCCCCCCCCCCCCCCCCCCCCCCCCCCCCCCCCCCCCCCCCCCCCCCCCCCCCCCCCCCCCCCCCCCCCCCCCCCCCCCCCCCCCCCCCCCCCCCCCCCCCCCCCCCCCCCCCCCCCCCCCCCCCCCCCCCCCCCCCCCCCCCCCCCCCCCCCCCCCCCCCCCCCCCCCCCCCCCCCCCCCCCCCCCCCCCCCCCCCCCCCCCCCCCCCCCCCCCCCCCCCCCCCCCCCCCCCCCCCCCCCCCCCCCCCCCCCCCCCCCCCCCCCCCCCCCCCCCCCCCCCCCCCCCCCCCCCCCCCCCCCCCCCCCCCCCCCCCCCCCCCCCCCCCCCCCCCCCCCCCCCCCCCCCCCCCCCCCCCCCCCCCCCCCCCCCCCCCCCCCCCCCCCCCCCCCCCCCCCCCCCCCCCCCCCCCCCCCCCCCCCCCCCCCCCCCCCCCCCCCCCCCCCCCCCCCCCCCCCCCCCCCCCCCCCCCCCCCCCCCCCCCCCCCCCCCCCCCCCCCCCCCCCCCCCCCCCCCCCCCCCCCCCCCCCCCCCCCCCCCCCCCCCCCCCCCCCCCCCCCCCCCCCCCCCCCCCCCCCCCCCCCCCCCCCCCCCCCCCCCCCCCCCCCCCCCCCCCCCCCCCCCCCCCCCCCCCCCCCCCCCCCCCCCCCCCCCCCCCCCCCCCCCCCCCCCCCCCCCCCCCCCCCCCCCCCCCCCCCCCCCCCCCCCCCCCCCCCCCCCCCCCCCCCCCCCCCCCCCCCCCCCCCCCCCCCCCCCCCCCCCCCCCCCCCCCCCCCCCCCCCCCCCCCCCCCCCCCCCCCCCCCCCCCCCCCCCCCCCCCCCCCCCCCCCCCCCCCCCCCCCCCCCCCCCCCCCCCCCCCCCCCCCCCCCCCCCCCCCCCCCCCCCCCCCCCCCCCCCCCCCCCCCCCCCCCCCCCCCCCCCCCCCCCCCCCCCCCCCCCCCCCCCCCCCCCCCCCCCCCCCCCCCCCCCCCCCCCCCCCCCCCCCCCCCCCCCCCCCCCCCCCCCCCCCCCCCCCCCCCCCCCCCCCCCCCCCCCCCCCCCCCCCCCCCCCCCCCCCCCCCCCCCCCCCCCCCCCCCCCCCCCCCCCCCCCCCCCCCCCCCCCCCCCCCCCCCCCCCCCCCCCCCCCCCCCCCCCCCCCCCCCCCCCCCCCCCCCCCCCCCCCCCCCCCCCCCCCCCCCCCCCCCCCCCCCCCCCCCCCCCCCCCCCCCCCCCCCCCCCCCCCCCCCCCCCCCCCCCCCCCCCCCCCCCCCCCCCCCCCCCCCCCCCCCCAACACTTCTCACATTGGATACATCATAGGCGGTTCCCAAACAGAAAATAAATATATTTTTATATCTCTATTCCCCCATCATTGTTTCAGTTTCATCAAGACTTTGGTCTTTTAACTGTCACATCCAAGAGAATAATTTTTTTTTGTTTCCACCATTACTTTTCACAATCCATGGCTAGCCGTATTTACGGGTGCCCTCCATACCATCATATTCCATTTATTTTTGGGACTGGGCATCCCTATTACCACCACACTCTCGTGCAATGACAAGTGAATAAACACTCATCGTGAGAATGACATATCCAGCACAAAAAATATTGGCCACCCCTCACCGCTTCATGAGCGATACGGGCATACAAAAAGAGAAAAAAAAATTGAGATTTTTTTAGAGATGGCACATGCAAATTTACTTAGGACGGCATTGAAATACCGTATATAGGTAGGTATGGTGGACACAATTGGCAAAAACAAGGTTTAAGGGTAATGGATGCACAAGCAGTATTCCCGCTTAGTACAAATGAAGGCTAGCAAAAAGATTGAGAAGCGCCCAACTAGAAAATCATGATGATACACAATCATACATAAAACATAACCAACACCGAACAATACACCACAAGTAGGATATAACTCCCCCCCCCCCCCCCCCCCCCCCCCCCCCCCCCCCCCCCCCCCCCCCCCCCCCCCCCCCCCCCCCCCCCCCCCCCCCCCCCCCCCCCCCCCCCCCCCCCCCCCCCCCCCCCCCCCCCCCCCCCCAAAACTATTACAAAGAATCAAGTTTTTTCATGTCCCATAAAATTTTTGTATGCTAGTTTTCATTATTCCCCTTGAATATTCATCACAAAGGGACCCAACATCATATCTTGTACTAATTACCAAGACTATTTTCACACTCTCAAAAAGAAATAAGTGAAGCAAGAGAGTGAATTTCTTCAAAATTTTCTAACATTCTCAAAAAGATATAAGTGAAGCAAGAGAACAAGTTTCTTCAAAACATAAAGCATTCTCAAAAAGATATAAGTGAAGCATGAGAACAAGTTTATTCAAAACATATAGCATTCTCAAAAAGATATAAGTGAAGCATGAGAATAAGTTTCTTCAAAACATTCGCACCACCGTGCTCAAAAAGATATAAGTGAAGCACTAGAGCAACCACCTAGCTTAACAATTTAAGTGAAGCACAAGAAGCAATTCTAACAAATTAATACGACGTGAGGCCATCTCAAGCAAATGTGTTCAGAGGTGATGATTGTGAAAAACTAAAAGGCAAAGACTCATATCATACAAGATGCTCCAAGCAAAACACATATCATGTGACGAATAAAAATATAGCCTCAAGTGTGTTACCGATAGTCGTTAGAAGAAAGATGGAATGCCTTCCGGGGCATCCCCAAGCTTAGACGCTTGAGTCTCCATAGATATTACCTTGGGGTGCCTTGGAAATCCCCAAGCTTTGGCTTTTACATCTCTTCATTCCTTCATCCATCGTCGTCACACCCAAAACTTGAAAACTTTAATCACACAAAACTCAACAAAACCTTCGTGAGATCCGTTAGTATAACCAAACAAATTACTACTATAAGTACTGTTCCAAACCCATTCAAATTTTATAATTGCATTATAGGTACTGTATTCTAACTTTCCCATGGCTTGCACCCCCCGATACAATACATAGTTTCATGAAAATAAGCAAACAATGCAACAAAAACAGAATCTGTCAAAAACAGAATAGTCTGTAGAAATCTGACGAAAAGCCATACTACTGTAAGTCCAAAAATTCTGAAAAATTAGGACTTCGTGGAAAATTTGTATATCAATAACATGTAAAAAATTCAGACACATTTGACTCTTTGATGAATTTATAAAATTCCTGGACTGGGCGTCAAAGTTTCTGTTTTTCACAGAATTGCATTCACAAGCATCCATATCATCCCATAGGTCTTACTTGGCACAAACACTAATTAAAAATATAAAACCAACTCAAAACAGAAGAAAATAAAGGAAAATCAAAATAACAGAAGCAAAAAGTGAAAAACAAAAGTTTATTTTATTCGTTGGGTTGCCTCCCAACAAGTGCTATCGTTTTACGCCACTAGCTAGGCATAAAGCAATACATCAAGTATTGTCATCCTTGGATTTTACTCCATAGGTAGCCCTCATAATGGATTCATAGGGCGGTTTAATCTTGGTCCTTGGGAAGTGTTCCATGCCTTTTTTCAAAGAAAACTGAAACTTTATATTTCCCTCTTTCATATCAATCACCGCACCGATGGTGCGTGAAAACGGTCTACCAAGAATCAAAGGGCAAGACGGATTGCAATCGATGTCAAGAACAATAAAATCCACGGGTACATAGTTTCTATTTGCAATAATAAGAACATCATTGATCCTCCCCAATGGCTTTTTAATAGTGGAATCCGCCACCCCCCCCCCCCCCCCCCCCCCCCCCCCCCCCCCCCCCCCCCCCCCCCCCCCCAGAGATTTCGGAATAGTAGAAACACTTGCACCCAAATCACACAAAGCATAGCACTCAAAATTTTTAATCTTAACTTTAATAATAGGTTCCCACTCATCATATAATTTCCTAGGAATAGAAATCTCTAACTCAAGTTTTTCTTCCGAAGTTTTCATTAAGGCTTCCATGATATGTTTAGTAAAAGCCTTATTTTGTTCATAAGCATTTGATTAGTTTAACATAGATTGCAACATAGAAATACATTCAACCAAAGAGCAACTATCATAATTAAACTCCTTGTAATCCAAAATAGTGGGTGCATCACTAGCTAAAGTTTTGACCTCTTCAAACCCACTTTTAACAATTTTTGCATCAAGATTTTCACCCTCCGAATCATGGAGATGCCCTCTATCTAAAGTTGACTCTTCTTTAGTCTCCTTTTCAGCAAGATTAACATTACTAAACAAAGAATCAATAGAAGACACACCAATCATCTTAACATGCTCATCTTTATTGCTACGAAAATTTGTAAGAGAGATTTTTTCAAGCAATTCCCGTTTAGCGTTCAACATAGCGGTTCTCTTCTTACTTTCATCATTAGAAACATACATAGCTTTAATAGATTCATTAATATCAACTCTAGGAGGCAATGATTTTGCCTTAAGATTTTCAACATCAAGAGAAAGTCTATCAACACTCTTAGTCAAATCATCAATCTTATTCAACTTTTCTTCCATAGAAGTGTTGAAAGCCTTTTGAGCATTGATAAATTCCTTAATACTATTCTCAAAATCAGAGGGCATCCTTTGGTTATTATGGGAAGAATTACCATAAGGATTGCCAAAAACATTAGAGGAATTTCCAGGATAAGGCCTAGGATTAAAATTTCCTCTATAATCATTATTATTGAAGTTGCTACGAGAAACAAAATTCACATCAATAGGATCACTATTTTGTTCAATCAAAGTAGACAAAGGCAAATCATTGGGATCAATAGAAGCATTCTTACTAGAAACCAATTTCACAAGAGCATCAACTTTTTCACTCAACGAGCTAATCTCCTCAACGGCATTCACCTTTTTGGTTGTAGGTGCCCTTTTGGTATGCCATTGGGAGTAGTTAGCCATAATATTGTCAAGCAATTTAGTAGCATCACCCAAAGTAATCTCCATAAAAGTTCCACCCGCGGCGGAATCCAAAAGATTTCGAGAAATAAAATTCAAGACAGCATATTTTTTTTGGATAATCATCCACAAGTTCAAACCATGAGTGGGACAATTTCTCAGCATCAATTTCATTCTCTCCCAAGTTTGCGCAACATGTTCATGATCAAGTTGCTTAAAATTCATAATCTGGTTATGGAGAGAGATGATTTTTGCTAGAGGAAAATACTTAGTAATAAAGGCATCTTTGCATCTATCCCAAGAATCGATGATATTGCGAGGTAAAGAAGAAAACCAAATTTTCGCACGATCTCGCAAAGAAAATGGAAATAATTTCAACTTGACAATATCATTGTCCACATCTTTTTTATTTTGCATGTCACACAACTCAACAAAAGTGTTGAGATGTGATGTCGCGTCCTCATTAGGACTTCCAGAAAATTGATCTTTCATAACAAGATTCAATAAAGCGGCATTTATATCAAAAGACTCCGCACTAGTGGCGGGAGGAGCAATAGGAGTGCTAATAAAATCATTATTATTGGTATTGGAAAAATCAGACAACTTGGTGTTTTCTTGAGACATGATGACTATGCAAATAAAAACGAACCAAGAAAAGGCGAATAGGAAAACGGTGAAGAAAACGAGGCAAATAAAAATGGCGAGAGAAAAGGCAAATATTTTTGTAAATTTTTTAGAAGTGGGGGAGAGGAAAACGAGAGGCAAATGGAAAATAAAGTAAATGCAAAGATAAGAGTTGAGAGTGTAGGTACTTGGTAACAGCGATAGAAATTGGCAAGTTGAAGATGTTGGCTTGATCCTCCCCGGCAACGGCGCCAGAAATTCTTCCTGCTACTTGTAAACTGCGTTGGATTTTTATCCCCGAAGAGGAGAGGATGATGCAGCACAGTAGAGTAAGTATTTCCCTCAGTAAACAAACAAAGGTTATCAATCCAGTAGGAGAACCAAGCAACACCGGTACCTGCACACACAACACAAACCTTCGCACCCAACGTAGACGAGAGGTTGTCAATCTCTTGGCGGTCAAGAAACGAGATTAAACGATATATGATTGATTGATAGATTGATAAATAAATAAAAGATAAAAAAGTGCAGCAAGTATTTTTGGTATTTTTGTATAAGTGAACAAGATAGATCTTATAATAAAAGTAGACCCGGGGGCCGTAGGATTCACTAGTGGTATCTCTCTCAAGAAAATGGCATACCGTGGGTAAACAAATTACTGTTGGGCAATTGATAGACAAGCAAATAATTATGACGCTATCCAAGGCAATGATCATGATATAGGCATTACATCCAAATCAAGTAGACCAACTCCTGCCTGCATCTACTACTATTACTTCACACATCGACCGCTATCCAGCATGCATCTAGTGTATTAAGTTCAAGAGAACGAAGTAATGCATTAAGAATGATGACATGATGTAGTCAAGACAAAAGCATATAAGAATTCATCCCAACTTGTTATCCTTAATGGCAACAACACATGCGTATCAACTCCCCTTCTGTCACTAGGACTGAACACCGCAAGATCGAACCCATTACCAAGCACCTCTTCCCATTGCAAGAAGATCTAATCTAGTTGGCCAAACCAAACCAAAACTTCGGAGAAGAAATACAAGGCTATACTAAATCATGCATAAAAGAGATCAGCAAATAACTCAAGTAAAACAAGGATAGATCTGATCATAAACTCACAATTCGTCGGATCCCAACAAACACACCGCACAAAGTCATTACGTCGAATGGATCTCCATGAAGATCATGGAGACCGTTGTATTGAGATACAAAGAGAAAGAGAGAGAGAGAGAGCCATCTATCTACTACCTACAGACCCGTAGGTCTGTGGTGAACTACTCACGCATCATCAGAGAGGCGGCAAGGTTGATGTAGATCCCCTCCGTGATGAGTTCCCCCTTCGGCAGAGTACCGGAGAAGGCCTCCAGATGGGATCTTGCTAGAACAGAGGCTTGCGGTGGCGAAAAAAGTATTTCGTGGACTCCCTCGAGGGTTTTGGAATATTTGGGAATTTATAGTGGAGGAATTAGGTCAAGAGGCGCAAGAAGGGGCCCACACAACATTGCGGCGCCCCCCTGGGGTAAGCTCTGGTGTTGTGTGGGGCCCTCCAATGTGATCTTCCTTGGCCTCCAAGTTCCTGGTGATCCTTATCTTCAATAAAAAAATCCTCAAAAAGTTTCGGGATGATTTGATCTTATCTGATATTGATTTCCTGCGAAACAAAAACAAGGCAGAAAATAGGAACTGGCACGTGGCACTAAGTTAATAGGTTAGTCCCCAAAAATGATATAAAAGTGTATAAAATGATAATAAAAACATCCAAGAATAATAATATCATAGCATGGAACAAGAAAAAATAATAGATACGTTGGAGACGTATCAATATGTGAGTCATGTTAGTGAGTAATTGTGATTTAGTAAGAATATTGGTGTTAAGGTTTCTGATTCCCTATGCATGCACGCAAGTCAATAGTTATGCACCAAAATTATATCCTACTTATGGTGCATTATTCGGTGTTAGTTATGTTCAATGCATGTTTATGACCGTTTTCGCTTTTTGGTTGGTCGCTTCTCAATCTATTTGCTAGCCTTCATTTGTACTAAGCGGAAATACTGCTTGTGCATCCAAACTCTTTAAACCCAAGTTGTGCCAGATGAGTCCACCATACCTACCTATATGCGGTATTTGAAAGCCATTCTAAGTAAATTTGCGTGTGCCAACTCTAATTTTCAAAATAATTCTTCTGTTTTGTGTGCCCATACCACTCATGTGGCGGAAGGGGGTAGCCAATATCTTCCATCCTAAGTGGGTTATTCTCATGATGAGTGTTTATTCACTTGTCATTGCATGAGAGTGTGGCAGGTAATAGAGATGCCCAGTCCTGAAATGTGAAATGAAATGAAAAATCTTATATGATGATATTAATAAATTCCTAGGAAAGTGATGGTATGGAGGGCACCCGTGGATACGGCTAGCCATGGATTGTGAAAGAATGGTGGAAAAAGGAATAAACTTTATTTTCTGTTTGGGAACCGCCTATAATGTGTTTAGCATGGAAGATATTGGAAATTCTCATTCATTTTCGTTGACAGGAAAAAGCATGCCTCCCAAAATGTTTTATCTCTCTAATTTGAACTTTGAGCTCTGTCACATTAGCAAATCTCTGCTTCCCTCTGTGAAGGGCCTATCTCTTTACTTTTATGAAAAAAAATGAGTCTCCATCTTCTCTTATAAAGCACTAACTAGAGAGCACTATTGTCATACTTGTGCATTGGATGTAGCTAATTTCGAGTGTGTTTCATGAATGGATCAATGATTGAGCATAATGGGCTAGGGATAACTTTCTTTAGCGTTGATATTTTGAAAGGCATGGTTGCTTGTTAGTATGCTTGAGTATCTATGTTTTCATGTTAAATTATAGACTATTGCTTTGAATCATTCAAGTCCAAATGTCCATGCTACAAAGAAGAAAAGAATATGACGAATATGTTAGGCAGCATTCCACATCAAAAATTCTATTTTTATCATTTACCTACTCGAGGACGAGCAGGAATTAAGCTTGAGGATGCTATTATAATATCAATCTTGGATGTTTTATATATCATTTACAGCAATTATATATCATTTTTGGGACTAACCTATTAACTTAGTGCCCAGTGCCAGTT
The DNA here is from genome assembly GCA_036873465.1 of Thinopyrum obtusiflorum. NCBI lineage: Eukaryota > Viridiplantae > Streptophyta > Magnoliopsida > Poales > Poaceae > Thinopyrum > Thinopyrum obtusiflorum. The sequence continues at coordinate 188,330 of JAAAWM010012172.1, read as the reverse complement.
GCTGTTTTCTGCCTTGTTTTTGTTTTACAGAAAATCAATACCAAACGAAGTCCAAATGCCATGAAACTTTTTGGAGATTTTTTATTGGGCAAGATAAACACTAGAAGCTTCGGGAGGAGGCCAGAAGACCCAGGAGGTGGCCATGAGCCACCAGGGCGCTCCTGGGGGGGCAGGCGTGCCCTGGTGCCTCGTGGGCCCCCTTGAGCTCCATTTGACCTAATTCCAGCACTATAAATTCCCAAATATTCAGAAACCCTCGGGGGAGTCCACGATATACTTTTTCCGCCGCGCAAGCTTCTGTTCTCGAGAGATCCCATCTAGAGGCCTTTTCTGGCACTCCGCCGGAGGGGGGAATGATCACGGAGGGGCTCTACATCAACCTTGCTGCCTCTCCGATGATGCATGAGTAGTTTACCACAGACCTTCGGGTCCATAGTTAGTAGCTAGATGGCTTCTTCTCTCTTTTTGATCTTCAATACAATGTTCTCCTCGATGTTCTTGGAGTTCTATCCGATGTAATGACTTTATGCGGTGTGTTTGTTGGGATCCAATGAATTGTGAGTTTATGATCAGATTATCCTTGAATATTATTTGAGTCTTTGCTGCACTCTTTTATGCATGATTATTATAGCCTCGTATTTCTTCTCCGATCTATTGATTTGGTTTGGCCAACTAGATTGATTTATCTTGCCATGGGAAGAGGTGCTTTGTAATGGGTTTGATCTTGTGGTGCTCAATCCCAGTGACAGAAAGGGACATGACACGTATGTATCATTGCTATTAAGGGTAAAAAGATGGGGTTTATTCATACGTGAGTTTATCTTATCTACATCATGTCATCGTTCTTAAGGCGTTACTCCGTTCTTTATTGGACTTAATACACTAGATGCATGCTGGATAGCGGTCGATGTGTGGAGTAATAGTAGTAGATGCAGGCAGGAGTCGGTCTACTTGTCTCGGACAGGATGCCTATATACATGATCATTGCCTTGGATATCGTCATGATTATTTGCTTTTCTATCAATTGCCCAACAGTAATTTGTCTACCCACCGTATGCTATCTTTATGAGAGAAGACTCTAGTGAAAACTATGGCCCTCGGGTCTACTTTATCATTTACTAAAACCCTAAAAATACTTGCTGCAATTTTATCTTATTTATTTTATTTTGTATTTTTGTTTGATCTATCAATCTATCACATACAATTTAATCTTGCAATTTACCGCCGAGAGATTGACAACCTCTCATTTGCGTTGGGTGCAAGGGTGTGTTGTTTGTGTGCAGGTACTGCTAACGAGGTGTTGTGTGATTCTCCTACTGGTTCGATAACCTTGGTTTCATAACGGGAGGGAAATACTTATCTCTACTGTGCTGCATCACCCCTTCTTCTTCGGGGAAAATACCAACGCAAGCTACAAGTAGCACGCATCGCACTGAGCCTATCTATGCTAGCGGCACATGCAAGGGTGGTTGGGAACAACGTGTACATCTGCGGCCAGCGATGGCCGACGGCGGTGCTCAATGAATCCGATGATAGAAACGACTAGAAAGATAGGGGAGGAGCGCATCCAGCGGACAGCTCACAGCGACGACGAGGTGTAGCTCGAGGAGGTCTGGGAAGGACGCGGTTGTGTGGATTGACGGCGAGGCAGAGACAACAGCCGACGGAGGTGATCGACGCAGGCGGCGTCACTGGGGCTCCTCAGCCTCGATCCCGCAGCCTAAACGATGAAGACTACCACAGTGCATCTCTTGGACATGGTTTCACGGCACGGGGAGGCCGGTGGCCATGAGGACGATGGCGGTCATGGCGATGGCGGCCCGATGCATGCTGTTGAGTGAGAGGGGGAGCGAGGGGGAAGAAGTGTGGCCAAGGTTTGCTGCAGGGGGTCGAGGGCGACCTTATCCTCTCCTCAGAGCGCCTGTAGAGTAGCGATGTCGAGGATCCGTCGGCTGGATCGAGCTTGGGCGCCTGCGGTGCTGACAGCGAGGATGAAGACGATAACTCTCGAGTTGGGCTGGGCTGGGTTAGCTCCTGTAGCTAGTGGGTTGAGTGCATAGTGCGGTTTCCTCTTTTTTATTTTTTGTAAATTAAATAGCTACTATTTTATATTTGATTGAGGGACCAAAAGGATTTTAAGTGTGTTGCAAGCTTTTGTATAATTCAACAGCAATATTTTAAAGCCACATAAAAATTTACATAATTTTTGGAATATTAATTATTTGGTTTGGATTCATTAGGTTCTATTTAATAATATTAGGTTTTATTTTATTTATCCAATATGAATTTTTGTTAATTTATCTTTAAGATATTGAATTTTAGGAATCCAGGAAAATTGGTTTGAAGATTTTTGTAAAAAAAATGTGTTTGCATTTTGAATTAAATTTGAAAGTTAAATTATTTCCTAATTCAATTTAATTTATAATAATTATGGTGACATGGCAAGGTTTATTAAATTAATTATATTAATAAGGTTGGGGATGTTACAACTCTCCTTCACTCAAAGAAATCTCATCCCGAGATTTAAGAAGTCGGGTAAGAGGGAAAGGTCGGGTTATGAATCTAACAAATCCTCGCGTTCCTTGTTGCTCTTCTCGAAGAGGTCAATCCATTGCGTTGCTATCTTCATTTTCTACATCATTGGTTCATGACGAGGTTGGCAACCTTCCTTTCTTCGAAATCTTCATTAATTACGAGAGAGGTAAGAGGGAAAACCCTAGAAGGATGGATCTTTACAAAGATTGGGTATCTGTTGGTTATCTCAGGAACAGACATAAATGTATCTCTCGAGTTGAAACATATGAGACACATCAAGACCAATATATAGGAAGGCATAAGAAGTTTCAATCGGATAGGCATCCATTCGATGCCTAAAACAGAGGATGAAAAAGGGGTTCAGAGTAGCGGGGAATAAATATTGCGTTTGATACCAAAAGGAAACATCTTAAAGAAGGCGTCTTGTGGAAATATTTACAAAGCCAAGTGTATAGGATATTTCCTGATGTAAGGACCATAGAGTTTCTTTGCATGAAACTTTATAATTGATAAGAGATCTTTCGTGAGGAGTTTCAAAAGAATAACATACTCATGATAGAAGGAAAAGTTGTAGTTATGGAATCAGGCTGGTAATTGGAAGGCAAATACACAACTGATACGAAAAGATAAAGCACATTGCACAAGTATGCATTCGAGGACTTGAGCATTATCAAATCATTTGGATGGATCAGGATCGAAGTGATCCACTGCATAACATTATGGTGGATAGAAAAAGGTAGGTGCCATCTTGTGCGGTCATGATATAAGGCATGACAGAGGACAGTTTATCAGCTATGTTGATAACAATGTTGGTACCAAGCGCGAGTGACGAAGAGATCCACTTTCTTGCTCTCAAGGTGAGGCGGACCAATAGGCAAAGTTCTCATCCACCGGTGGTTGCCGGAATGTCAACAACAATACGACAGGGTTATTCTAGCAGGTGGATATATCAGAGAGTTTGCATGAATGACGTCCTCCTATTACATCAAGGGACAAGGAAGGTCATGTTGTTCACCGATATAATGGCATTTTGGATAATCGACCGAGAAACATTTAGCATTTCGCTTCCAATATTCTCGTTGATACTCAGAATACCACAGTCATCTTTCGAGGTAGCCATGACATGGTGTTTAGGTAAAGGTTGGTTTTCAAGGACACAAAGATTACATAAAGGTCATGAATTGATGATCACAACATAAAGTTGTCGATAGGCTCCATGAAGATGAAATTGAACAGCAACATGATCAAAGCAGCAGAAATGGTGAAGCAAAGGATTGATGGAACCACGAATTTGATGCAAGCTTGGAATCAGACTTGCTTTTCAGGGCAAAATGAAATGATGTTGATAGCTTGACATAAGCTTAGCTTATTGTCAGAATCGTGCACCAGGAAAGAAGGACTAGGCAGCACAGTCAAATTTTAGCATGACAATGATGTAGCCAAACAAGCTAGGAATGACATTATGGAGTATTGAATTGTAGTGTGGATTCAATTCACTTATTAGTGTTTTCGAGTGACAAACAACCCAGAACCTGTGGAATGATAAAGATGGTGAGGAGTATTACTTCATCTAGAACTTATCGGATGTAGTGTAAATCCATGATATTTCCGATAGAACAAAATGAAGCTAGACTGGTTTATTGATCCGCGGAACGTAAATACTACATCCTTGTCCAATAAATGGACGGGGATCTGGATTGGATTTCTCTTAGATACATTAAAAGAGAATAACATGGTCGGAACCATAATTGCAAGGGACCAAATTTAAGGATGTTGGATGGTTTTACAAAGGAATAATTATTTTGATGAGAAGCTTCCATGATAAAGAGTTACATTATTCCCATGGGTATGAACACGAAGGTTCAAGGTCGACCCCCACTTTTCCAATGTACTCCTTTCCAATCACTTATATTTTTGAAAAAGTTTTAGTGTTGAAAATCTACTTGGTGAAACACCAAAAATGTATGACCCATGAAAGCTTCCGGGTTCAGACGGATTGCAGAAAGCATAGGTGCAACCCATCAGGGGTATTTTAGGAACTTATACAGCAAACTATAGAAGTAAAGGATACAAGCCCGCAAGCAAGGGTATAGAAAACAAAAGTAGAGGATACAACATCACAAGGGCATTTTGTATCAGGGGAAGAACTCATCAAGGGTTTAGAATACAAAGGATCTATCGGATAGTAATGCACCAAAGATTGTGCGGTCTGTGAGGACTATGATGTGGAAATCAGCATTCAAACGGAAGAAGAAAGAGTGCAAAGACATCGGATCATGGAAACATTTGAATAATTGGAAGTATAGAAACACTAAGGAATTGTGATTTCCAACAACGGGGATGAGAAGCAGACGCTCTAATCAAAGGATGAGTAAGCTAAATAGTCTTACATGCACAATCGATCACATCTTGATTAGCCGAGAACCAACTCATGTCCAGAATGACATCTGAGCCGGAAGGAAGAGTTAGGAATGGACTGATAATTGCGAGTGCTCGCATACATATTGAATAAATAGGGTTAGGATGGCAGTTGCAAAGGATTCCAGTTGATATTACTAAACATCTGGAATTAGCCACAAGTATAGGTAGGCAAGAAGGAATTTGAAGATCAATAGGCTACCGAGGATTCTCAAAAAATTCGGATAGCATTTTGTAGTAGCTTGTGAAAACTAGAGAGTATCTGGGAATGAATGGATCTTCGATAAGTGTACAGAATGTAGTCACCGTGAGAACCTAGAATTTTCCAAAACTATTTCCAGAGAAGGTAAGGATCTTTCAGAGCCCAGAGTGAGGAGATGTGGAATAAAAAGAATCCTACTCCCATCCATATGCAATGTGGGCCCATAAGCCACACAACGCACCAAGTAGTTAAAAAATAGTTTTATAAGACTAGACTCAACATTGACAAGCCTTGGGGGTTCCTACAGGCAGTCGGCTCTGATACGAACTTGTGACGCCGCCGATCATAAACATGCACTAATCATCAACGCAGCAAGCACACCCATGAGGGTGACACCACGGGTAGTACCACAACACAACTCTATGACCAAAAACATATACAAAAGCTCATACATAAGCAGAGATAGCAAATATAACACACAGAGGTCACATGACCCAACATTACATCATAGCAGAAAGCAAATATAGGTCTGAGTACACACAAGTTTAACAAATGCCTTAAGAAGGCTAGAATAAAAGCGACGACCCTCCCAAAGGCGCATGCCTCCTGCTTAGGACCTCTAAACTACGCGTCGGTGTCGAGATCGAAGAAGTAACTGGTGTCAGGATCACCTGCATCCCAGATGCCACTATCTGAATTATAGCAACTGGGTCAAAGGAAAGAGCGGCAAAGCAACGGTGAGTACTCATCCAAAGTACTCACAAGACTTACATCAAATCTATCTACATATGCATCGGTATCAATGAAAAGGGGTATATCTATGGACTGTACTGCAGAAATGCCAGACAAGGTGAGAAGTGAAAGGAACCTACTAATACCAGCATCTTACTGCAGAAATGCCAGACAAGGTGAGAAGTGAAAGGAACCTACTAATACCAGCATTTTGCAGCAATAGGAGAGAGAGAGAGAGAGCGCACACGAGTCCATCTACTCACCACAGCAATACACTACCCTGAATCCTTCCTCGGCTCCTTGCGAGGAAGCGATTCATGGCATTCTATCTATTAAGATGACAATTTTATGAAGTAACTGGTTAAAGTTCTTCTATGAACAGGATACATCTCCAAGTCATCCGTTACCATGGACACGACTATTCGAATAGTTTAGTTCTTCCCTGCAGGGGTGCACCACATTACCCGACATGCTCGAACCCCACTTTAATGCCAGAATCATTAGCACACTTCATAAGGTGTGCCGACAGAGGTGAACGACACGACGCAGCCCTACGTCAGCTAATCCAGAGAGGTTATCACACCGAGTCTAACCCTATGCTGCAAGGGTAGTCGGCCTTACACCCAGAGCAGCCTCATGCGTTGTGTGAGTGGTCGGGATTCAGGCCCACCTCTGGCGAGTGGTATACGCCAGCCCTGCCAGCCCACATCCTAGGTAAGACCACCATATCACAACACTACCACCTCTTCATGTCCATCCTCACTGTACCTGCAGCCCACTCACATGCAAATGAAACACCTGAATCTATGTGACATCTGGAAAGCTTTGGTGAGGAACTACGATGCCGAGGGTCCCGTAAACCCTTATCTCGCATGGCAGTTAGTGTGTATATTTGTATCTCAGATCAAATACCCATAACTCAGGTCCTAGAGCGGCTAAGTGGAACAAAACAACCCTGCTCTCCAGCATGGCCTCCCACCTATATGCATTTAGTCATATTATTAAGTTATGATGCGGGGACGGTCGGGATCCAGGCCCATTACTTCGGATGGTACTACACCTGCCCTGCCGGCCCGCACCTGGTGAATCCACACCATATCTCAGTACCAGTCTTCATGTCCATCTCGCATCCTGTCGCAGTCCGTCTCGCTCCATGTCGTAGGCCACCAAGTCCAAGTCCACCAGTGTATCATGTAGCATGTGTCCTCATAAGTATGCTCAAGTATCATGTATAATATATTAGTGATCATCGCCCATAGGGATCACTGTCGGTAATATGGCATAGCGACACACGATAGGTGTGTAGGAACAACATGATGGAACACAAGCATTTCTAGACTAGGCAAGCTAGTATAGCAGGTAAAGGCAATGTATGGCGACAAAATCAAGTTATGCAGAGAATGGGATCAACTACCGAACCATAACTGAACTAATACTCTAATACAAGAATGTAGAGGGAAAGAATCTGCGATATCTGTTATGATCAAGGGGGTTTGCTTGCCTCATTGCTCGGTTGACGGGAACTGCTCTTCGACGACGTAGTCGTACTCTACATCTGTTTCGGGGTCTACCGATAGGAAGCAAATGCGGGAACCCAATAAATAACAGGCATCTACTTGACAATAGGTGATGATGATTTGGGAGGGGCGTTTTGGCACTGGGGACGAGATGATCCTGATATCTGGTCCGTCCAGTTGAGCCGCGGGATCTGTGCCAGGGACTATTCTAGTTGGAATACGGGAACAGAATAGGAGGCAAATATGGCTGTACGTATGGTGTCAGGTGATGGGGTGTGACGGACGTGGAGTCGGGGTTAACGGTGGTTAGACCGCGCCGTTTCTGGACCGAGCGACGCCGTGCGCACCTGGTCAGACAGGGACGTCGGCTGGACCCGCATGACAGGTGAACCCTATTGGACGGGTGTGGCCGTGTGGGGGAGGGGATGGGGGCGAAAATGAACGCGTCACCGTCCACACGCAGCAGTACCGTTTTGAGAGAGGGGATCGAGGGGAAAACAGAGCTCTTGGGCGGCGGCCGCGGCGGCGAGTGTTCGTCAGCGGATTCACCCCTGGATTGCTTCTAGAGGAGGCTCGTTGTTCTCCGAGTAGAGCTGGCGCGACCATGGCGATGGATTTTCCCCTTTCTCCCGTGGACAGGTAAGAAATCCATCTTTTGAGCCTAAGTGTTCTTAGTTGTTAGTTGCAATCCAGTGTCTCAAAGGCTTAGAGATTCGATTAAACTCACGCAGGTTGCCCATCTTCCCGGATGAGGCCTGTAGCGCGGCCGCCCTGCTGGAGTTGATCGCTGGTGCTGGTCGTGGGGGGGAACAATGTCATGACCTTGGCCACAGATAAGCCAGTGGGCCAAGTCATGACATGGGCTTGAGTTGTACTGGGCTTGGGCCCCTTGGAGCAGGCAGTGAGCTTATTAAAGAAGCAACAGCAAAGGAGAACGCAGTAGCTACTCATCCCCTGCTCCCGTTCCTCATCCCCTGCTCCTTGTACCTCACCCCATGCTTGCTGATTTCTCACCTCAAATCCCCTTGTATCTCCCAAATGTATCCAAATATTAGTAGTGATCCCGCTGTTTATTCCACATATGTGTTTGGGGCGTGACAAACAATCCGCGAATGGATCTCACGGGGCAGTGGTCTGAGAAAAATGGGCGGAGCTCAGCTGGGCTGTCCGTGGGCGCCGTATACGGCGAGGAAAGTAGTGTCGCAGCGGGCGCCCCGGCCATGTCCGGATTCAGTGAGAGTGAGGGCGACAACACCGATGCCATTGAACACGGCGGAGGTGAAGCCAATCTGCATGTAGACCGTGATGCTGTGATTCAAGACCAAACAGAAAGTTGTGATGGAGGCTCTGCTCAATCTAGTGGGAAGGTTGATCCTCAAGCACCAGGATGGACGAAGAGGTAATTTTCTTTTTTCTTTTTGTTGTATAGCTGTGAACTTTGACTGTGAATTGAAGTGTGGGTTGATTTGGTGTCATCTATGTTGCGTTGTCCGCTATTGGAAAAGTTGATAATGAAATAAGACACAGACAAAGATTGTGATTCCAGTTTTCCAGTGTAGTTTGTTTGGTGTGTAAATCAAAAATAGGCTGTTGGCTAGAAACAAAATGTATTTTCATGTTCGGTAGTATGAATGATTTGTTGATTCCCTCACACAGGGCAAGAGTCAGGAACCAGCCACCGGATAGGGCTCCTTGTCCTGAAAGAGTAGGTGCACTGGAACAGACAATTAGGGGATATGAAGATAAGCTAGGGGATCATGTAGTTGAGCCAGCCATTGGGTTGACATTCGACTCTCTGGAAGAAGCATATGATTTTTACAACCTGTACTCCTGGGAGCATGGGTTCGGCATCAGGTACGGCAAAAGCAGGTTGAATGCGGAGAAGACAAAGTGTATGCAAGAAGTGGTCTGCGGATGCTCGGTGAGTTCTTTGATAGTTACAGATGCATAGTTTTTCGGATGGAAACGAGCTGCCATTTGTACTAACTTGAGGTCTTGTTTTCTCAATGACCAGGGAAAACCAATGAAAGAGAACAACAGGTCATGCCGTTGCGAGTGTCCAACAATGATAAGGTTGCTTAGGATATCTGACAATGGATGGTGCATTACTAAACACAGGGCAAACCACAACCATTCATTGACACAGACGTGCGGTGAGAAGGTCAATTGGCCATCGCACAAGCACGTAGACATGTACACGAAAGATTTGGTCAAACAGCTCCGGCAGAACAATGTAAATGTCACAAATGTTTACAACATGATATCAAGTTTTTTTTGGGGATGTCGACAATGTGCCGTTCACAAAAAGAACTATGCGGAATCTTTGTGGAAAGATTAATAAGGAGCAAGCAGAGGATGATGTCAGGAAGACAATTGATGTGTTTGCTGATATAGCTGCGAAGGATCAAGAGTTTGTTTTCAAGGTGCAGCCGGATAAAGGATGTCGGATCAAGAGCCTGATGTGGGCAACAGGGAGCAGCAGGAACCTGTACATATATTTTGGTGACGTCGTCACATTTGACACGATGTACAGAACAAATCTCTATGATATGCCATTTGGTTTGTTTGTTGGAGTAAATAATCACTTCCAGAGCATTATACTTGCTGGTGTGCTGCTTAGGGATGAGCAGCTTGAGAGTTTTGAGTGGGTTTTCTCAGAGTTTGTTAGGATGATGGGAGGCAAACCTCCTGTGACAATTTTGACAGGTATTTACATGTGCATTGGTAGTGTTTCTGTTGATCAGTATATCAATGGTTTCAGGGGCTGAATGTTGTTGCTGTGTTTTGGGCAAATTTCAGATCAATGCAGGGGGATGGAAGTCACGATCAAGAATGTTTTGCCTTCTACAGCCCACCGGTGGTGCAAATGGCACGTACTGAAGACAGCCAAGGAGACTTTGGGGGCAGTGTACAGTAAACACAGTGAGTTTCAAGCTGACTTCCACAAGGTTGTCAACCACATGCTGACAAATGATGAGTTTGAAGGTGCTTGGAAGATGCTCATAGAGAAGTACAACCTTGGTAGTCATACATACATGACCCAACTATACGAGATTAGGCACAAATGGGCAAAACCTTATTTTAAAGGGGTTTTCTGCGCAAACATGACTAGCACCCAGCGTAGTGAGAGTGCTAATAGCATGCTGAAGTCGTACGTGCCACCAGGGTGCCCGATGCACATGTTCGTGAAGCATTACATGCGCCTCCAGTTTGCCAGTGATGCGGAGGAGAGCTATGAAGAAAAACGAAACAAAACAGTAAGTTTCATCAGTAGTAAACCGCAAAAGAATTTGCTTCCGGTGACATTGCTAAGAAACAGTGCAAGTTGTATTTTTTTTCCCTTGCAGGGCGGCATAGTGGTGAAGTGCAACATGTCGATAGAGAGACACACAAGCAAGATCTACACACAGGCAATGTTCGAGCAGCTGGGTGAGCTACTGTATCCGGCTCACGCATACCGCATTGAAGAAGTTGAGAAGGGTAAATTGTACAGAGCAACACACACACAAGCTGATCGGCGAGAGAAGTGGGCAAGGGTTTTTTACGATGTGCAGATAATAGACAATGCTGATGCCATGCTGCCATATGTTGAAGGTAAATTTTAGAATTGATCTTTTGTCCTGCACAGTATCTAACTGAATTTTTTGATGTGAGATCCTGATTGAACTATGGTGCAGGTTATGGATGTCCTTGGGTACACAGAGATACCACCGTACTTGATCCTGAAGAGGTGGAGAAGGGATGCGAGAGATGTTCTGCCAACACACCTCCAGATACATCAGCGAGACCATGCTGGTAGCAGGACAATGACACATAGGCACACAACCCTGTATGTGCATGCTATGGAGTTGGTCCGCTTTGCCCATGCATCGGTGGAAGCTTACGAGAAAGGGATGAAGTTGATAAGGGAGGGCATCGCTGCCCTTGCTGAATATGAAGATCAGAGAGATGGTCTCGACCTTGAAGACAGGCCTGCATCAGCAGGTGGTGCGGTTGCAAATCGTGGTGTAGATATACCAACTGCTGATGATGGCGTTCAAGAGATGCATGTGGACACTCTTGCTGGGCTAGAAGCACCTGAGAAGAGGAGAAAGCAAGGGCGGCCAACGGACAGCTGCGAGAAAGTTCCATATGAAGAGTTGAGCAAGAGGACCCGAATTCTGCAGTATCTGTAGAGGCAAAGCGCAAAGGCCATAAGAAGACCAGAGAGAGGCGAGGCGACTTGCCGAAAAAGCCTTGGAAAGAAGCCAAATGCAGTAACTGTGGCGTCGCTGGGCACAGGAAGAACACTTGTACGAACGCATCAGCTGTCAAGCTCCAAATTGCACCAGCTTAGTTTCGATGGTTCGTTTTCCTAGGGACATAAAATTTGTTCTTCAGATCCATCTGTTTTTCCCTTAGGTCATATGTCGGTGTATTGGTTCAGTGGAACCATGTTGTGAGACCTAGGTACAGCAAAATGCTGTGATGTACGATTAAGCTAGGGTTGTGAAGTATCTGTTAGGAAAAATAAAGCAATATGTGAGCCGAAACTTTCTAAGATGTTCTGCTCCGAAGACACGGCAGGTGTGTGTATCTCTAGCTGATGAGTGCTGATGGGTGGCTCCTGGCTGTTTGAATTTTGAATTTTGAACAAGGCTGGTAGGAGGCCGTAGGTGCTCCCTAGCAGTCCGGCTCGCCTTTAAGTACGTTGACATTTCCACAACAGGCTTGAGGAAACTAAAAAATATAATTTTAGAAATAAATGGATACCAAGCACGCATCAAGCGGGGATTCCATTTCCATGCCTCACAACTTCTTCGGGCGAATTACACAACGGGGTACATAAATGAAAAATACGAAGGTCCACACACGCACTAGGTGCGGCTACTAAATGACATGGCACTGCTAATTATCTCTACTTTTAATGGAGCAGTTAGTAGGCCGGTACTCCGGTTTTATTTTCGTCCGATTTTATTTCCTCCCACTCCCCTGTACCACTGGTTTTAGTCTATCTATCGACAAAAAAACACTGGAAAAAAAACTATCAACGAGATCCCGATCGCTCCCGAACGAGGTCCCAGGACCAGCACCCGAATGAGGACCCAGGACCAGCAGGACGCCGCCGCCGCCGATCAGCCGCAGCCGCCGATCCACCATCAGGAACAGCAGGCCGCCGCAGCCGCCGATCCGCGATCAGGAACAGCCGGACGCCGCAGCCGCCGATCCGATCAGGAACAGCAGGATGCCGCAGCCGCCCATCCGCGATCAGGAACAGCCGGACGCCGCAGCCGCCGATCCGATCAGGAACAGCAGGACGCCGCCGCGGCCGCCGTCTTCGGTACCCACACGCCACGGATCCTAGCGGATCAGGTACGTACTCTGATGATCTCTTACAACCAGATGGAGACAGATCTCGTAGACTTACAATGGAGTCATATGGTCGCTTCTTCCCCATGTTCCCAGTTCGAACACCAAAAAAACATGCCAAGACAATTGTACAGTAGACATACCAAATGAATTTTCTGTCTCCATGCGTGAATACAATGGATGCGTCAATACAATGAGAGTCATTTCTTCCCCCATGTTCCCAGATCGAACACAAAAAATACATGCCAATCTAATTGTACAGTATACATACCAAATCATTTTACCTCTTGAAAAAATGTTAGGTACGGATGGGAAATGCAACTAGCAAGGCGCCGGAAGGAAAAAAAAAAGGGTCAGATGCCTGTACCCCCTCTTGTTGACCTACATTCACAAGGGAGCCAAGGTACGTTAGAATAACACAAATGGGTCAGATGTCAACGGTGCATAATGTGTTGCAGGACATAATGTCGACGGAAGTGTAGATGAATACAACCCAGCAATCATTCCCGTAGCTGACAATGTTGACAATTATCCAATGACTCCAGGTACGGGAGTGTGTAAATACCCATATCCATTGTAAGTGTACGATTTTAAAATGGTCAGTCGTACCTGACAGACTTGGAAGACTTGGAAACACACAACAAAACAGAAGGAACTGGGATGGTACGGTTAGAGCAGGACGAGCATGCAAACCTAACCAAACACCCTCTTTCTGATAGAACAAATGTTCATCAGCCTGGGCATGCGACTTTAGGTACGTGGGTTCCTTGTTTAAAAACACATACGTACCTGACTCGTTCGTTTTTTTTTTGTTCTCTACGTGGGTTCCTTGTTTAAAAACGCATTCTGTTAGCAGGAACCTGACTCATTCGTTTTTTTTTCTTCTAGACAACCCATCAATATCCTTCACGCATCATGTTGCTTCGTTCCCGGGTCCAAGTGCTCTCATAGGTATTTCTGCCTACTGCCTTGCTGGAAGTTCATTTCGTATGATCTCTTACGTGCATCATCCATAGCGATCAAACGTCTCTATGAATGTACATGTTGACTCGTTCTCATCTGGATTTGTTGTTTATACATCATGCAGACAATAATGTGCCTTCGCTCCCGGATAGGAGTACTCTTGCATCACTTTATGCCACGGGTCACGCAGAAGGCTCAAGTGGTGTGACCCAATACGCAATTCATATGGCCGGATTTGTGCTTATAGGGTCCATATTATTGTCTTAGCCTAACTGATGAATTTTCTTTTGTTCCTGTAGCCAGTGAATCTCCCCTTAATGGTGTGTGGCTTAATGCCCTTGGTCGTGGTGCTTCAGAGTTTGTGCCAGCGTCTACCCCAACAATTGATGTATACCCAACTAACTCCCAGACAACATCTGCTGTTGTGAATGACCAAGTGCGTTATAGCATAACAGACGACAAAAGAGAGCAGAGAAACGCACAAAGGAACCCGTCTGCGCCACAGCTGGAGTAACGGGCACCGTCGCCCGACAAGTGGGCCATGTGGGCCAGATCCTGGCATTATCTCCGCCGAATACCGACTGGAATACGAGACTGCACGCGGATCTCCATGCGCCTGGTCGGTCCAGATTCCAGGATCATCTGGACCCGGGAGCCGAATTGTTTTTCCGATGATGATTTGATCTAATATATTACTAGACAATTTAATTGAAGTGGGATCATATCAAAGAATATTTTCGCAGCTCCAAATATTATTTATTTAATGGCCTATTAGTGTTTTATGGGCAAACAGTATGTTAATTATTTCTAACATGCATGAAATTACATATTTGGATTCTTCATATTTTTCTGATCATTTTTCATAAATAATTTATATTTTTTTGAGTTAGTATGAATTAGTTATGAATTTCCAAAGTTTAATGCATTTTTGGGATTTATGTAATTTTTTTAATTCGAATTTATAAAGGAAAATTCTACGGTTACCCAGCCCTAGTGGCTGACTAGTGGGCCAGGGGTGCTGAGTCAGCCAAGTCAACATTCAATTGTTGATAGGTCAAACCTGGCCAGTGGGTCCCACATGTCATAGGCACAGGTTTAATAACTTGTTAATTAAACTAGTTAATTAGCTAGGGGCCCACATGTCAGTGTCTGTTAGTTAATCTAATTAGGCACTTCAGCTAATTATCAGGCCCACACGTCAGCGAAACATGGCCGGTTTAAACTGGCCGCGCGCGCCGGCGACGATAGGACGCGACAGAGGTTTGCCGGAATCACCACTCCGACGACCATTTGAATGACGGAGACCACCAATCGAACGACCGCATCGCGCTGAGCCTATCTATGCTAGCGACGCATGCAGGGGTGGTTGGGAACAACATGTACGTCAGCAGCCAGCGGTGGCCGACGGCGGTGCTCAACGAATCCGATAATTGAAACGACTAGAAAGAGAGGAGAGGAGCGCATTCGGCGTGGTGGCTCACAGCGGTGACAAGGAGTAGCTCGGGGAGGCCGGGGAAGGTCAAGGTGGTGTGGATCGATGGCGAGGTAGAGACGGCGGCCGACGAAGGGGATTAACACGGGCGGCGTCGCTGGTGCTCCTTAGCGTCGATCCCACAACGTAGACGACGAAGACAACCATGGCACAGCAATTGGACACAGTCTCACGGCGCGGGGAGGACGGTGGCCACGAGGATGATGGCGGTCATGGCGACCGCGGCACGGTGTGTGCTATTGAGTGAGAGGTAGAGCCAGGGGGAAGAAGTGGGGCTAGGGTTTGCTGCAGGGGGTCGAGGGCGACCTTATCCACTCCTCGGAGCGCCCCTAGAGCAGTAGTGTCGAGACTCCGTCGGCTGGATCAAGCTCGGTGCCCGCGATGCTGACAGCGAGGAGGAAGACGATGGCTATCGAGTTGGGCTGGGTTGGGATAGCTCTTGTAGCTAGTGGGCTGAGTGCACAGTGCGGTTTCCTCTTTTTCTTTTCTATAAATTAAATAGCTACTGTTTTATATTTGATTGAGGTGCCAAAAGGATTTTAAATGTGTTGCAAACTTTTGTATAATTGAACATCAATATTTCAAAGCCACATAAAAATTTACATAATTTTTGGAATATTAATTATTTAGTTTGGATTCATTAGGTCCTCTTTAATAATATTAGGTTTTAATTTATTTATCCAATATGACTTTCTGTTAATTTATCTTTAAGATATTGAATTTTTGTTTGCGTTTTGAATTAAATTTGAAAGTTAAATTATTTCCTAATTTAATTTAATTTAGAATAGTTATGATGACATGGCAAGGTTTATTATATTAATTATATTATTAAGGTTGGGGATGAAGCTGAACGGACTTAGTTGCACAACCGATCATGATTTGATTGGCTAAGAATAGCTTATGCCCAGAAGGACATCACACCCCTGCTCAAAGAGAAGAGTCTCCACGACAGGTAGTCATCTGAAATACTCGCAAGACTTACATCATATCTATCTACATATGCATCGGTATCAATGGTAAAGTGTATATCTGTGGACTATACTGCAGAAATGCCAGAATAGAGGTGAAGTCAAATGAACCTATGAATACCAGCATCTTGCAGCAACAGAAGAGATAGAGCGCACACGAGTCTAGCTACTCACCACATCAATACACTACATGGAATCCTTCCTCGACTCCCTGCGAGAAAGTGACCCCTGGCATTCTATCTATTATGATGGCAATTTTATTAAGTAACCGATTAAAGTTGTTATATGAACATGATACATCTCCAAGTCATCCGTTACCATGGACATGGCTGTTCGAATAGTTTATTTCTTCCCTACAGGGGTGCACCACATTATCCGACACGCTCAAGCCCCTCTTTAATGCCACGTCGATTAGTACAAAACCTATGATGGGTCGATTAGTACAAAACCTATGATGTGCCCCACAGCCCTACGTCAGCTAGTCTAGAGAGGTCACACGCTGAGTCTATATCCTATGCCGTAAAGGGTAGCCGGCCATACTCCCAGTGCAGCCTCGTGCATTACGAGGATGGTACCCAGCTTCACCACTAGTGTGGATATCTGCTGGTCTGATTCGTGCCACACCGAGACGAGACCACACCATATCACATCACATCACTGCCACATCTTCATGCCCATCCTCGCTGCACCTGCAGCCCATGCACACGCCATAAACACCCGAATCTATGTGACATCTAGAAAGCTTCAATGAGGAACTATATCGCCGGGGGGCCCCATAAACCATTATCTCACATGGCGGTTAGTGCGTATATTTGTATCTCAGATACGATACCCAGAACTTAGTTCCTAGATCGGCTAGGCAGAACAAAACAACCTTGCTCTTCAACATGGCCTTTCACCTATATATGCCTTCAGTCATAGTATTGAGTTATCCTACGGGGACGGTCGGGATCCAGGCCCATCACGCCAGATGGTACTATGCCTGCCCTGCCGGCTCACACCTGGTGAATCCACACCATCACATCTTATACTAGTCTTCATGTCCATCAGCATCATGTCGCAGTCTGTCTCACTCCATGTAGCAGGCCACCGGGTACGAGTCCACCATAGTGTATCATGTAGTATGTGTACTCATAAGTATGCTCAAGTATAATTTATAGTAATATCAGTGATCATCGCCCATATGGATCACTGCTCGATAAATGTAGAATAGCGACATGCGACAAGGGTGTAGGGCCAACTGATGGAACACGAGCATAACTAAACTAGGCATGCTAGAATAACAGGTAAAGGCATCAACTATAGGCGACAAAATCAGGCTATGCATCAGAATAGTAGAACAACTACCGACAACATCTGAACCAATACTAATGCAGGAAGTAGAGAGAAAGAATAGGCGATGTCTGGAATGATCAATGGGGTTTTCTTGCCTGGAAGCTCTACAGACGGGGTCAGATCCTCAGAGGCATAGTCATAGTCATAATCTACTGCGGTCTCGGGATCTACCGATAAGAAGCAATACCGGAAAGCAAATAAACAACAGGTACTTACTATGCATCACAAAATGCATGGCATGGCAATATGTGATGATGATTTGATCTAATGCATTACAAAATAATTTAATTTAAGTGAGAATATATCAAGGAAAATTTTCCTAGCAACAAATAGTATTTATTTAATGGCCTATTATCATTTTATTAGCAAATAGTATGTTAATGGTTTTTAACATGCATGAAGGTGACATATTTCGATTCTTCATATTTTTATGATCATTTTTCATATATAATTTATATTTTTCTAAGTTACTATGAATTAATTATGAATTTCCAAAGTTTAATGCATTTTTTGGAATTCTTTTAATTTGAATTTAAATGTGTAAATGCTATGGGTACCCAAAGTGTACCCAGCCAGTGAGGCTGGCTGGTGGGGCCAGTTAACTGCTGAGTCAGCAGTCAATAGTTGACAGTTGATTGATCAAACTGATAGGTGGGGCCTACATGTCATAGTCACATATTTTAACAGGTTTATTAACTTATTTTAATTAAACTAATTAGGGTGGGTCCCACTGGTCTGTGACAGAATTTAATCAAAATGTTATTTACGGTGGGGGCCTGCTGCCATCGCCTGTTAGTAAACTTAATACGGTGATTAGCTCTAATCTATTTTCCTGATGGTCTGGGCCCACTAGTCAGGGACCCAGGCACTGATTTAAATGGCGCGCGCGCCAGCGAGGCTTCGACGACCTCCCGACATGGCGGCGGTGCGCGGAAATGGTGCTCCAGCGACCATTTGGTCTGCCGCGACCACCAAACATATGAGCGCAGCGAGACACATCTACTGGTGTGAGCAGCGCATGTAGGGGTGGTCGGATTCAATGCCAGCGAGCTGATGCGGCAGCAGGAGCTCGGGTTCGACGGATCTGGCGCTGTGGGGCTCAGTAGGACATGCTGATGGTGGCTATGGCCTCTTGCGGATGCGCTGACCTGATCATGATGACACGCTCGGACGCGATGTGCAGGGGCCCTAGCTATGGTGGCGACATGGCCGGGGGCAGCAAGCTCACCGTGTCACCCATCCGCCGTGTCACCCATCCGCCGGCGATGGTGTGCCTCGACCACGGGCACGCTGACACGCACGCGAGGAAGAAGGCGATGGCGCTATGTGGGCTGGGCCATCTCCTGTGCACTTGGGCCGAAGTGCACTTATTTCTTTTTCTATTTTATTTATTTGCTTCTGTTTTGTATTTTCTTTTGGTATTAAATGAATTTTGTTATGGTCCAAACTTTTTATGCAAGCATCTAGTATTGTTCCAAAGCCACACACAAAGTTTCATATTATTTGGAAATGCCTAGATATATGTTTGGATTTAATGGTCCTATTTAGTATTAACTGGGTTTTATTTTACTTGCCCAAAATAACTTTCTGTTAATTTATCCTTAATATACTAGATTTTTGGAATCTAAGAAAATTGGTTTGGGAATTTTTGGAAAACTTTCTTTTGTGTTGTATTTCGAATTTGAATTTGAAATGAGTTTGACTCCTTGTTGAACTTAGCAAGGACAAATATGCTCACATGGCAGCTTAATTAGAGAAGCAACAATAACTTTATTACAAGGGTTTTACAACTCTCCTCCTCTTAAAGAAATCTGCCCCCGAGATTAAGAGATAGACGGAAAGAGAGAGGGGTATTCAGAACGAAGACGATCTTCACGCTAATAGGTGTCTTCATCTTTAGAGTGATGATACCACTGAACTTTGAGGAACTTGATAGTCTTCTGACGAGTGTGACATTTAGCTTGATCAAGAATGCGGACTAGATATTCTTGATAAGAGAGGTCTTCTTGCAAGTCAAGCATCTCATGATCCACTGCACAGATCGGATCCTTGAAGCAGCGGTGGAGTTGTGACACATGGAAGACATCATGAACCCTTGAAAGATTCAATGGTACTTCCAATTGATATGCCACTTCTCCACGTCTTGCGAGAACATGAAAAAAACCAATGTATTGAGGAGCTAGCTTGTGCTTGATTCCGAAGTGGTGAGTGCCCTTCATAGGAGTAACCCTGAGGTAAGCTTGTTCACCTGGTTCATAAACCATTTTGGTGTGACGACGGTCATAGAGACTCTTCTGATGAGATTAAGCTATCTTCAGCTGTTCATGAATAATGCGAACTTGCTCTTTGGTGTCTCAGATGATGTCTGGACCAATGAGTTGCTTTTCACTAGTTTCAGACCAATTCAGAGCAGTACAACATTTACAACCATACATAACTGATAGCCGTTGTTCTAAGAAAACTCAGCATATGGAAGATTTTCTTCCCATTTCTTGCCAAATGGGATGACACATGCCTAGAGCATATCTTCGAGCACTTGATTCACCCGTTCAACTTAACCACTAGACTGTGGGGTGAAAAGTTGTGCTAGAGGACAGATGAGTCCCCATAGCTTCCTGAAAGCTTTCCCAAAATCTAGAGGTCAAGAGGCTTCCACGATCAGAGTTGATTTCCAATGGAACATCATGGAGTGACACAATTCTGGAAACATATAAGTCTGCCAACTGACTAGCAGTTATGGTTTCCTTGACGGGTAGGAAATGAGCAACCTCTGTTCCACTAGCAATGATCCTGGGACCTGTGGGTTATGGCTCTGATAGCAATGATTCTAGAAATTTGATTAGCAAGGAGGTAATGTCGCCATAACTTTAGAGCGTATATAATGGCTGCAAGTTCGAGATCATGAGTTGAATAGTTGTCTTCATGAGGACACAACTGGCAAGAATCTTAAGCTATCACTTTACGGTCATGCATTAGTACACAGCCTAATCCTTGAAGAGATGCGTCACAATAGATCACAAAATCCTTGTGAGTATCTGGGGGAGCAAGCAGTGGGATAGAAGTTAACTTGTCTTTTAGAGTCTGGTAGCTTTCCTAACAATGAGGGGTCCACTCGAATTTTTTGTCTTTGTGGAGCAGATAAGTCAATGACCTAGCAATCATGGAAAAGTTCTTGACAGAATGACGACAATAGCTGGCGAATCAGAGAAAACTTCTGACTTGCTTTACTGCCTACGGAGGAGTCCAGTCAAGAATAGCCTAGACCCATTCTAGATTAATAGGAATGCCTTCCATAGGGATCACGTGACCTAAATAGGCCACCTCAGATAACCAAAATTCGCACTTGGAATACTTGGCATACAACAGATGTTCACGAAGCTTCTCCAATACAAGCCGAAGATGTTCGGCATGTTCTTCCTCATTCTTGGAATACACAAGGATGTCATCAAGATAAACCACGATGAACTTGTCAAGGTATTCCATAAAGATATAATTCATCAATCAAGAGAAGGTAGATGGAGCATTGGTTAAACCAAAGGACATGATGGTGTACTCGTATGAACCATAGCGAGTAACGAAGGCTGTTTTTGGAATGTCCTCTTCAAGAACCCTGATCTAATGGTATCCTAACCTCAAATTAAGTTTAGGGAAGATGAATGAACCAGCAAGTTGATCATATAGGTAATTGATTCTTGGAAGTGGATATTTGTTCTTGATCATCGCCTGATTAACAGGGTGATAATCGACAACCAAATGATTAGTTCCGTCCTTTTTCTTAACAAAGAGAGAGGGGGAACCCCATGCAGAAGAGCTAGAGTAGATGAAGTCTTTGCGGAGCGACTCTTTGAGTTCCTTCTTAAGCTCGAGAAGTTAATGTGGATGCATCTTATTTGGGCGTTTGGAAAAAGGAGTGATGCCTAGTTTCATGTCAATTAAAAACTCGACATCCCTTACAGGTGGCACTCCTGGATGTTCTTCTGGAAAGGCATCCTGGAAGTCATAGACTACTAGAATGTTCTTGATGTTATCAAGAGGTGATGCATTCAGAGCATTCAGAGCATACAATTAGGATTCAGTGTTATCAGATGAAAAGTGGACTATCTGGCCAGAAGGGTGTGTGAGTTGGACTGTCTTAATGGCACAGTCGATCATGGCTTGATGAGGTTCCAACTAGTTCATACCGAGAATGATGTCTATGTTGAAGGACTGGAGAACAATAAGAGGAGCAAGGAATACTGGACCTCCAATTTTGATCGGGTTGTTGTGGCTTACCATAGTGGTTTACCATATGGAACCTGGAGTTTGAACTACCAAGGGGGTGGTTAAAGGCATGACGGACAGGTCATGCAAATGAGCGAAATGTTGTGACACAAATGAATGCGATGCTCCTGAATAAATAAGAACAGATGCTGCAACTAAATTAGCGGGTAGGTTACCGAGCATGATAGTTCTGGCTTGTTGAGCTTCTTCAACTTTGACATGTTTGACATGACCACGACCAATAGCAGGCAGTCTGGCGTTAAAGTTTCTGGGTTGCGAATTACCACGGCCATTACCACGACCAGCAGGAGAAGGTGCATTCTGATTCTGATAGCAGTCTCTAGCATGGTGACCTAGATGACCACACTTGAAGCATGTTCCTTGAACTGGGTGAGGAGCCATAGTATTGGGCTGCCCACCTTATATTCTAGGAAGTCTTAGCGGCAGGGGTAGATGAGGTGCAACATAAGATGGTCTGGGTGCTGGGGCAGCTCGGTGATACACGTTGTGCGGAATCCACACGCTGTGGTTCTGAGCTAGCGGACCTGAGGATGAGCCAATGTCACGAGTATGCTTGAGTGACAGTTGGAGCTCGGCCTGACTAGTTTCTGCCTGAATAGCGAGGAATGTGATGTGCACGGAAAGTAGTCTGGAATTGTTGCCTAGTGGTTACTATTCCAACATGCAGCATACACCTGTGGCTTTCCCACCATTGAACTGCTGGACCGTTGAGGTGATATGCTGCAAAGTGACACAGCTGGCAAGAGCAACATTAGGAGACTCCATCTCAAATGTGATGTCACGGAGCCAGTCATCTACATCCAACAGCTCAGAGGAGTTGCGATAGGTTGCCGGATTAAGGCGCATGAACTCCTGAAGTGAGATAGGGCCATTCTAAGGACGTGCATTATTGTGCTCCAAGTGGTTCACTAGACTCTCATTGAATGGTCTGTTCACCTCAAACGGCTGCATCATGGCGGCAACATTGAGTGGCTATGGAGAATCTTGATGATCATCCATTCTGTGTAAAACAACAGGGTCGGAACAATTATTGTAACGTTATGCTAGTATGGTGGTAGGTGCATGGAATTATTCACAAGTGTATATAAGTAGGAAGGAATTGCAAGAGCACTAGGTACAAAGGATTAATTCTCGGAGAAATTGGACAGTATTTCAGAGTATCTTGTGAAAACAAGAGTAACTGTGAATGAATGGATCTCCGGTAAGTATAAGGAATGAAGTCACCACGAGAATCTTGAGTTTTTTAAAATTATACCTAGAGAAGGTAAGGAAGTTTCAGAACCCAGAGTGAGGAGATGCGAAATAAAAAGAATCCTAATCCCATCCATATGCTATGTGGGCCCGTAAGCCACACAACACACCTAGTAGTAGAAAATAGTTTTATAGGACTAGACTCGACATCGACAAGGCTTGGGGGTTCCTACAGGCAGTTGGCTCTGATACCAACTTGTGATTCTCCCGCTCATAAATGTGCACTAATCATACATGCAGCATGCATGCTTAAGAGGGTGACTCCACGGGTAGTACCACAACACAACTCTACAACCCAAAATATATGCCAAAGCTCATACATGAGCAGAGATAGCAAATATATTACACACAGAGGTCACATGACCCAACATTACATCAGAGTAGAAAGCAAATATAGGTTTGAGTACAAAAAAGTTTAATAAATGCCTTAAGAAGGCTAGAACAAAATGACAACCCTCCAAAAAGCGCAGGCCTCCTGCCTGGGACCTCCAAACTACTCGACTTTGTCGAAATCCAAGTAGTAACCAGCATCGGGATCACCTACATCCCAGGTGCTACTATCTGAATTGCAGCAATCGGGTCAAAGAAAAAAGGGGCAAAGTAACGGTGAGTACTCATCTGAAGTACTCGCAAGAGTTACATCAGAACTATCTATATATGAATCAGTGTTGGTGTGAAAACCGGCTGACCTCGGGGTAGGGGGTCCCGAGCTGTGGATCTCGGATCAATGGTAATAGAGACGAGTGAGACAATGTTTACCCATGCTAGGGCCCTCTCTATGGAGGCAAAACCCTACGTCCTGCTCTTGTTTATATTGATGATGGAGTATCGAGTACAAGCTTGATCTTCCTTGAAATCGTAAGTAGAAGCCTAACCCTAGGGCTAGGTGAATGGTAATTGTGATTGCGTCTCCTCTACGGGCTAAACCCCCCGGCTTATATACACGCCAGGCAGGGGCATCTAGGGTTACATAGTCGGTATCTAGGGATGCATATGGAGGCGGCAGGAGATATCTTGGGGTACACTCCAAGTCTTCGGTAGATGCAGTCTTGATCATGTCACGGCTTCTGGAGTCCACCTGGATGAGAACTGGGCTTTCAGGCCCAGCCCGAGGACTATGGGTTGTCTAGGTTGGTACCCCTAGTCCAGCACACCATCAGTAGCCCCCGAACTGGTCTTCTATGTCAAGGATGACATTCCTGCCTTTGACAACTTCAAATCCGGAGTACTTGGTTCAACAGACGAGTTCCCTCTTCCCGTCGACACTTATCTTTTTATTCAAAGCCATCGCAAATCACTCCTTGAAGGGGTGGCATCCCTTGCCCGGATCTCAAACATGACCCATATCCGAGGTCATAGGATTACTTAGTATCAAAGGCCTGCCGTATAGGTGTGAACAGTGCTTTCTGACCTGACAACCTTTTCGAAGCGGCACCACCCACGACCCGGTAAGTAGTTACTACTTACTCGAATCACGGCTCGAGGCAGTCTTTTTACTGACATGTCTTGTCGAAATGGAGATCGTGCCCACTTTTTAAGGGATATCATCAAGATTTTGTTTCTCCCCATACGTACAATGTCATCTCTTGTGGGTTAATAGCGATTTCCATGGCGTGACCAGAGGGATTCTTGGCCTTTTTACCGCCATATATTAGGGCGAGGGGATAACAACAGAGAGAGTACACTCCCTTGCTTCCCTGCCTATCGCCTCCCAAGCTCCATCACTCAGATCCATTCCCAAGCTCTCCCACTTCTGCAGCACTTGTAGGAGATATGCCCTAGAGGCAATAATAAATGTTATTATTTATCTCCATGTTCATAATTATGTTTATGTTCCATGCTATAACTGCTATGGTTCTCGAGTCTGCAAATAAAACGAGGCTTGGAGGGAAACTCATGTGCACGTGTGGGATAATAAACGGTAAAATGAATTCCTAGTCAAGCCTCTATGACTGGCTCAAGTATTGCATGATGATCATCTTTTCCTTATCATGGGCATGACTATGCCGGCAATTTTGAGGGCACAATTGTTGGCAGAACACTTGTGTTGAATCAACCCGAATTGATGTTATGCTATGAGATACATTCGTCACAAGTTAATGGTTAATAACACAGAGATGGTTAATGTTTGCATAATTCCTTAGACCATGAGAGTATCGAGTTTCTTCATGCTTGCTTCATGAACTTTGGGGTTTGTTAAACGTCATCCATAAATGGATGGCTATTACGGCGGCTTACGGGTTCATGGAAAAGTATGTCAAGTAACTTGATAGCTCAAGATTGGGATTTGCTCCTCCGGTGATGGAGAGATATCTCTGGGCCCTCTTGGTGTTACGGTATCCATCATCGTCTGGCCAGACACTATGTGATTTGATCACAGGGATGCCGGAACACGGGAACAAGAAAAGAGAACAATACCGGCAACGAGGTAACTGGCTTAGTGGACAAGTTGTTGATCCACGGGGATGCCAACATGTCTCACCTTGGGTATTTGTAACATATCACGAAGCAACAGGAATAGCACACGGCAACTGGAGGTTCACTCGAATATTCATTCGTGTGGGTATAGGGGTCAATATGGGTGTCCACGGCTCTGATGCTGATCATTGATCGGAAAGTGTTCCGGTCATGTCTATACTTCACCGAACCTATAGTGTCGCATGCTTAAGGGTCATCTATCTGCTGAATACTAGACAAGGAGTCTGAGAGAAAAGTCACCGAAAAAGTTTCGGAGACAACGGAAAAGTTCCGAAGAGAACACCGAAAAAGTTTCGGTAAAACTGAAAAGTTGTTTTAGAGAAAACCATTGATCCAAAAAGGTTTCGGCAAGAACCAGGAATGTTTTGGAAGTTGCCAGATTTGTCTGGTAATTTCTAGTATTTTTTCAGAGAAAAAACCGGAAAAAAAAATTCAGAGCTGCCAGGATTGTTTACAGAGTAAATGAAGATGGTTTAAAATTAAACCACCATACCAGAAATGTTCCGGAGCACATCCAGATAATTTTAGAGGGTGCCGGAAATGTTCTGGGACCTTCTGGAATTTTTCAGAAGTAATAGTCGTGGAAAACATCTTGTCCCAGCGTGAGGGGACAAGATCACACGTTACGCGGGGGCTGTTTTGGGGCGCCTCCCCTTTGGAGGGCAGCCCCTTGTGGTTGGACAAAAGTGTTGGGGGGCCCCCCATGGTGGGGGGGAAGCCTCCACAAATGGTGGAGAGTATTGGGAGGAAGGTGGGGCCCCATGGGGGAACACCATGGACAAGGGAACATGTTTTCTCCATGTTTGGTGGGAACATGTTTTCCTTGTTTGGTGGGTGCATGTTTAGTGGGCTGAATTTCAGCCCCCCTCACCCCTTCCACCACTATATAAGGAGGTGGAGAGTAGCTCTCCATCCCTATTCCAACTCTCTCACACAAGCCATGCATGATCTGGCATTCTCTCTCCCTCCCACGAAATAGTTTCGTAGTGCCGAAAGGCTGTCTAGGTTTCGGTGGGAACTAGTTCTGGACGGCGAAGCCCTGCCAGATAGATGACACCGTATGTGTGCAACCCCATAGAGAGGTCATAGTTTTGTCCTTTTGCCCAAGGGGCTGTTCGAGTGTCCTCCCGAAGGGCTGTCCGAGTAACCGTCTGAGTTTCGAGGGTCCTCCGGAAGGGCTGTCCGTGACACTGACCGAGGGACTGTCCGACCGCCTCCCAGAGGGCTGTCCGAGGGGCAGATGAGGGAGTACATCCTCGTAGTTGGGAGTTTGTAAAATCCTAGCTACGAGGATCTGCACTGACGATCATCATCGACTATACTTCCGCTGCACTACGAGTCGGTAACGAAAATGATCAAACCTTGTATGCAGTCTTCATAGTGGTCCTGGGCTGGTGCATAGGTTGGATTTTTTTTTGTTTTCTGCTGTGTTACCCTACACTGGCATCATGAGCGGTGCTATGCGTAGATGCAGGTTGCGATCTAGAATACATAGAGATGTATAGGTGTTGCACAATATAATTAGGTGGTAGATGAGATCTATTGCTGAAAATTATTTGTGCGGGTAGCAGATGAAATCTGTTACCTGATGTCTTGTTGCTTCCCTGGAATTTGCATATTTCTGATCTTGATAACAGCATGGTGGAGTTTCAATGTTTTGGCAATCCGCGATCCTGATTGATCAACGAAGTGCTAACAGTTCATTGAATTCCACCGTAGTTAAAAAGAAAGATGAAATTTCGCAGACGAAAGGGCAATGCAGATATGATCTACATGGGGGTCATGCGTATGACGAAGTTCAGTATGGGGCTCGAGATTTTATTATCTCATGTTTCATACACCCCGCAATGTTAATCTAGCGACTTGGATAATCATGCTTGATGATGGACGTTGGTAGATTCGGTTTGTTTCGAAACCTTAGAAGCCACGTAAAACAAGTTTTTGCATGAACCGATTAGAGACGTCTAACTTGGTTTTGCAGGAGGGTTTGCATGTGCATTTGATGTGGTATAGCAGTGCTCATAATAATTTGATTATGTATGAGATGACTATATGATGTAAATTGATTAACATGACCTGCGTGTCATGATTCGGCATGATGGCCGGAGCCATATGATTGCACTTTAAATGACATGCGTGTCAACCTTGTGTAATGCACTTATTTTATTAGCTATAGAGATAGCAACATTATCTGGTGCATCGACAAGGTGGTGGCAATCTTCGCGAAGGTGAACACCGACGCGAATGCCGAAGACAAAGAAATACAAGACTTCTCCGTCAGAAAGGGCTATACCACATCATGCTATTATGTATTGCCTAAGATGTTTATCCCTTATGATGCACCCTTCTTGATTGTGCGGTAGTCACTTTTATTAGGGTGATCTCTCACAAAAATATCAAGTAGTTAGTGTTCTCCCAAGTGTAGCACCGTCACGGCATCTTTCCTTTCGGGGTATCACATGGATGCATGGGCACGAACGATTGTACGGGTGTGAGGCGGGTGAGTTGAGACCTCACAGCGAGATCACTTGGTTGTCTTGACGTTCAGGCATGAAAGTCATGAGCTCGGAACACACGCATCGAAAGATGAACAAGAGTCACATAGAGATGTGATTGGCAAGTTGGCCTACCAAATGAAATTCTCGTCACTTGAGATGGATGCATCCTTGGCATTGAATTGAAATTTGGGTCTTGAATCGCTCATAATCAATTATGAGAGATATTGATTTGAGTGGGAGCGCACTTTAGAATTAATTCTTTTAATTCTTAGTGCAATTAATTTTGGACACTGTCTAAGTGTTATATGCATAGAAGTTGTAGAATAATGGCTCGCATTTCCACCTTCCCTGTTAAAATTGAATAGCTATTAAATATCTGGTTAAAACTTTACGGTTGGTAACGTAATGTAAGGATTGTCCTCAAGAGTGCCGAGAAGGACTTGTCCTATCGCATGCTTTCGGTATTCTCCCGCTAATGCTGTGGATCATGTGACTCTCGTCCTTCGATCCAAGAGCTAGAATTCCGTTTTCAGTCAAGTGCAATATGTTTGCTTCCATGAGACCCGAACTTCGAAAGTTTGGATAGTTATGTGATATTCATGGAATCTGAAAATCATTTTTTAGAGACAGACAAAGGCTAAAAGATATGAGATATCCAAAGCAATGCTTGTTTGCAAACTATTAGTAAAGGAGTTTACTATGCATTAGACTAATAACAGAGGGATCCAGAAGAACGCCTGTCATATGATGAAAGGTGAATAAAACAACAACTTAAAGAGGAAGGAAGTGTCCGAAGGGTGTTAGTGAAACTTTCACACCTAGGAAGTCCAGGGCTAATGCCACTCTTAAGTTGAGTGCTTCTTCTGAGAGTAGGAGAAATACTGAAAGTTAAACTGTTAGAAGTATAAACGGCAGAAGGAAAGAAGACTGGAATATCCAGCTCATGTATGAATGTCATACAAGTTTTTGATGTATAGAAGGCTGGTCAAAGATATAGTTCTTGGGAATTATGGTTAAACATGTTAATCACTAATTCTTGGGTATTGTGAGTTAATCACAAAGATACCCGCTCGATTGCATTCTGTTGCAACTCGATGTAAGAACTACCATGGCCTGGAAGACTAGCCAGGAATGAGGTTTTTTGATACATGCTGGGAACATAGTAAATGTTACTATACCTTCCATCGGTGTATTACCATCTGTATTTATTTTCATAATTCATTTAGAGTTTTTACACACTCTAGCCCATTGCATAAGGTATCTTGCAAGAAGGTTGTTCATAAGAGAACTTTTGATGTTCGGTGTTATGAATAACATAAGGGCCATACTTTCATTATGAATGAGATGTATGTTATGAATGATGATAATAATATATTACCTCTGGATTTACTTTCATAATTCATTTTAGAGTTTTATACACTCTAGCCCATTGCACAATGTTGTTGCAAAAGGGTTGTTCATAAAAGAACAATTGTTGTTCAGTATTATGAATAACATAAAGGGCCATGCTTCTATCCAAGATGGGACGTATGTTATGAATTTTGATGGTAGTATGATACATCCATAACACTAACGCTAAATGTCGCAAGACTAAAATAATACCACACAAGTGTGGCACTGCATTTGGTCACATTGCAGAAACCCGCATGGGAAATTCCATTATGATGGACTTTGAAGTCGTTTGATTTTGAATCATCTGACACTTGCAACTTTCCTCTGAAAAGTGAAGTGACTGAAATAACGTTCACAGGCCATAAGGAACGAGCAACAAACTTATTGGTGATCATACATTTTGATGTATGTAGTTCAATAAATGTTGTTGCAAGTAGTGGATTTATCTATCTTCAGAAATGACTCAAGTAGATATATGGATATTTACTTGATGAGACGTAAATCTGGATCCTTTGAAATCATTCAAAAGGTTTTCAAAAATGAAGTAGAAGTTATTGTAACAAGAAAATTATGTTTCTACAATTCGATTGCAGAAAGGAATATTTGAGTTACAAGTTTAGCGAATGTCTGATGAGTTGTGAAAGGGGTTTCATAACCTGCACCTCCCGGAACACCACTGCAAGTGGAAAGTCCGTGAAGATGTAATCAAACCATTTATGACATGGTAAGATCAAAGATGACATAAATAGATTTTGCCATTATGCCTTTTAAAGGGTGATGCTTTAGAGACTGCGGCTTTTACACTGAAAAGAGCTCCATCGGGTCTGTTGAAATGACGCCATGGTATGGTACGCCCAACAATGTTATATCTTTTCTTAATATTTGGAATATGGGGCTTGTGTAAAAGGTTACAAACCTATTCCAAATCAGACAAGTGCTACTTTGTAGGTTATCCCAAGTCATTGGGTACTCCCGCACCACTATACCGAGGCAAAGGTTTTTGCCACAAAAATGGTATGCTTTTAAAGAGAATTGTTCTTGCAAAGGGTGAGTGGGAGGACAGTGCAACTCGATGAGATAACCAGTATCTTCGTCATCAGGTCAAAGGAAAGGAACCTTGGAAGTGATTCCGGAGTTTCCTACTGCGATTGATACGGAAGTCTCTACAATAAAATGTATGGACTTCGGTCGAACTTGCAGCTGAACCACGTAGGCAAGGCTCGTGCAAATCTCTCAGGTGCGCAAATGAGATATTGTTGTCAGACAACAGTATACCTACAATACACAAGGAAACGTTGATGGGCCCTGACTCCGGAATTGGCTAAATGCCAATACAAACTGAGATAGTTTCCATATAAGTGATTCAAGATTAAAATCTTGATACACCTTTCGGAAGACTTAGAGTCTAACGAATATTTATGGAACTATAAACTGATACGGATAAAAATGTTTTATCCATAAAGCTCGACTTGTTGAAATAACAAGTTCAAGGAGTTGACTACGATGAGATTGTCTCACCGTAGCGATGCTTAAAGTCGGTTCGGATTGAACTAGCAATTAATACATATTTCAATCATGAGATATGAAACATGGATGGCGAAAGGATTTCCATCTGATGCAAATGAAACCTAGGACTTGTATGTGATACAGTGCAAAGTAATTTGTCGATCCAGAGGATGCTAGTAAGTATGCAAACTTCAGAGTTCCAGCGATGGGCAGAAGAGAGCAAAGTGGAGTTGGAATCTTCGTGTTTTGATGAAATGGTCAAAGGGGTTTTGACTTCATCAATGGGTAATGAAGATGCTTGTGATTCAAGAAAGTAGTGGGAGCGTAATAATATTTCTAAAAACACCTTGTGTGCTTGACACATTGTTAAATGGAAATAAATTTCTTGACACAAATTAGGACTTCTTTTGAAAATAGCTTTTCGATGAAGTCCTTAGGCTAAATAGCCTCAATATTAGGCATGATGATCTATGGAGATAGATTTACCTAATGGGGCTAAGCAATGAATACATATTGACAAGATGCTAAAACTTATTAGCATTTAAAACGCCAAGGAGTGATTCTTGCCGAAGTCACATGGAAAGAGTATTTGCAAGACTCGGTGTCCCAAAACACTGATGAGCAAAATACATGATGGAGATTCCACACACTCTTGTGTTTGGATTAATCATGTATTCCATGGTATGTAAAACAACCAGATATGTCCGATACTCCCAAGGTGTTGCGAGTATAGATACCAAAATGATCAAAAGTACTGATCATAGGATAACAGTGAAGAGTGTCATTGAGTGCTAGAGTAGCACTGATGACAAGTTTTCTCGCAAGCAGAGATCATGAAAAGTTTGTTGTAAAATGTTACATTGATACAGTCTTCATCTTTTCTTCGTGTGATTTTCGATTTAAATTGAGGGTTTTTGTGTAACACACAATAGGGTGGCACAGTTAGCTGGAAATTGTTCCAAACAGGTTACTGTGGTGAATTCTATGACACATGGCTAAGTATGTTGATGCTTTAGAAGCGACAAAGAAGATGTTGAATCATATAGTTCATTCATGAACTTAGTATGGTTCTAAGATGGCTTTTGTCAATGGGATACTACTGCAGGTAGTTGCTCCATAACTCAGTCTGAGGAATCCAAGTTCGACCTGTGATTCACATACATACAAAGCCAAGTCCACACAAAATATGAATTTTGTGAAAGCGTGAAAATGCGAGGATATGCAAAGATACACACGGAGCTGAAGTCGTCAGATCCGTTGGACATCAGGCTATACCACAAGCGTAGCATATTTACACCAGTGTGCCACAGGTGTAAAGTGCATTAGCATTAACTAGATTATTGACTCTAGTGCAAGTGGGAGTCTGTAGGGGATATGCCCTAGAGGCAATAATAAATGTTATTATTTATCTCCATGTTCATAATTATGTTTATGTTCCATGCTATAACTGCTATGGTTCTCGAGTCTGCAAATAAAACGAGGCTTGGAGGGAAACTCATGTACACGTGTGGGATAATAAATGGTAAAATGAATTCCTAGTCAAGCCTCTATGACTGGCTCAAGTATTGCATGATGATCCTGTTTTCCTGATCATGGGCATGACTATGCCGGCAATTTTGAGGGCACAATTGTTGGCAGAACACTTGTGTTGAATCAACCCGAATTGATGTTATGCTATGAGATACATTCGTCCCAAATTAATGGTTAATAACATAGAGATGGTTAATGTTTGCATAATTCCTTAGACCAAGAGAGTATCGAGTTTCTTCATGCTTGCTTCATGAACATTGGGGTTTGTTAAACGTCATCCGTAAATGGATGGCTATTACGGCGGCTTACGAGTTCATGGACAAGTATGTCAAGTAACTTGATAGCTCAAGATTGGGATTTGCTCCTCCGATGATGGAGAGATATCTCTGGGCCCTCTTGGTGTTATGGTATCCATCATCGTCTGGCCAGACACTATGTGATTTGATCACAGGGATGCCGGAACACGGGAACAAGAAAAGAGAACAATACCGGTAACGAGGTAACTGGCTTAGTGGACAAGTTGTTGATCCACAGGGATGCCAACATGTCTCACCTCAGGTATTCGTAACATATCGCGAAGCAACAAGAATAGCACACGGCAACTGGAGGTTCACTCGAATATTCATTCATGTGGGTATAGGGGTCAATATGGGTGTCCACGGCTCCGATGCTGATCATTGATCGGAAAGTGTTCCGGTCATGTCTATACTTCACCGAACCTATAGTGTCGCACGCTTAAGGGTCATCTATCTGCTGAATACTAGACAAGGAGTCCGAGAGAAAAGTCACCGAAAAAGTTTCGGAGACAACGGAAAAGTTCCGAAGAGAACATCAGAAAAGTTTCGGTAAAACTGAAAAGTTGTAATTACTACCACTGATCCGGTCCTGCCGAAGAAGCCCATCTTCTGCGACGAGCCAGAAGAAGACCTCCTTGCACTAGGGAGGAACAAACCAGCGCCCCGGAGGTATGTAATTACTACTTAATTTTGACTTTGACAGCTTATTTTCTTCACATGAGGCTTATGAGGAATATTTCACCAGCCCACCCGGGACCCGCTTCAGTTGCGACTCCTCGGGCGGTCTACCTCCATCGGGTAGCGAGATGCCTGAGCGCGTCTAGACTCCCCCAGCTCCCGAGGGCCTAGGGGAAGTGTCATCCAAGGTTGACACACTGGGGGCCAGAGTACCGGTCGTCAAGGCCGAGGTTGAAACTTCGGCCGCACCGGGCCAAGGGGAACCAGTCCCTGAGGTCCCCAAGGAAGGATAGGGCCAAAACTCGGCCCAGCTTGTTTAGTCTCTGGCGCCTGTGCCGCAGCCGAAGATCTTTGTTCCAAGCACTTAGGTGGTGGGTTCGGGGGTTGCCCCACCTCTGCCTCCCACTGCAGGGCGGGTTAACATGGGGTGGCCCGAAGAGATGGAGGCGGCCTTAACGGGTTCCTCCATTGCAGAAGAGCACCATGCCTTAATTGGCGCGTCATTGCAGGGCTTTCGGTCAGCGGAAGCCGGAATACGTGAGGTCTTCAAGGGCCTTGTGAGGAGCTTCGAGGTATGCTTTTACACCTTTCCCTTAATGTGTTTATGTAGCAGGCTTGCATCCGAAGTCTTGTAGTCTAGCGAGGTGTTTTATAAGAGTGTAGTTAGCTAGTAGCCCCCGGGCCCAAGGCTGATTTTGAAAAAACTAGTCTTGGGGTCGATGCTTGAGCGTGCTAGTAGCCCCCAAGACGCTGGCATTTCTTCAAAAAGATTGCACAGAGGATCTAAAATAGGAAAGCTAGGTACTAAGGCAAATGTTTGCAGGTATCGACCTCTGCTCCGAACTCCGCCTTCGAGGAGGTAGCGGAGATAAACAAGAAACTGCAGAGGTCGAGGAGGACCTCAATCGAATCAACAAGTAGCTCGAGCTATCTCAAGGTAAACATCAGTGAGTTATAATTGTGCTTATTTTACTTCGGGAAAAGATTCAAAGCTGACGCCGAGCTGTTTTATATGATAGCTGCCACGGCGGAGCTTGAGGTACTCAAGGCCAAGCTGGTGAAAGCTTGGCAGGAGGCCGAGCAGCAAAAGGCTGTGGCCTCAAAGGCCTAAGGGAAGCTGGCTGCCGAAAAGGAGGCCAGGGGGAAGGACCAGGCATGGGTCCTTGAGGTGGAGGAGACCCTGGAGGGTGTCTACAAGGAATGCGACACCCTTCAGGAGAAGAAGAAGGTGCCAAGCACCAAGCTCGATAAGTTGTGCGAAGCCCATGCCAAGGTCCAGTCCCAGGCTCGCGTAGATCACGAGGCGCTTCAGCAAGTGAAGCAGATTACTGCTGGTAAGCCGTTTTTGCTTTAATGTGATTTTGGCCGCCAGGGGTTCGTCGAGCTCACCCAGCTATGGCGATCCGCAGAGATCTTCGAGGATCATCCGTGGAGCGCAGCAGACGCCAGCCGCTTTTACGGTGCGCAGGAGGGCCATACCATGGAGAGGGTGTTCTGGCTGCAATTACAGGCGCCCTCACATCCAGAGCTACTAAACAATCAGATGAAGCAGCTCGTGGAGCTCCTGGGCATGGCGAGGCCAGTGCTCGGAGACCTCTGCGCCAACCTTTGGCCGATGGTGGCCCTACCGACCAGCTTCTTTGGGTTCTTCGCCCGTCTGCGGGAGGCCGCCCCCCAGTTGATATGCTGGAAGCATTCGGCGTGCCTAGAAGGTGCTCGGCGGGCATATGCCCGCGTGAATACGCACTTCCCGTGTGTTGAGCCGGCGATCGTGGCAGCCCGGTTCCCCGAAGGGAAGAATCAGAGCATGGAGCAATACATGGCCAAGGCGATGGATGGAGCCCGGATTACTGAGGCGGAGTGCCCGAAGGAAAACAAGTATTTTTAAACTTATACTTTGGTATATCGAAGTGTAGTTCGGATGTAAAAAATGTTGTCCTATATTTTGGAATGAATTCGGCTTTATGTTCTGATGTATGCTTGCTTGTGCTTATACTTTCATTTTTGACTCCTGTGTGACCGTATGTAACTGAAAGTGACCAGTCGTTGGCTTCAGCCCCTTTGTACAAAGTACATCGGGTGTTTCCGAGGCAGTCATGACACTTAGCCGACATCTCGGTGCCCGAAGGCGGTCTGTGCTTATGGAAATAAGGCAATCAGACTATAGCGGTTTTATTACTTTCACTTAGTCATAGGAGCTTGACTGTGAGGGCTGATGACAAGCCCCCAGTTTCTTGAAGTGGATTGGCTATTTTAGTCGAGGTCTATGCCGATAATACACCAGTGTCGGTGTGAAAACCAGCTGACCTCGGGGTAGGGGGTTCCGAGCTGTGGATCTTGGATCAATGGTAACAGAGACGAGGGAGACAATGTTTATCCAGGTTCGGGCCCTCTCTATGGTGGTAAAACCATGCGTCCTCCTCTTGTTTATATTGATGATGGAGTATCGAGTACAAGCTTGATCTACCTGGAGATCATAAGTAGAAGCCTAACCCTAGGGCTAGGTGAATGGTAACTATGATTGCGTGTCCTCTACAGGCTAAACCCCTCGGCTTATATAGACGCCAGGCAGGGGCATCTAGGGTTACATAGTCGGTATCTAGGGATGCATATGGAGGCGGCAGGAGATATCTTGGGGTACACTCCAAGTCTTCAGTAGATATAGTCTTGATCACGTCATGGATTCTGGAGTCCACCTGGATGTGAACAAGGCTTTCAGGCCCAGCTCAAGGACTATGGGTCGTCTAGGTTGGTACCCCCTAGTCCAGGACACCATCACTAAGTCTTTCGAAGGGTTTATCAAGATCTAATCATGAATCAATTATTTGGATATTGTCTCAGATTATTTTGGCATTTAGCTAATTCTGGAGTCAGGGCCCATCAACACTTCCTTCTGTATCATAGGTATACCGTTGTCTAACAACAATATATCATTTGCACACATTAGAGGTTTGCACAAGTTTTGCCTACGTGGTTCAGCTGCAAGTTTGGCCGAAGTTCATA
Source organism: Thinopyrum obtusiflorum (assembly GCA_036873465.1). Taxonomy (NCBI): domain Eukaryota; kingdom Viridiplantae; phylum Streptophyta; class Magnoliopsida; order Poales; family Poaceae; genus Thinopyrum; species Thinopyrum obtusiflorum. The sequence goes on along the minus strand of JAAAWM010012172.1, from coordinate 151,906 downwards.
CATCTCATATGGAGGCTTACGTATTAGTCATAGTAGGAAACTCTGAAATTACTTCCAAGGTTTCTTTCCTTTAACCTGATGAGGAAGATATTGTTATCTTGTCGAGTTGCACTATCCTCCCACTCACTCTTTTGTAAGAAACATTTTCTTCAAAAATCATACCGCTCTATGTGGCAAACCTTTTGCCTCGGCATAGTGATGGAGGAATACCCAACAATTTGGGATAACCTTCAAAGTAGTTCTTGTCTGATTTGGAATAGGTTTGTAAACATTTTACACAAGCCCCATATTCCAAATGTTAAGAAAAGATAAAACATGGTTGGGCATACCATACCATGGCATTATTTCAACAGATCTGATGGCGCTCTTTTCAGTGTAAAAGCCGTAGTCTCTAAAGCATTACTTTCAAAGGAATAATGACAAATTGATTTATGTCATCTTTGATCTTACCATGTCATATATGGTTTGATTACACCTTCTCAGACATTCCACTCTCGGTGGTGTTCCGGGCGATGTAAGTTGTGAAATTCTTTTCACAACTCATTAGACATTTGCTAAACTTGTAACTCAAATATTCCTTTCGGCAATCTCATTGCTGAAATGTAATTTTTCTTGTTACAATAATTTGTACTTCAATCTGAAAACTTTTTGAACTATTTCAAAGGATCCAGACTAATGTCTCCTTAATCAGATACTTACATATCTGATTGAGTCATTACTGAAGATAGACAAATCCACTGCTAGCAACATCGCTTACTGGACTACACACATCAACATGTATGATTACCAATAAGTTCGTTGCTCATTCCTTATGACCTATGAATGGTATATTAGTCGCTTTACCTTTTGGATGAAAGTTGCAAGTGTCAGATGATTCAGAATCAAATGACTTCAAAATCCATCACTATGGAATTTCTCCATGCAGGTTTATCCAATGTGACCAAATGTAGTGCCACACATATGTGGTATTCTCTTAGTCTTGTGGCATTTAGCATCAGTGTTATGGATGTATTATATCATTATCAATATTCATAACATATATACATCCATTCACAATGGAAGTATGGCCCCATACGTTATTCATAACACTAAACAACAATTGTTCTTATATGAACAACCTCCTTGCATCAAACATCATACAATGGGCTAGAGTGTATAAAATTCTAAAATGAATTATGAAAATAAATGCAGAGGTAATATATTATCATCAACATTCATAACATACATCTCATGGATAATGGGACTATGGCTCTTATGTTATTCATAACATCGAACAACAATTGTTCTTTTATGAACAACCTCCTTGCAACAATCTTTATGCAATGGGCTAGAGTGTATAAAACTCTAAAATGAATTATGAAAATAAATACAGAAGTAATACATTGATGGAAAGTATAGTAACTTTTACAAAGTTCCAGCACGTATCTTAACCCCATTTTCTGCTGGTCCTTTAGGCCGTAGTAGTTCTTGTATTGAGTTGCAATAGAATGCAATCGAACAGGTATCCTTGTGATCAACTTTAAATCACAATACCCAAGAATCAACTATTAACAATTTAATCATAATTCCCAAGAATTACCTCATTGACCAGCCTTCTATACATCTATAACTCGTATGACACTCAACCTAATCTGCACCTTGTAGTCTTCTTTACTTTTGCCTTCATACTTCTAACAGTTTTACTTTCAATAATTCTACTACTCTTAGAAGAAGCACCCAACTTTAAGAGTGGTGTCTGTCCCGGACTTCCTAGGCATGTAAGTCTCACTCACACCCTTTGGACTTTCCCTTTCTCTTTAAGTTGTTGTTTTATTGACCTTCATCATATGATAGGCATTCTTCTGGATTCCTCTCTTATCAGTATAATGCACAGTAAACACTTCACTAATACTTTGCAAACAAACATTGCTTTGGATATCTCATATCTTTTAGCCTTTGTTTGTATCTGAAACTAATTTTCAGCTCCATGAATATCATATAACTATCCCAAACTTTTGAAGTTTGGTTCTCATGGAAGAAAATATATTGCACATCGTCATGGAGTACTAGCTTTTGGATCGAAGGACGAGAGTCCCATCATCCATAGCATTAGCGAGAGAATACTGAAAGCATGCGATAGGACAAAGTCCTTCTCGGCACTCTTGAGGACAATCCTCACATTACATTACCAATCGTAAAGTATTAACCAGATAAATAACAGCTATTCAATTTTAATAGGGAAGGTGGAAACACGATCCATTATTCTACAACTATTATGCAAATCACGCTTAGACTATGTTCATAATTAATTGCATGAGAATTAAGCAGGTTAATTCTAAAGTGCGCTCCCACTCAAATCAATATCTCTTATAATTGATTTTGAGTGATTCAAGACCCATATTGCAATTCAATTCCATTGATGTGGTCATCACAGATGACGAGAATTTCAATCGGTAGGCCAACTTGCCAACCACATCTTTATGTGACTCTTGTCCATCCTTCAATGGGTGTGTTCCGAGCTTAGGATGATCCTGCCTAAACATCAAAGACAACCAAATGATCTCACTGCAAGATCTGACCATCACCCGCCTCATACCTCTCAATTTATTCAAACACATGTGGATATGGCGCACCCTGAAAAGATACGTATTTCAGACGGTGCTACACTTTGGAGAACACCAACTACTTTGATATTTTAAGTGAGAGATCACCCTAATAAAAGTGACTACAACTCAATAAAAAGGGTGCAAAGAAAGGGATAAATATCTCAGGTAATTCATAATAGCATGATATGGTATAACCCCTCCTGATGAAGAAGTACTCATCGTCTCCACGAAATTTGAGCCAGAAACATTGCCGTGGCTGCGGTTTTGAAAACTGCTGTCGTGGTAGAACTTTTCTGCCAAGGCCTGTTTCTTTAGCTCTTCCTCCTCCGTCTTCGTGTATGCAATTTGCATTGGTGTCCACCTCCGCAAAACTTGTCACCGTCTTGTCGATGTATCAAATAATATAGCAATCTCTATAGCTAATAAAATAATGCATTACATCAAGGTTGACACGCAGGTCATTAAAGTGACAATCATATGGCTCCAGCCATCATGCCAAATCATGACATGCAGGTCATGTTAATTTTACATCATATAGTCTTCTCATACATAATCAAATTAAATATGACAAAGCACATGCATTCCACAAAACCAAATAAGACGCCTCTAATCGGTTCATACAAGATTTTATTTTACGTGGCTTCTAAGGTTTCAAAACAAACCGAAGCTACCAATGTTCATCATCAAGTATGATTATTCAAGTCACTAGATTAACATTGTGAGGTGTATGAAACATTAGATAAAAAAATCTTGAGCCCCATAATGAACTTCGTCATACGCAAGAACAGCGTGCAGATCATATCTACATGCCCTTCAGTTTGCGAAACATTCATCTTTCTTAACTATGGTGGAACCCAAAGAACTGAAGCACATCATTGATATGTCAACTAGGATACTCAGGAGTAGCATAGAAGGATCACAGATAGCCAGAACTTTCTACCAAAATTCCACCATGCTGTTAAGATCAGAACTACGCAAATTGAAGGGAAGCAACAAGAACATTAGGTAATCGATTTCATCTGCTACCAGCACTAATATTATTTAGCAATAGATCTTATCTACTACAAAAATTATATTATGCAATACCCATACATCTCATGTATTCTAGATCAAAACATGCATCTATGCATAGCACGGCTCATGATGCCACTGTAGGGTAACGCAGCAGAAAACAAAAGATTTACATGCTACGAACACACCTAGGACCACTATGAAGATGCATACAAGGTTTTGATCTGATCATTACCAACTCACAGTGTAGCAGAAGGAGAGTCGGTGAAGATCATTGGTGCAGATCCCCGCAACTAGGAATTTACAACCTCCCAATCACGAGGATGTTCTCCCTTGGACAGCCCTTCGGGCAGGCTCTCGAACCGTCCCTTAGACAGAAGATCCAAACTACAATCTCTCTACTGGGTTGCACACATACGGTGTTAGCTACCCAATAGGGCTTCGCCGTCCAGGACTAGGCGCTGCTGGAAACCAGGCAGCCTTTCGGCACTATGAAACTATTTCATGGAGGGAGGGAGAGAAGGGTAGATCATTGTATGCCTTTGTATGAGAGCTCAAGATAGAACTTGGATGGAAATGGAGAGCCCTCTCCACCACTATTTATAGGGGAAGCAAGGGGTAGAGCCTTGAGGGAAAAGACCAAAAGTGGGCTAGGATGTTTTCCACCAAAAGCCATAAAAAGGGGGAATGGGGAGCTCCATGGAGGAGCTCCTCCTTGCCCCGGCCAAGCTTGTGTGGGCCTCCAATTGGAAGGCCCCACCTCCCCCATCTCATCGTCCAACACTTTAAGGGAAAGCTGCAAAAGGTGGCTTTCCAAAAAGCCACCAAAAAGGGGTTGTACCCTAATAGTGTTGCCTGCATCATCATCTGTCGTGGTTTTGTCACGACAGATGCCATGGGATGGCTTGTCGAGGGTGGAGCCAAAGAGCGTCGGTGGCTTCCAAAAGCGAGATTGGGTACAAGCAGTGCGGGACACATGGTGTACCCATGTTTGGGGCCCTCCAGGGGAGGTAACACCCCTAGTCATGCTGGATCTACTATGGCGATCACAAGGTTATAAAGGTGGTCCTGGAGCTGTATGAAGCAAGGAGGAAGAAGGAGCTAGCTCTCTATCTCCTCTTGGATTTGTGTGTGTGCATGGGGGTGTGAAGTGAGTTGACGAATTCGTCATTGCCCCTGCCTGGGGGGCTCCTGGGAGGCCTTATAGGTGGGCCTTCCAGGTTACAAGTGATAAAATAAGAGGGGCGGGGCCCTGCTGTCATTGTCTCTGGCCACCAGTGGGGCCTGCCGATTGCTAGGGCCCGCTGGCTGCGGGGCCCGCCGGTTGCACTTCACTGTTGCATGTCGGTTCCAGCGTCATGGAGTGGTTGGTTCTGCGCCTCCACAGTGCCGCGTCGCGATGACGTCGGTCACCCTGCAGGTGGCACTGTAGCCATGCTCCCCAGGGCATGGGCGCGGTCTTGTCGCACGGCGGGATGGGACGGGCGCTGACCCTGCCGGCAGCCAGAGCCAGTCAGCTAGCCCGGGCGTGGCGCTGTGCCCAGCCGGCCCACCACCATAACAGAAGGAGAGGTGCCACCGCCCAGCACGGAGACCGCGCTAGAGGAGCCCAGTGCCGTGATGCTCTCAAGGCCAGGTGCACATGCCCCCAGGCGCAGTCCCGAGCCGAGGCCGGCAAGCAGCGGCACCAGCGCCGGCTCCACCCCCCGGCTATAGCGGGACTGGGGGGCCATGAGTGAGGCCTCCAGCGGGGTGGCTCCGGGCATCTTATCCGCCACGGTGGATGCGGTGCGCACGGGGTTTGCCAACCACCGCAGCCAGCTGCAGGACTTCGCCCGCGGGGCGCTAGCCAAGGTGCTTCAGCTGGAGCAGTCAGTTGCGGTAAGTGGGGGCGCGGTCACCTTCCAGTGGGGGCGCGCTAGTGTACCCACTGGGTGTAGCCCCCGAGGCTCGGGCCGGATGCGCAACAGGTGGGTCGAGCCTTCTCAAGCACTTTCCTGACTTTTGCTTGGTATCTTCTCTTGCAGGCCCTCCACGACCAGCGGGTGGCATCGCACAACACGCTCATGGGCAAGTATAGGGAGAGCCAGGCCCAGCTCATGGCCACGGAGGCGGAGCTGCACCGTGCCAAAGGTATATGTTTTGCTGTCTTTTAGTGGGGGCGTGCCAGTGCACCCACTGGGTGTAGCCCCGAGGTTCGGGCTGGCTACGGAGCAGCCAGGTCAAACCTTCTCAAGCTTTTGTTTTCTCTTCATTCGACTACTGATGGCTGCCCTGGACTTTTTGCAGCTGCCACCGCACGCTTGCAAGGCCGGCTAGACGAGGCCGAGTGGCAACTCGGTGATCGTGAGCTTCAGTGCCACCGAGCCACCGAGGAGCGCGACTGGCTGACCGCGAAGAAGGACCGGTTGGTGGCTGACCACTGCGTGGAGCTCGAAAAGCTGGCGGAGGAGCGCCGCGAGGTGGTGGCCGAGGCGGAGGTGCAGGCGACGGAGTGGGTGGCGAAGGAGGAGCAGATGCTACAGGAGGCGCGGCAGATGGAGGGGCTCTTTGTTGGTATGCTTTGTTTTTTGCCCTTTGCCGGCCACCGGTTGCTGTGCCTGAGCCAGTGCCTTGACTTGTTTTCTTTTGATTTCTTCCAGAGGCTTTCCCTGGTCTTCAAGGTGTGGCTGAGGTGGCCGTGGTGGAGCACCGCTAATACTGGAGGGTCTAGGGCCATGTCATCAAGGAAAATGCCGCCTGGGATGTGGAGGAGATCGCCCTTGCCGCCGACATCCGGGTGCCGCTGCTCGGCAGCTTTTTCGGCCGGTTCCAGGCAGCCGGCTTGAAGTTGGCGCAGGCTCTTTGGGCCAGCGCAGTAATGCCCGGGACCATCATCCGGATTGCCAGGTGGCTCGAGGTGGCCCCGGAGTGCCTGGAGGCATGGAAGGCTTCCGTGGCCTGGGTCGGAGCCCAGATGGCGTTGGGCTTCGTGATGTCATGGTACCCCGGCGTGGAGCTAGACCAGCTGGCCACCCGGCAGGCTGAGGCAGACCTGGAGCCACTTATGGACGCCATCGCCACCCGGGCTAGTGCCCTTGCGTCCTACACCGACCTCGATGTGTTTGTCAAGGACCACGCGGAAGACGGGACAGAGCTGCCGGAGGACACCCTCGGCCTGGCCCTTAACGGCGAGGAGGAGATGGAAGAGAAGACTGGCTCGAGCGACAGGGGGGATGACCCGGACCCACCGTCTAATGAGGGGGACGCTACCACCTCAGCGGACGCCACCTTAGTGGACCCCGAGACGGCGGCCCCCGTGATTGACCCCGCGGCAGCAGCAGCAGCCGAGACCGACCAGCCTAGGTGGCCGTATTTATCTGTACTTTTTGCTTTGAACAATCATAGTTAGTTGCTTGCAGTTCCACCCACTGGGGGTGTAGTTTAATGTACTGAACCTTGGCCGTGGGCCTTTATCTTATGTATATATGCAAGTGCTTGTGCACACATGTGTTTGCTGCCGGTTGCCAGCTCGCCTTTTTCCTTTGTCCCTTTGCCATTTTTCTCGTCTGCCCCTCCTTTTGACCGTTGTCCTGCCAGCCGGACAGCCGGGCTGTGATCTGTAGCTGGGATGGGGCGTGGGCCGCGAGGGTGGGAGCACGATACTTAGACTATAGGAGTTAGGTACGAGCGAGTGAGCAGTGGGCCGGCTGGGCGGCACGAGGAGTCGGTTTTGTCCGAGCCAAAAATTTCCTTAGTCGTTTTTCGTGTGTAGGTGGCCGCAAGCTTTTGCTCTCACCAGCCGGATAGCCGGGTTGCGGTCTGTGGCTAGAGGCGGAGATTGGGCCTTTGGCACCATGCACATTACTGGGCCGGCTGCTGAAAAGGAGGGCTTGGGCTGGCCGGCTAGCCCCCGGGCCGGCTGTGCTGGCTCGGGGCCGAAGCAAAAGAAAGGATATAGCATGCAAAGTGCTCAATAAGGAGGTGCGATAGGCAGCCCCCGAGGGTCGCTCGTGGGTGCCGGCTGCTTTCATTTAAACACAAAAAGGTTTGCGATACATACATACATACATACATACATACATACATACATACATACATACATACATACATACATACATACATACACCGTTTTAACTGTAAAACAGATGGAGGAGCTCGGTGTTCCAGGGGCACTCCGACTCAATGCTGGAGGCGTCTTTCTTGTTCCTCCTTGCCTTCTATGTGTCGATGAGATAGTACGTGTTATTGCTCATGGCTTTGCTGATGATGAAGGGTCCTAATGACCCACAAGTGTAGGGGATCTATCATAGTCCTTTCGATAAGTAAGGGTGTCGAACCCAACGAGGAGCAGAAGGAAATGACAAACGGTTTTCAGCAAGGTATTCTCTGCAAGCACTGAAATTATAGGTAACAGATAGTTTTGTGATAAGATAATTCGTAACGGGTAACAAGTAACAAGTGTATCAAAGGTGGCCCAATCCTTTTTGTAGCAAAGGACAAGCCTGGACAAACTCTTATATAAAGCAAAGCGCTCCCGAGGACACATGGGAATTACTGTCAAGCTAGTTTTCATCATGCTCATATGATTCGCGTTCGTTACTTTGATAATTTGACATGTGGGTGGACGGGTGCTTGGGTGCTGTCCTTACTTGGACAAGCCTCCCACTTATGATTAAACTCTCTCGCAAGCATCCGTAACTACGAAAGAAGAATTAAGATAAATCTAACCATAGCATGAAACATATGGATCCAAATCAGCCCCTTACGAAGCAACGCATAAACTAGGGTTTAAGCTTCTGTCACTCTAGCAACCCATCATCTACTTATTACTTCCCAATGCCTTCCCCTAGGCCCAAATCATGGTGAAGTGTCATGTAGTCGACGTTCACATAACACCACTAGAGGAAAGACAACATACATCTTATCAAAATATCGAACGAATACCAAATTCACATGATTACTTATAACAAGACTTCTCCCATGTCCTCAGGAACAAACGTAACTACTCACAAAGCATATTCATGTTCATAATCAGTGGAGTATTAATTATCATTATGGATCTGAACATATGATCTTCCACCGAATAAACCAACTAGCATCAACTACAAGGAGTAATCAACACTACTAGCAACCCACAGGTACCAATCTGAGGTTTTGAGACAAAGATCAGATACAAGAGATGAACTAGGGTTTGGAGAGGAGATGGTGCTGGTGAAGATGTCGATGGAGATTGACCCCCTCTCGATGAGAGGATCATTGGTGATGATGATGGCTTCGATTTCCCCCTCCGAGAGGGAAGTTTCCCTGGCAGAACAGCTCCGCCGGAGCCCTAGATTGGTTCTGCCCAAGTTTCGCCTCGAGACTGCGGCGCTTCATCCCGAAAGCTTCCTTCTCATTTTTTCCAGGTCGAAAGACACCATATAGCAGAAGATGGGCACCGGGGGCCTGACAGGTGGCCCACAAGCCGGGGGGCGCGCCCAGGGGGTAGGGCGCGCCCTCCAGCCTTGTGGTCACCTGGTGGGTCCCCTCTGGTATTTTCTTTGCCCAATATTTCTTATATATTCCAAAACTATTCTTCATAAAGTTTCAGGACTTTTGGAGTTGTGCAGAATAGGTCTCTCAGATTTGCACCCTTTCCAGTCCAGAATCCTAGCTGCCGGCATTCTCCCTCTTCATGTGAACCTTGTAAAATAAGAGAGAAAGGGCATAAGTATTGTACCATAATGTGTAATAACAGCCCGTAATGCAATAAATATCAATATAAAAGCATGATGCAAAATGGACGTATCAACTCCCCCAAGCTTAGACCTCGCTTGTCCTCAAGCGAAAGCCAAAATTGATAAATATGTCCACATGTTTAGAGATAGAGGTGTCGATAAAATAAAATACGGACATGAAAGCATCATGATCACCTTTAGAACAGCAATACATATTGACATATAATTTCTTATGCTAAAGTGATAATTCATTCACAAAGTAAAGTATGAATCAGAAACTTTATTGAAAACTAACAAACTATGATCTCAGTCATTGAAGCAATTGCAATTTATCATAACATCGAAAAGAGTCAATGTAAGAGCTTTTGTATAGCTAGCCCACATACTCAACCATATTTTATTCTTGCATAATTTCTAACACTCATGCGATACTTATGAGTTCAAAGCCTCAGCCGGACACAGAGAAAGATAGGGGCTTATAGTTTCACCTCCCAACCTTTTACCTCAAGGGTAATGTCAACAACAATACTTTATGATAACCTACATCCGAGTGGATATATATATATATCTGGATCTCCCTCCAACATATAGTGCTTGCCAAAAAGAAAAAGTGTAAAAAGGAAAGGTGAAGATCACCATGACTCTTGTATAAGGGTAGAAAGTAAAAGTAAAAGATAGGCCCTTCGCAGAGGGAAGCAGAGGTTGTCATGCGCTTTTATGGTTGGATGCATAATATCTTAATGCAAAAGAACGTCACTTTATGTTGCTGCTTGTGATAAAGAACTTTATTATGCAGTCTGTCGCTTTTATTTCTTCCATATCACAAGTTCGTATAAAGTTTATTTTCCTCACACTAATAGATCATACATATTTAGAGAGCAATTTTTATTGCTTGCGCCGATGACAACTTACTTGAAGTATCTTACTCAATCCATAGGTAGGTATAGTGGACTCTCATGGCAAAATTGGTTTAAGGGATTTTGGACGCACAAGTAGTATATCTACTTGGTGCAAAAGATTTGGCTAGCATAAGAGGGAAAGGCAAACTGAACATGTTGGAGGATCCATGACAATATAACTTCTGTTCGGATATAGGAAAACATAACTCATTATGTTGTCTTCCTTGTCCAACATCAACCTTTTAGCATATAATATTTTAATGAGTGCTCACAATCCCAAAAGATGTCCAAGATAGTATATTTATATGTGAAACCTCTCGTTCTTGATTACTTCCTATTAATTGCAACAATGACCAAAACTATGTTTGTCAACTCTCAACAAATTTTGTTCATCATACTCTTTACATGTGAAGTCATCACTCCCCATAAGATCATTATATAATCTTTTTACTACTTTTATTCTATTCTTCTCTTTATTTCTTTTTCTCAAGATCATAGCAAGAAAGCAAAGCCCTCAACTCAAAACTACTCTTTATTATATAACTCTCGGACTCGATTACATAGAGGGAACATAAAGCGAAGCTCAAGGCTAGATCTTACTAAAAACTTTAATTCTACTAAACCAAGATATAACCAAAAGGATTGAACTAAGAAAAATGATAAAGGTAAAGATGTGATGGTGATACGATACCGGGACACGTCCCCCAAGCTTGGCACAAGCCAAGGGGAGTGCCCATACCCATGTGTTTAGTTGTCTTTCTTCGGAGGTGGTGATGATGGAGTTGTTGATGATGTTGGAGGCTTATCCTCCGTCTTCCAAGGCATAGGTTCACCATTGTAAAAAGATGAATGAGTCTCCAGGATCCTCAAATTTGCAGCCAAACTCGTCCTCTTAAATCTGTATTCATACTCATAGTTTTGGTTTTGCAGGTCATAGATCTGGGCTTGGAAATGCTCGATTTTCTCATGAAGCTTGAAGATGTCCTCCCCGATGTTCTTGGCATCCAGATTGTGATCATGGGTAAACTCCGCGATCATCATGTGATTGGCATTGAGTCCACATTCCACCATCCCTTGGCACTTGAAGACTTGCCGCTCCATTGCTTCGAGCCTTGTCTCCACGCTTTCGGTCTTATTTGGCCCTTCAACATCACGGATGTGCAACACCCCGTCACGCATCTCAATGGTTTGAGGGTGTCGCAGCACCTCCGCAAGGTAGGGGTTGATGACCTTCTTGAAGAACTTGTCCTTCGGAGCACTTGGGGATGTCATGGCGATCTAGATCTGTCTGGGAAAACAAGCTCGAAACAAAAACAGGAGATATTGTCGTGATACGAAGGTCTTAACCTTCGGGAGGTTATATAATGAATTTTTACTGACCAAAAGGAGTGTACTACAAGAAAACAGAGTCCAGAGGGCGCACGAGGTGGCCACAAGGAAGGGAGGCGCGCCTAGGGGGTAGGGCGCGCCCCCTGTCCTTGCCGCCTCCTCGTGCACTTTTCTGACTACTTTAATTTTTCCTAATTTCTTAAATATTCCAAAATGGAGAAAATTTGCTATTGGAAAAGTTTTGGAGTTGGTTTACTTACCGTACCACATACCTATTCCTTTTCGGAGTTTGAAATGTTCTGGTAGGTCTCCGGGCTTATGGTATTGATAATATTGATTTCAACATTTATGGGAGTACCTGAGATATAATGTTGGATTCTTTACCCGTTTACCACCTTCGGGTTATTGCCTTCAGCGTTGTTGATCTTGATGGCACCGGAATGATAAACTTCCTCGACAATGTAAGGCCCTTCCCATTTAGAGAGAAGTTTTCCTGCAAAAAATCTTAAACGAGAATTGTATAGCAAGACATGGTCACCTACATTGAATTCACGCTTTTGTATCCTTTTATTGTGCCATCTTTTTATCTTTTTCTTTAAACAACTTGGCATTCTCATAGGCCTGGGTTTTCCATTCATCAAGTGAGCTAATGTCAAATAACCTCTTCTCACCAGCAAGTTTGAAATCATAGTTGAGCTCTTCAATTGCCCAATAAGCTTTATGTTCTAGTTCTAGAGGTAAGTGACATGCTTTTCCATAAACCATTTTATACGGAGACATACCCATAGGGTTTTTGTAAGCAGTTCTATAAGCCCATAATGCATCATCAAGTTTCTTAGACCAATTCTTTCTAGATCTATTAATAGTCTTTTGCAAGATCAACTTAATTTCTCTATTGCTCAATTCTACTTGACCACTAGACTGAGGGTGATACGGAGATACAATTCTATGGTTGACATCATACTTAGCAAGCAATTTATGAAAAGCACCATGAATAAAGTGTGAGCCACCATCAGTCATTAAATATCTAGGGACTCCAAACCTCGGGAAAATAACTTCTTTAAGCATTTTAATAGAAGTGTTATGATCAGTACTACTAGTTGGAATAGCTTCTACCCATTTAGTAACGTAATCAACAGCAACTAAAATATGTGTATACCCATTAGAGGAAGGAAAAGGTCCCATATAATCAAAACCCCAAACATCAAATGGTTTAATAACAAGTGAATAATTCATAGGCATTTCCTGACGTCTACTAATATTACCAATTCTTTGACATTCATCACAAGACAAGACAAACTTACGAGCATCCTTGAAGAGAGTAGGCCAATAAAAACCAGACTGTAATACCTTGTGTGCAGTTCTATCTCCAGCATGGTGTCCTCCCTAGGCCTCAGAGTGACACTTGCGTAGGATCTATTCCTGTTCATGCTCAGGTACACAATGTCTAATAACACAATCTACTCCTTTATAAAGGTGTGGATCATCCCAAAAGTAATGTCTTAAATCATAGAAAAACTTTTTCTTTTGTTGGTATGTGACACTAGGTGGTATAAATTTAGCAACAATGTAATTAGCATAATCAGCATACCATGGAGTGCTACGTGAAACATTTATGATAGCTAATTGTTCATCAGGAAAGCTATCATCAATAGGTAGTGGATCATCAAGAACATTCTCTAACCTAGACAAGTTATCTGCTACGGGGTTCTCGGCACCCTTTCTATCAACAATATGCAAATCAAATTCTTGTAGCAAGAGAACCCATCTAATAAGTCTTGGTTTAGCATCTTTCTTTTCCATAAGGTATTTAATAGCAGCATGATCAGTGTGAACAGTAACTTTGGAATCAACAATATAAGATCTGAACTTATCACAAGCAAACACAACTGCTAAAAATTCCTTTTCAGTAGTAGCATAATTTTTTTGAGCACTGTCTAGAGTTTTACTAGCATAATGGATAACATTTAATTTCTTATCAACTCTTTGTCCTAGAACAGCACCAACAGCATAATCACTAGCATCACACATAATTTCAAAGGGTAGGTTCCAATCAGGTGGTTGAACAACAGGTGCAGAAATCAAGGCTTTCTTAAGAATTTCAAATGCTTCTACACAATCATCATCAAAAACAAATGGAACATCTTTTTGCAAGAGATTAGTGAGAGGCCTAGAAAGTTTAGAGAAGTCTTTAATAAATCTCCTATAGAAACCAGCATGACTGAGGAAACTTCTTATACCTTTGATATCCGTAGGACACGGCATTTTTTCAATAGCATCAACTTTAGCTTTATCAATTTCAATACCTCTTTCGAAGATTTTATGCCCCAAGACAATACCTTCATTAACCATAAAGTGGCACTTCTCCCAATTCAAGATAAGATTCATTTCTTTGCATCTCTGCAAAACTCGATCAAGGTTGCTTAAGCAATCATCAAAAGAAGTTCCATAAACAGAGAAATTATCCATGAAAACCTCAACAATCTTTTCGCAAAAGTCAGAGAATATAGCAGTCATTCATCTTTGAAAGGTAGCAAGTGCATTGCATAAACCAAAAGGCATACGTCTATAAGCAAAGGTACCAAAAGGGCAAGTAAAAGTAGTTTTTTCTTGATCCTCTTTTGACACAGGTATTTGAGAAAAACCAGAAAAACCATCTAGAAAGCAAAAATGCGTATGTTTGGATAGTCTTTCTAGCATTTGATCAATAAAAGGTAGAGAGTAATGGTCTTTCCTAGTAGCTTTGTTTAATTTTCTAAAATCAATTACCATTCTATAACCTGTAACAATTCTTTGCGGGATCAATTCATTTTTATCATTAGGAACAATGGTAATACCTCCCTTCTTAGGGACACAATGAACATGACTTACCCATCTACTATCAGCAATAGGATAAATTAGACCTGCTTCCAGAAGCTTTAATATTTCATTTCTTACCACTTCTTTCATTTTAGGATTTAACCGTCATTGATGATCAACAACTGGTTTAGCATCAGGCTCCATATTAATTTTATGCTGACATAGAGTAGGACTAATGCCCTTAAGATCATCAAGAGTATATCCAATAGCAACACGGTGCTTCTTCAGAGTTTTTAATAAAAAAAAATTCATGCTCTGAAAGGTTAGCACTAATAATAACAGGATATATCTTCTTTTCATCAAGATAAGCATATTTCAAAGTATCAGGCAATCATTTAAGATCAAACACAGGATCACTCTTGGGTGGTAGAGGATCTCCAAGAGTCTCAACAGGCAAATTGTGTTTCAAAATGGGCATCTGTTTAAAGAATATCTCGTCTATTCCCTTCTTTCATTCATAAACATATCGTTTTCATGGTCTAGTAAATATTGTTCTAAGGGTTCAGTAGGAGGCACAGCAATAGAAGCAAGACCAATGATTTCATCTTTACTAGGCAATTCTTTTTCATGGGGGTGTCTACGAAATTTAGAAAAATTAAGCTCATGGGACACATCCCCAAAACTTACACTAACTGTTTCCTTCTCGCAATCTATCTTAGCATTGACAGTGTTCAAGAAAGGTCTACCAAAAATAATGGGAAAAAAATCATCTTGTGGGGAACCAAGAACAAGAAAATCGGTAGGGTATTTTATTTTCCCACACAAGACTTCAACTTCTCTAACAATCCCAATTGTGATATAGTATCTCTGTTAGCAAGCTTAATAGTAACATCAATTTCTTCTATTTCAGCAGGTGCAATATCATTCATAATTTCTTGATATAAGGTAAAGGGGATTGCACTCACACTAGCACCAAAACACATAAGCCATGATAACAATGATCTCCTATTTTAACAGAAACAACAGGCATGCCAACAACAGGTCTATGTTTGTCTTTATTATCGGGTCTAGCAATTCTAGCAGCTTCATCGCATAAGTAAATAACATGCCCATCAATATTATCGACCAAGAGATCTTTAACCATAGCAATACTATGTTCAACTTTAATTTGTTCAGGGAGTGTAGGTGTTCTAGTGTAGCTCTTACGAATCACAATTGAAGCTTTAGCATGTTCCTTTATTCTAACAGGGAAAGGTGGTTTCTCAATATATGCAGTAGGAATAACAGGATCAACATTATAAGTAATAGTTTCTTCTTCAACTTCAATAGGTTCTACTACGTTTACTTCAATGGGAGGATGATATTTAAACCACTTCTCCTTAAGGAGATCAACATGAGTAGCAAATGATTCACAGAAAGAAGCTACTATCTCAGAGTCAAGTCCATATTTAGTGCTAAATTCACGAAAAGCATCGGTGTCCATAAAGGATTTAACACAATCAAACTTAAGGCTTATACCTGACTCCTTACCTTCGTCGAGTTCCCAATCTTCAGAGTTGCATTTAATTCTTTCCAATAAATCCCATTTGAATTCAATAGTCTTCTTCATAAAAGAACCAGTACAAGAAGTATCGAGCATGGATTGATCATTACGAGAAAGCCGAGCATAAAAATTCTGAATAATAATTTCTCTTGAGAGCTCATGATTGGGGCATGAATATAGCATTGAATTAAGTCTCCCCCAAGCTTGAGCGATACTTTCTCCTTCACGAGGCCAAAAATTATAAATATAATTCCGATCACGATGAACCAGATGCATAGGATAAAACTTCTGATGAAATTCCAATTTCAATCGGTTGTAGTTCCATGATCCAATATCATCACATAGCCTATACCATGTCAATGCCTTCTCCTTCAAAGATTAAGGGAAGACCTTCTTCTTGACCTCATCCTCGGGCAAACCTGCAAGCTTAAATAATCCACAAACTTCATCCACATAGATTAGATGCATATCCAGATGTAGTGTTCCATCTCCTGCATAAGAATTAGCTAGCAGTTTCTCTATCATACCCGAAGGAATTTCATAATAAATATTTTTAGTAGGTTCAGTAGGTTGAGGAGAAACTCTTTGTGCTTCCGATCGAGGTGAAGATACCCCGAACAAGCCCCTCAAAGGATTATTTTCCATAGTAACAAGTGACAGTAAATTTCAGCACACTATATAAATTTTTCCTTACCAAAGGCGCTTCACTCCCCGGCAACGGTGCTAGAAAAGAGTCATGATGACCCACAAGTGTAGGGGATCTATCATAGTCCTTTTGATAAGTAAGAGTGTCGAACCCAACGAGGAGCAGAAGGAAATGACAAGCGGTTTTCAGCAAGGTATTCTCTGCAAGCACTGAAATTATCGGTAACAGATAGTTTTGTGATAAGATAATTCGTAACGGGTAACAAGTAACAAGTGTAGCAAAGGTGCAGCAAGGTGGACCAATCCTTTTTGTAGCAAAGGACAAGCCTGGACAAACTCTTATATAAAGCAAAGCACTCCCGAGGACACATGGGAATTACTGTCAAGCTAGTTTTCATCATGCTCATATGATTCGCGTTCGTTACTTTGATAATTTGACATGTGGGTGGACCGGTGCTTGGGTGCTGTCCTTACTTGGACAAGCCTCCCACTTATGATTAACCTCTCTCACAAGCATCCACAACTACGAAAGAAGAATTAAGATAAATCTAACCATAGCATGAAACATATGGATCCAAATCAGCCCCTTATGAAGCAACGCATAAACTAGGGTTTAAGCTTCTGTCACTCTAGCAACCCATCATCTACTTATTAATTCCCAATGCCTTCCCCTAGGCCCAAATCATGGTGAAGTGTCATGTAGTCGACGTTCACATAACACCACTAGAGGAAAGACAACATACATCTTATCAAAATATCGAACGAACACCAAATTCACATGATTACTTATAACAAGACTTCTCCCATGTCCTCAGGAACAAATGTAACTACTCACAAAGCATATTCATGTTCATAATCAGAGGAGTATTAATTATCATTAAGGATTTGAACATATGATCTTCCACCGAATAAACAAACTAGCATCAACTACAAGGAGTAGTCAACACTACTAGCAACCCATAGGTACCAACCTGAGGTTTTGAGACAAAGATCAGATACAAGAGATGAACTAGGGTTTGGAGAGGAGATGGTGCTGGCGAAGATGTCAATGGAGATTGGCCCCCTCTCGATGAGAGGATCATTGGTGATGACGATGGCTTCGATTTCTCCCTCCGGGAGGGAAGTTTCCCCGGCAAAATAGCTCCACCAGAGCCCTAGATTGGTTCTGCCCAAGTTCCGCCTCGAGACGGCGGCGCTTCGTCCTGAAAGCTTGCTTCTCATTTTTTCCAGGTCAAAAGACACCGGGGGCCTGGCAGATGGCCCACAAGCCTAGGGGCGCGCCCAGGGGGTAGGACACGCCCTCCGCCCTTGTGGTCACCTGGTGGGTCCCCTCTGGTATTTTCTTCACCTAATATTTTTTATATATTCCAAAACTATTCTCCGTAAAGTTTCAGGACTTTTGGAGTTGTGCAGAATAGGTCTCTCATATTTGCACCCTTTCCAGTCCAGAATCCCAGCTACCGGCATTCTCCCTCTTCATGTGAACCTTGTAAAATAAGAGAGAAAAGGCATAAGTATTGTACCATAATGTGTAATAACAGCCCATAATGCAATAAATATCAATATAAAAGCATGATGCAAAATGGACGTATCAGGTCCCTCCCATGGGGAGGACAGCTTGTGCTGGTCGGCTGTCCGATGGACAAGCCGGAGCACTAGGTCGCCCTCACGAAACACGAGGGGCCGAATCTTCCTGCTGTCATAGCGACACAAGCTCTGCTGGTAGATGGCCGACCGGCTCAGGGCTAGCTTGAGTGCTTCTCCGAGTAGATCAATGCCGTCTTCACGCGCCTCCTTTGCTTTTGCCTCCGTGTACAGTGTGACCCGAGGTGAGTCGAACTCGATGTCAGTTGGGATGACGGCCTCTGCCCCGTACATGTGGAAGAAAGGGGTGAAGCCGGTTGACCGGTTGGGCATGGTCCTGAGGCTCTAGAGTACAGCCGGCAACTCATCTATCCAGCAACCGACTAAACATTCAAGCAGCTCGATGAGCCGGGGCTTGATGCCGGCTACGATCAAGCTGTTTGACCTCTCCACCTGGCTATTCGACTGCGGGTGGGCCACCGACGCCAGGTTGAGCCGGATGCCAGAGCCGGCACAAAAATGAGCAAGCGTGCCCTTGGCGAAGTTGGTGTTGTTGTCAGTGATGATGCTGTGGGGGACGCCGTAGCGGACGGTGATGTCTTTAATGAACGTGATGGCTGTCGAGCCGTCCGGCTTCTTTATTGGCTTGGCCTCGATCCACTTGGTGAATTTGTCAACGGCAACCAACAAGTGTGTCATGCCGCCTCGGGTGGTCTGTAACAGTCCCACCATGTCGAGGCCCCAGACAGCAAAGTGCCACATGATGGAAATGGTCTTTAGGGCTGCAGCCGGCTAGTGGCTCTGCGTGCTGAAATGCTGGTAGCCCTTGCACTTGAGGACCAGCTGCTTGGCCTCCTCCAGAGCAGTCGGCCAGTAGAAGCCGTGGCGGAAAGCCTTGGCCTCGATGTCCCTTGAGGAAGTGTGGTGGCCACACTCCCCCTGGTGGATGTCTTCCAGGATCCGGCGGTCCTCAGCTGGCTCGACGCAGCGCTGGAAAATGCCAGACACGCTGCACTTGATGAGCTCGCGGTTGATGATGGTGTAGGCTGGAGCGCGATGCTGGATCTGCCGGGCCATGACCTGATCTGCAGGGAGCTCTCCATTCATGAGGAAAGAGAGGATCGGCTACGCCCAGGATGGTGCCTCGATTGCCGTCAAGACGGCTGCCTGCACGGGGCTGGTTGGGTTGGGAGGTGGCGGGCCGAAGCCGGCAGCCCCCGGGCCGGAGACGGAAGTCCCTGGGACTGGGCCTGAGCCAGCAGCCCCCGGGTCGCCCGGGATGAAGATGGACTCCGATTCAGGGGAGGGCTTGATAGAGGGCTTGTGCAGGTGCTCGAGGAAGATGCCGGCTGGGATGGCTTGTCGGGTGGAGCAGATCTTGGGCAATGTGTCCGCCGCCTCATAGTCGGCTTGAGGAACGTGGTGGAACTCACAGCGCTCAAAGCTGCCGCACATCTGCTGGACGAGGAAATGGTAGCTGGCCATGTTGGCGTCCCTGGTGGCCCACTCGCCAGAGACCTACTGCACCACCAGGTCAGAGTCACCGTGGCAGAGGATGCACCGGATGCCGATTTCTTTGGCCAGCCAGAGGCCATGAATGAGAGCTTCATACTCGGCCACATTGTTGGAGGCGGCAAAGTAGATCTGTAGCGCATACCGCAGCTGGTCACCCTTGGGGGAGGAGAGCACAACGATGGTTCCCAAGCTGGCGCGCATTTTGGAGCTATCAAAATACATGCGCCAGTGCATCAAGTCGGGAGTCGACCCGGCAGTGCAGCAGGAGTGGCCTGGCACGATGCCGTGAAACACCGTCCGGCTGGGCTACAGCTGGTTCTCCGTGATGCCCATCTTGAGCATGGTGTCGCGGTAGAGGATGTTGATGCCGCTACCGCCGTTGATCAGCACCCGCGAGAAGCGGCAGGTGAGCCTCTCAGAGGCGAAGGTGGGGTCGAGGATGAGGGCGTAGCCACCTGGCATGGGCATCATCGCCGGGTAGTCCTCACAGCTCCACGCGATGGGCCTTTTGGACCAGTGCATGTACTGGGGAACCGGAGGGACGATGGCGTTCACCTCATGCAAGCGCTTGTGCATGTTGTGCTTGTCGTCACCCTCGCTGGTGAAGATGATGTAGGTCACGTCCTGGTGGGGGAAATCATCACGGATGCCACCGGTTGTCGGAGCTGGCAGGGGAGGCGGAGGCGGAAGGCCCTCACCCCGCATCTGGCGCTACGTCCAGCTGCACTGCCGGGTCGTGTGTGTAGATGGCTTCGAGCCGCTGTGGTGTTTGCACGACACGTCTAGCATTTGCTCAAAGGTTAGCTTGGGCTGCCAGGCGGTCTTGCCGGTTCACTGTCACCAGCTGCCGCCCTGGTCAGCTGTCGGCTGCTCCTGCTCGACAACCGCGACTTGCCGGTTGTCGTACGGTTGGCCGGCTGCTTGCCCTTTCGCTTGTTACCGTCATTCTGCTGGCGCTTGCCACTGTTGTCTCCAGCTGGCCGGGAGCCGGCTGGGCCTGGATCGCCTTGCCGGTTGCGTTGAGCCAGCCTTGCACACGCATCGCGGCGTCGGCCATGGCATACTTGTCCACTGTAACACCCTGGATTTTGCCCTTTTTTCTTGGGATTTATTAAATATTTCAAATTGCATTTGGGTTTTCAGTCATTTCTTTTGGACTTACCACTTGGATTTATTTTTGATTTTCTTCCAAGTGCATTCTATCATCCTTGAACCTTTCATAGACCTTATCCCTCTCACCATAATGCCATTGGATATTTTATTTGATGGCATTATATTCTTTTTCTTTCTGAAAATGCCTATTTTCTCAATAAGCTATGAAGCAACCCTCATTTTTATTGCTCTAAAAATTCCAAGAAAATTCCCAAATATTCTTTGGGCCATGCTCACCTCCCTATGCAAAAATATCCCATAGTCATTTGGAAAATTTCAGCCAAGGAAAATGTTTTTGCTTCTGGTCAGAATGAGCACTTTGTGAAGCAACTATATTATTCCTTGATCTGTTGGGGCTGTAAATTTTACCACATGACTACCTTCCTAAGTAATGCTTAACCACCAAATTTCAGCTCTAAACTCCTAGCCATTTGTCCCTAGTGCTTGTCACAAGTTTCTGTTCAGAAACTTTCTCTCAAGCTCCAGTCACCTCCAATGCGCCAGATGGAAAGGCAAGCGCATTTCTTGGCACTGCGTCGAAGGGACAACAAGAATGACATGGTGTGGCAGCGCTGGAAGTACCTCACATGCCAGTGCAAGCGGTGACCGTGTGAGGGCACAGTGCACTACACGCGCTCGCTGCGCTCTGCTCGTCGGGTCCAATCGGCCGACGTCCAGCCACTCTCCTCGCGCCACCACAGCATGTCCAGGACACCCAGTGCACTCTCCTTCTTCCACCTAGCCCCTCTCTGACCCTCCTCAACGCCGGCAGGGCACATGCCAGGCACGGCCATGGTGCTAGCATTCGGTACAGTGCACCGCAAGCGCGCCCTTGCCCCACTTAGTGCGCCGGTGCCCATGTGCGCGTGTGTGCACTGTGTTTGGCGTCGCCCGCGTCGTCCCTGAGCTCGCCCGAGCTCCAGCCTTCCCTAGTTCGCCCCGTCACTTAGCTCCGGCAAAGCCCGAGCACGACCTCTCCTCCTCCTATAAATTGAGCCCTCCTCCACTCGTTCTAGCCATCCCAAACTTCATCTCTACTCTCAAATCGAGCTCTAGTAGTTGGTGGCAAAGCCGGGAAGGCCTCTGGCCTTCAAACCTCACCGGAGATCGGTTGTGGTTCCCCACGGCCAACCTCGCCCTCTGGTGCTCCTCGACCTCGCCTTCTGCTTCTGGTGTGCTCGTGGTGATCCACTGAAGGCACCTAGGCCTCTGGTTCATCGGATTGAGGCCGTCTTCCTCAACTTTGACGAGCTCCGCCGCTCGCCGTCTCTGGAGAGGATAGCCGCAATGCCATCCGTTCACCTCAGCTCGTGTTTCGTGTATGTGCGTGACCATCTCGTTAAACTAGACCCATCCCCCTCCTCTTCGGTGACCTCCGCCCCCCCCCCCCCCCCCCCCCCCCCCCCCCCCCCCCCCCCCCCCCCCCCCCCCCCCCCCCCCCCCCCCCCCCCCCCCCCCCCCCCCCCCCCCCCCCCCCCCCCCCCCCCCCCCCCCCCCCCCCCCCCCCCCCCCCCCCCCCCCCCCCCCCCCCCCCCCCCCCCCCCCCCCCCCCCCCCCCCCCCCCCCCCCCCCCCCCCCCCCCCCCCCCCCCCCCCCCCCCCCCCCCCCCCCCCCCCCCCCCCCCCCCCCCCCCCCCCCCCCCCCCCCCCCCCCCCCCCCCCCCCCCCCCCCCCCCCCCCCCCCCCCCCCCCCCCCCCCCCCCCCCCCCCCCCCCCCCCCCCCCCCCCCCCCCCCCCCCCCCCCCCCCCCCCCCCCCCCCCCCCCCCCCCCCCCCCCCCCCCCCCCCCCCCCCCCCCCCCCCCCCCCCCCCCCCCCCCCCCCCCCCCCCCCCCCCCCCCCCCCCCCCCCCCCCCCCCCCCCCCCCCCCCCCCCCCCCCCCCCCCCCCCCCCCCCCCCCCCCCCCCCCCCCCCCCCCCCCCCCCCCCCCCCCCCCCCCCCCCCCCCCCCCCCCCCCCCCCCCCCCCCCCCCCCCCCCCCCCCCCCCCCCCCCCCCCCCCCCCCCCCCCCCCCCCCCCCCCCCCCCCCCATTTTACACTCTGCAGAGGTTGCGCACTTTACCCACACTATGGAGCACTAACCTCGTGATCCCATTCGGGTGGACCAGCGTTGCTCCAACGAAACCTGCCTGACCCGTGACTCTCCCATAGTACCACCGGCATTCATCCTCCCCCGGAGTCCTGCCCTGGGTGGCCCCTATGTCACTCCTGACACCTGCCACCGTCGTGGCCAAACACAACTGTCCCAAACGGGGACGGGTACCCAAACAACTCAACTGGCCTCACAGGGTTATCGCCGCCTACTGGGCCAGGGCAGTGCGCACGCATAACCCTCCCTCTTTGGAGGTACCGGTGAAAGAGCACGCGATCAGACCAAGTCAAGGCTGTCCCATACCGGCAAATGTGGTTGCACGGATAAGCCCGGACAGGTGACTCTGATCAACCGGCTAGGTTTATCATTGTATCTCCATCATCCCACCATTACCTTAACCATTATAAGTGCGAACAGCCACTTAACATCAGCATATCAGAATCATTATAACGTTGACAAACATGGCAAGAAATCAAATCATGGCACTCACATGAGAACGGTATTCAAAATATTATTACTAGAATGGCAGGACATGGCATGAAAACAAGTCATGATATTAGATGAAAAGTAATGCTGACATCTAAAACAGATGACATAACAGGTGTATGCAAGTGCAGGCTAACAGGTGATACAGATGTACTACAATTAACACACAAGGTGCAAGCAAAGTCATCACGCAAGTCTGGAGCTCATGGAAGAGGTTGGCTTGCCTGGGGTAGAGGAATACGCCGGGTGGAAGTGCGATAAAACTCCGGGAAGATTTGCCGGAAAAGTTCCCCTCTTGAAGGGGCTGATTAAGGGCAAGGGCAAAATGGTCATTTTCATAGTGTGAAAACATTATGAAAATGATTTCATCGGAACAGGCTCGACGATCTGAAGACGTGGGCGTTGGTTTTACCTCAATCAGAGTTACGGTCGCGAAGAAACAGTCGTTGGTTCGTTAGGCCGAAAACAGACAAAAATCTGTCCATTTCAGACGTAAACTAGCGAACGTTTATTATTTAGTGGTTTCGGCCACAGCTGAGAATTTGAATGCGCATTTTCAGAGTTTACGCTTTCAATCACAGAAAGCATATTTTCCTTAATGCACCTCCACTTAAACCGGCTGGGCCCATCCGCTATCTCACTTATGGGCGGGGCCCACCCTATCTCTTCCCTCTCTCTCGCTCCTTTCTCCTGTGGTCGCCTTCCTTCCTCGACAGAAACAGGGGAGGGCGCCGCAGTGGCTCGGACCTCGTCGGCTGCCGGCGTTCCCTTTGGAGCCGGAGCACCTCACCACGCCCGAGGGTGGCCGCGCAGGCGCTCGGGGAGGCCTGGGGGAGCGACGGCCATGGTAACAGGAGAGGCGTCGGTGGGCGCCAGGGAGGTTGCTCCGGTAGCACCTCCTTGGCTCCATCGAGGACAGCGGCGGCTGTGTAGGTTCTGGAGGAGGCGGAGGGCGAGGATGGGGAGGAGGGGAAGGCCCGGGCGCAGGGAGCGACCGAGGAAGATCGGTGACAGAGCTTCTGCCATTGGCGAAGACAGAGAGCACAGGGAGCTCAAGGGGAAGAGCTGCGGAGGGACTGGGGCTGCTGGTCGATGGGAGGGACTCAGGAAGGCGCTATTTATAGCCGAGGGAGGGGGTCTCGTGATGGAGGCAGTAGCTTCCAGAGCCACGGCGATGCGGCGGCGTTCGAGCGAAGAACCGAAGTCCAAGAAGATCAAGTAATCAAGCACTTCCTTTGCAAACTAAAAATCTGGACAGAATTTGCAAAGTGGTGTTGTGCTCAAAATTTAACTGGTGGAACTTGAGATCCTGATGGAAATGGTGAATATATGGATAGAACAAGCTCCACAATTTATTTGGGTTTTTTCCTAACTACCAAAATGGTAGTTCCTTTGGAAAGGCCCCAAATTGAAATATTGGCTTAAAATAGGAAAATGCAATTTTCCCTATTTAATTATGGCCAATATTTTTATGAGAGCTCAATATGGTCACAAAGAATATCTCCACAAGTCTTCATGAACTTTGGAGATGGATAGATATTTTCCTGGATTTAATTCCTCAGAAAGGCAGAAAAAGGAATTAATTCTAGATGAAAAATATTGCATATAACTTGGCAATATTTTTGCACATCTAGGGTTTATGAGTGAAGCAGGATCTCTAGAAATTTTGGTAGGATCAACTAAGCAAAGAAAATGATAGTTCCTTTGTAAACACAAAGGCAGGATTTCTAGTTCCGATATTTTGGAACTAGGGTTTCGGTGAGGTTCGGGGTTTACTGTCGGAAGGTTGGCTGGCACAAGCGCACGGGAAAGGCACTGAGAGGTTGAGGATTGTCTAGATTCACCTGGTCATTCACCAGATTCCAGAGGAAAAATTCGGGAGAGAAAAGCTAGGAAGGAATAACAACACAAAAATCGATAACCCGATTTTTGGGGTGTTACAAACCTTCCCCCCTTAAGAGAATCTCGTCCTCGAGATTCCTAGGGTTAGCTCAGAACAAAAATTATGCCTCCTGGAAAAACCTCTGGGTTGAGTTTTAACCCTGTGGTTGAAAACAACCGAGTAAAAAATACCGAAAATTGGTACACCCAGATCGAGATACGGATCTCGCGGAATCTACTCCACGGGTAGGGGCCGCTGGGTAGCCCTGACATTTTTAGAAAAAGCAGAATTTCCTTTTTCAAAAAATGCTCGGAGAACCACAATTAACAGTGATCCCTCTCGCTGACAAGTGGGCCTAGGGCCCACTGGCAGCCTTCTTCTTTCTCTAGCCAATGACTCTCTCTCGCCCCCGCGCTGTCCTGCGTGTGGCTGAGCACTGCTCACGCCTAGCCCCTAGGGCACAGAGTACCCTACGACGATAGTGCGTGGCGTGCACGAGGCCAACGTAGAGAGCACTCCCATCACGGGCCAGCACCGGTCGGCACTGCTCGCGGATTCGCCTCCTGGACGCCGGTGATCGAGCGATGCGCGGTTCTCCTGGACCTCGCTCACCGTACACCGGACTTGGGCTATAAAAATGACCGCAGTTTCTTCTTCCTTCCACCTCGCATCCTACCTCACCTCTTCTTCCTCTTCTCCTTTTCCTTCTGGTTGCAGGAGCACGAGGCAAGGCGTTAATGGTGGACGTGGGTTCTGAGCTGATCACCATCCTCCTGGTGACTCTGCTGGTGGCGTTGGTTGGCTTCTCGCTGCTGCTGTGCGCGATGATCCTCGATGATCGTCGGGATGCCGATAACCGAGCGGTGGCTGGTTATCATCTATGCCGTCTTAGGCTGGCGGAATGAGCGCGGCTGAGGAGGGGCGAAGGGGGTGGCTGGTCAGCATCACACAAGATGGTGACTGAGGCGCCGCTCGGTCTGTGGTTAGTGCGGTGTGGTCAGCGGAGCTCTACCAGTGTGGAAGCCACACTGCTGGTTGCTCCTTGCTGCACCACATCCACAACGAGTGGGGGTTGAGGTAGAATCAGGGTTTAAATCTTAGACTGGAGGGGTTGTAATGGTTTATGTTGTAATAAAATTTCTCAGAATTTCTCCGAGATTGCAACCAAGTTCTGGGAAAAGATTTTGGGACCGGGGAAAATTATTGGATAGAGCTGGTTTTCCCAGAACACTGAGTTCAAGAAAACTGGCAAATGGAGTAAGCATAGATGGGTATGGATGGGCGGCTTTGCATTCTGCCCGAGTACTGTGGCGGCTGTACTCAGGAGAAAGAACTTGGCGTGCAGACATTGCTCACACGATACATATGCAATCAATTCAGACTAATATGCAGGCACATACGGAATGCACATCGTAGCAAAATACAGACAGAGGAAAGAAACATATCGAGCAGATTACACTAAGGTGTTTTAACGCTAGTGGGTGTTTGTACTCCTGGTATACATACACCTACACCAGCTCGCATTTTATTAGGGACTCTGGGCGAGTCCAATGTTATTAGGTGTAAGTGCTCTACTGACTAAAATCTTGTTAAGAATCCACTGCCAGCTCTATTAAACATTTCTGCTTAACAGAGAGACAGATGAACGAAACACACAAAGCAAACAAACATAGATAATATTACAACAGCACACAGGCACAAGCAGTACAAGCATACAAGCATACAACAACGCACAACCTTACTAGGCAGCTAATAGTAACAACCTACTCCGAACTACAGGATCCTAATCCTAGATGAGGATGAAGAAACAGTCTTCGCAACACACATACTCGCAGTATCTCCTGGCTTCGCTCACTGCCGGAGCCACAAATGGGCCTACTCCGGCTGGGGCTCTCTTGGAGGACGCAGGCTGAGCCAACTTCCATCTTCATCGTCGGACACCACAATGGGTTGGGGCACAACTGCTTGGGTTGCGGCTGGAACTTGACGGAACACACCCCGACGACGAAGACGACGAATGGCTCTGGCAACATAACTTGTATGGATGATGCCAGGTTGCCATGGGTTCACGGGCTGCGAGGGTAGCACTGACTGTGAGGGTGGCACTAGTTGCGAAGGTGGCACTGGGTTTGGCAGCAGGGGAAGGGTGGTCTGGGATGCAGCTTGACGGGCATCATGGTATGCTTCCATAACAACCCGAGTGGTATCACGGTCAACGGATTGGAACTCTTGAATAATGCCGGCAAGCAGCAGTCCCTGGGCAGTAATGAACTGAACCAGGTGAGCTATTGCTGGGTCAGCGTCTCCAACTGCACTGGAGAAATCGCATCCTGCGTCGGACGAAGAGGGAAAATAGCGGAACTCTCTCATCTCCGCTACTTGCAGAAACTGGAGGCAAAGACGGGTGATGGCTTCCACAGCAGCTGTCTGGACAGCCAGAGCAGAGGTGGGCATGGGTTTGCCCTTAAAAACCAAGGGCTTCCTATCCCTTGCTCGACCTAGGCAAAGAAGCACCTTCGCTTCATATCGGCAAAGGTGAGGGACGGGTTCCGATTGGAACACCAAATACACTGGGGTAGTATTACAGCCAAGGGCTTGGGTGAGCATATTGGAAAGGATAGGCGGAAATCCGTCATAACCTTTGGCCACAGTTTGGCTATGGAACTTGTGCATTTTGGAAGAATTAGCCATGGCTGCTGGTTTGCGGATACTGGCCTGAGTTTTCTTGCGAGGATCTGGCTTACTGAATGGAGAGAGCTGCGACTCGCAGGTGAGAGGGGTTAAATAGGCAGTCGGGCTGGGACACACCAGCATGGCCTGGATCCTTCTCGTGCCGGGTAGAGGATACGCCGGCACGGCCGACAGCTGGGTAGGGCCGCAGTCTAATCTGGGATGGCTAGGTGGACAGCTGGGTAGGGACACGTCCAATCCGACTGCACCGCCTATTGACCAACAGTGGCCATGTCGGATGCCAGGGATGGGTCAAATCTATTGGGCTCACTACTAGTTGAAACTAGGGGTGGTTTGGTGCTAGGGTAACCTATAGCCAGCCTGGCTCTGATACCAAGTCTTATGGCACCCCAATAGAGGGCCGACGCACGCCAGCCCCAGGATAAGACCTGGCGCACGTCAAAGACATGATATAGCAATTCCAGGCACAAAATGGCTTTATTAAATAGAATGGAGTATTACAATACTGTTGCTTACAACAATATTACATAGCTCCAAGGCTAACTAAGATGGCAGCGAAGGTCTTGGTTCAGCAGCAACATCATCCCTGGCTGGGCTCCATAACTCACAGGACTGACTAGGTTACGATCTAGCACGATGAATCTTCTCCTGCAACTGGCCACGTGCAAGGCCAGGTGAGTACTTTGAATGTACTCGCAAGACAACCAAATGCATAGCATCCAAACAAGCAGATGACGAAGCAAGCCCTATGCTATGCAAGAATTTATTCTAAACATGGCATGGAATTAACAGGAAAACATGAATCAAGCATGGCATAGCATACATATCTAGCATTACTAATTATCATGTCATAGTAAGATTATCTAGCATGTTTAAACATCTAGCAGTATTGATCATCATGACATAATGGGGTTTATCTAGCAAAATAACTACTAAAGTAAAGTACAGTAAAGTAAAGCATGTATCAAGTAAATAATCCATATTTCGAATAATCTCATGATCCAATCTGAACCTGATCCAAATCCAAGTCTCTCGGTCATCTGACCATCCCTTCTATAGCCATCCCATGGCTAACATACCATATTCCTGACAACATCTGAAGTCTATGCAGGACAGGTTCTTCCACCATTATTATCATCCTTACGGTTGATCACCTAGTGAGGTCTGGACGGCTGTCCAATACCATGGACGCGGCTATTCAAATAGATTTTACACTCTGCAGAGGTTGCGCACTTTACCCACACTATGGAGCACTGACCTCGTGATCCCATTCGGGTGCACCAGCGTCGCTCCAACGAAACCTGCCTGACCCATGACTCTCCCATCGTACCACCGGCATTCATCCTCCCCCGGAGTCCTGCCCTGGGTGGCCCCTATGTCACTCCTGACACCTGCCACCGTTGTGGCCAAACACAACTGTCCCAAATGGGGACGGGTACCCAAACAACTCAACTGGGCTCACAGGGTTATCGCCGCCTACCGGGCCAGGGCAGCGCGTGCGGATAACCCTCCCTCTTTGGAGGTACCAGTGAAAGAGCACGCGATCAGACCAAGTCAAGGCCATCCCATACCGGCAAATGTGGTTGCATGGATAAGCCCGGACAGGTGACTCTGATCAACCGGCTAGGTTTATCATTGTATCTCCATCATCCCACCATTACCTTAACAATTATAAGTGCGAACAACCACTTAACATCAGCATAGCAGAATCATTACAACATTGACAAACATGGCAAGAAATCAAATCATGGCACTCACATGAGAACGGTATTCAAAATATTGTTACTAGCATGGCAGGACATGGCATGAAAACAAGTCATGATATTAGATGAAAAGTAATGCTGACATCTGAAACAGATGACATAACAGGTGTATGCAAGTGCAGGCTAACAGGTGATACAGATGTCCTACAATAAACACACAGGGTGCAAGCCAAGTCATCACATAAGTCCAAGCTCATGGAAGAGGTTGGCTTGCCTGGGGTAGAGGAATACGCCAGGTGGAAGTGCGATAAAACTCCGGGAAGATTTGCCAGAAAAGTTTCCCTCTCGAAGGGGCTGATTAAGGGAAAGGGCAAAATGGTCATTTTCACATTGTGAAAACATTATGAAAATGACATCATCGGAACGGGCTCCATGATCTGAAGACGTGGGCATTGGTTTTACGTCAATCAGAGTTACGGTCGCGAAGAAACAGCCGTTCGTTCATTAGGCCGAAAACAGACAAAAATCTGTCCATTTCAGACTTAAACTAGCGAACGTTTATTATTTAGTGGTTTTGGCCGCTACTGAGAATTTTAAAGCGCATTTTTAGAGTTTATGCTTTCAATCACAGAATGCGTATTTTCCTTAATGCACCTCCACTTAAACCGGCTGGGCCCGTCCGCTATCTCACTTATGGGCGGGGCCCACCCTATCTCTTCCCTCTCTCTCTCCTTTCTCCTGTGGTCGCCTTCCTTCCCCGACAGAAACAGGGGAGGGCACCACAACGGCTCGGGCCTCGTCGGCTGCCGGCATTGGGCGATGCCAAAGTGCTCACCGGCGTTCCCTTTGGAGCCGGAGCACCTCACCGCGCCCAAGGGTGGCCGCGCAGGCGCTCGGGGAGGCCTGGAGGGGCGACGGCCATGGTAACAGGAGAGGTGGTGGCGGGCGCCAGGGAGATTGCTCCGGTAGCACCTCCTCAGCTCCATCGAGGATAGCGGCGGCTGTGCAGGTTCTGGAGGAGGCGGAGGGCAAGGATGGGGAGGAGGGGAAGGCCCGGGCGCTGGGAGCGACCGAGGAAGATCAGCGACAGAGCTTCTGCCATTGGCGAAGACAGAGAGCTCAGGGAGCTCAAGGGGATGAGCTGGTGAGGGACTGGGGCTGCTGGTCAACGGGAGGGGCTCAGGAAGGTGCTATTTATAGCCGAGGGAGGGGGGCCTCGCGACGGAGGCAGCAGCTTCCAGAGCCACGGCGATGCGGCGGCGTTCGAGCGAAGAACCGAAGTCGGCAGCGACGTCTACGAGCTATGGGATGAGGGGAGGAGGTTCCAGACGACGCACGAATGCGGTGGACAGCTAGTCGGCACATCCGGACGGGCTAGAACACGCTGGAGACACGCTCCCGACGAGTACGGCACACAGTGCGCGCAGTTAGCGCGTTCTGCCGGCAGTCACCGCGTGTCCACGGCCGTGCCACGCCGCACTTCATGCCAAACGATGCCTAGGAGGTTTTCCACGCATCACTGAGTTAACCTATGCATCTGAATAGCTCTAGAGAGGTTTGAGGTGACAAGTCCAGGGTCAAATAGTTGCCAACAGCAATCTGTTTGTGCTGTGGTGTGGCCACCACAGTACACCTATTGTCCTGATCTTGGTCATAGGTCAATCATCGGCCAGGGTAATCAGCTTGGCCAAATATGAGCACAAACGGTCAAGTCTAGATGATACTCCCTTCACAAAGTGCCAATCTAGCCAGAAATGCAAATGAAGGAGTAGGGGTCAAATGGCTGGAGGGAATTGGGTGATTTTTGGTGGACAGCAATGATATGATCATAAGAACTATCTGGAAAAGTTTCAGCTCATTTTGATCATCTATGAAGGTACTTCCTTCACAATGATACAATCTGAACTGAACTCCAAATAATTTACTGAGGAAGATTGGCTAGATGGAATGGGCTGGATTTTTGTATCAAGGGATGATTTATCAATGTTCACCACCCTGAAAATTTTCAGCCCAAGAAGATCAAGTAATCAAGCACTTCCTTTGCAAACTGAAAATCTGGACAGAATTTGCAAAGTGGTGTTGTGCTCAAAATTTAATTGGTGGAACTTGAGATCCTGATGGAAATGGTGAATATATGGATAGAAGAAGCTCCACAATTTATTTGGGATTTTTTCCTAACTACCAAAATGGTAGTTCCTTTGGGAAGGCCCCAAATTGAAATATTGGCTTAAAATAGGAAAATGCAATTTCCCCTATTTAATTATGGCCAATATTTTTATGAGAGCTCAATATGGTCACAGAGAATATCTCCACAAGTCTTCATGAACTTTGGAGATGGATAGATATTTTCCTGGATTTAATTCCTCAGAAAGGCAGAAAAAGGAATTAATTCTAGATGAAAAATATTGCATATAACTTGGCAATATTTTTGCACATCTAGGGTTTATGAGTGAAGCAGGATCTCTAGAAATTTTGGTAGGATCAACTAAGCAAAGAAAATGATAGTTCCTTTGTAAACACAAAGGCAGGATTTCTAGTTCCGATATTTTGGAACTAGGGTTTCGGTGAGATTCGGGGTTTACTGTCGGAAGGTTGGCTGGCACAAGCGCACGGGAAAGGCACTAAGAGGTTGAGGATTGTCTGGATTCACCTGGTCATTCACCAGATTCTAGAGGAAAAATTCGGGAGAGAAAAGCTAGGAAGGAATAACAACACAAAAATCGATAACCCAATTTTTGGGGTGTTACACTCTGTCTCCCTCTCTCTCTCGTTTAAAACTGATAGGGGCCCCACCTGTCATTCTGTCTCTCTCGCCCGAAGGGGTATTTGAGTGGAAGCGTATTTTCAAAATACGTCATCGACGTCAGCCCCTCTGGGATTTTCTGTAAATTGTTTTAATTCATTTTAATCCATGGTTTGACCCTAACTTTGACCAGCTATAACTTTTTATCCATAAGTCCAAATGAGATGATTCTTTTTGGTATTGTTTTGTATTGAGCTCTTCTGTTTTCCTGCAAAAGTTGAGAATTTTGGCTGCTATGTAGATTTTCTGGTGCATTAAACAATGTTATGTGACATTTTCTTTTTGCATTTAAAATATTTTCAAAAGCTCCTAGTTGTGTTGGAGAAGACTAGGGGTATTGTGACACTCCTCTAAACCAAGGCAAGCCACAACATTCATATGCAAGGATGGCATTGCAATGACATGGGTTTATTTGAATTAAATTCATATTTGCTTCACTAATTAGAATAATGTGCCATACAAAACTTATTGCATTGCATTTGTTCCATGGAATTTTGATAGTATGCAGTAGGGTAGATACTTTCTTGCTAAATTGTGCAGTAGAGATATGTCATATGCTCTCGTGGTATCAAGATGCATTCACGAATATGACCCATGCATCCATTCACACACTATGGCTCGAATCATTTTATTTCAAGTTAAACTTGATGTTAATTCAACTTGAACTTGCTGTTGATCGAGTCATGGTGCCACCGAATCGAGCTCACCAGTGCAACCACTAGCTAGGATGGGGAGGCCCTAATGCGGTCTATTGTCATGCCTCTCGCTGGTACCTCCTATGAGGGAAGGTTGTGCTCTGGCACTACCCTGGCCTAGTAGGCAGTCATAACCTTGAAGACCCAAGTTTTGTGGTACCGAGGTCCCTGTTTGGGAAGATGTTTATGTTGGCCATGACGGTGGCAGCCACAGAGGTGGCAGATGTCACAAGTTGGCATCGGGGTCACCCAGGACATAGCCCAAAGGGGAGTTTGTCAGAGTGGCCGGGAGAATGTCATGCAATAGATTGGTTTTGTCGGAATGTTGTTGGTCCACCTGAATGGGAGCACGAGGCCATGAGTTCCGTAATGTGGGGTATAGTGTACTAACCTCTGCAGAGTGTATAATCTATTGATAGCTGCATCCTAGGATATGGACATAGTTCGTAGTAGGTCACACCATGGGTCAACAGATATAATTAACTTGCACACTAGATTCACAAGATGGCACATACAGAAGTGGTGATTGAGTGAGGACCACTATGAAAGATATGGCTGTGATCGAGTAAGGATCATGTGGGTAAGTTACGAATGGTGGTTATGTCGTAACCCTAAAATGGTAAGTTAGTCCGAGGGACCTTGACAATGTTTCACACAGACCTCATGTTGGGTAGTATCGTGTTCATGCATTCAACCTATTAAATGCCTTGTTGTTGTTTGTCGTACTTGTTTTGGTTGCTGTGAGCTTGCGAGTACATTCAAAGTACTCACCTGGCTTATCATGCCAGATGCAGGAGAAGCCGTGCATGGTGTGGATGTCGAGCAGTTTGCCGCGCTCTAGGCCATGTCCCAGTAGTGTCCCTGTGGAATGGAGTTCCACTACCTCGTCATTCCGCTGTCGTGTAGTATTTCCCTTATCATTGAGGCCCCTGAGTTGTCCACTAAATAATGTACATATGTGCAGCTACACCATGTGTGCCGTTTGGCCTTGCTCATCATGTAATATGTAAACTTATGTATCCGCTAAGAGATTAATAAAGCGGTTGTTTCTGTACCAAGATGTTGTGTATTGCAAGAAGACTTGATCTCTGGGCTGGCAATGCAAGGTAAACCGGTTGCTCTGAGCCGGGGTGCCACAATGCTTGGTATTAGAGCCGCGCTGACTGTAGGACGCCCTAGATAGCCAACGCGTTAGAAAATGGTAGTTTTAGTCTTTGTGATGATCTGGGTTTGACTCTGCACTTGGAGGTTGCATTTCGTATAGTTTATCTTGATGCTGACCTGCTAATATTGTGAGTGTAGATGGCACCAGTCCCTTATACGTATCAGCCTGAGCCGGCACCTTCCACCTTTCTGCATCTGCTTAGCAACGTGTGGCGCCGGCTCTACCCAGACGGTGCCCCCCCCCCCCCCCCCCCCCCCCCCCCCCCCCCCCCCCCCCCCCCCCCCCCCCCCCCCCCCCCCCCCCCCCCCCCCCCCCCCCCCCCCCCCCCCCCCCCCCCCCCCCCCCCCCCCCCCCCCCCCCCCCCCCCCCCCCCCCCCCCCCCCCCCCCCCCCCCCCCCCCCCCCCCCCCCCCCCCCCCCCCCCCCCCCCCCCCCCCCCCCCCCCCCCCCCCCCCCCCCCCCCCCCCCCCCCCCCCCCCCCCCCCCCCCCCCCCCCCCCCCCCCCCCCCCCCCCCCCCCCCCCCCCCCCCCCCCCCCCCCCCCCCCCCCCCCCCCCCCCCCCCCCCCCCCCCCCCCCCCCCCCCCCCCCCCCCCCCCCCCCCCCCCCCCCCCCCCCCCCCCCCCCCCCCCCCCCCCCCCCCCCCCCCCCCCCCCCCCCCCCCCCCCCCCCCCCCCCCCCCCCCCCCCCCCCCCCCCCCCCCCCCCCCCCCCCCCCCCCCCCCCCCCCCCCCCCCCCCCCCCCCCCCCCCCCCCCCCCCCCCCCCCCCCCCCCCCCCCCCCCCCCCCCCCCCCCCCCCCCCCCCCCCCCCCCCCCCCCCCCCCCCCCCCCCCCCCCCCCCCCCCCCCCCCCCCCCCCCCCCCCCCCCCCCCCCCCCCCCCCCCCCCCCCCCCCCCCCCCCCCCCCCCCCCCCCCCCCCCCCCCCCCCCCCCCCCCCCCCCCCCCCCCCCCCCCCCCCCCCCCCCCCCCCCCCCCCCCCCCCCCCCCCCCCCCCCCCCCCCCCCCCCCCCCCCCCCCCCCCCCCCCCCCCCCCCCCCCCCCCCCCCCCCCCCCCCCCCCCCCCCCCCCCCCCCCCCCCCCCCCCCCCCCCCCCCCCCCCCCCCCCCCCCCCCCCCCCCCCCCCCCCCCCCCCCCCCCCCCCCCCCCCCCCCCCCCCCCCCCCCCCCCCCCCCCCCCCCCCCCCCCCCCCCCCCCCCCCCCCCCCCCCCCCCCCCCCCCCCCCCCCCCCCCCCCCCCCCCCCCCCCCCCCCCCCCCCCCCCCCCCCCCCCCCCCCCCCCCCCCCCCCCCCCCCCCCCCCCCCCCCCCCCCCCCCCCCCCCCCCCCCCCCCCCCCCCCCCCCCCCCCCCCCCCCCCCCCCCCCCCCCCCCCCCCCCCCCCCCCCCCCCCCCCCCCCCCCCCCCCCCCCCCCCCCCCCCCCCCCCCCCCCCCCCCCCCCCCCCCCCCCCCCCCCCCCCCCCCCCCCCCCCCCCCCCCCCCCCC
The DNA here is from genome assembly GCA_036873465.1 of Thinopyrum obtusiflorum. Taxonomy (NCBI): domain Eukaryota; kingdom Viridiplantae; phylum Streptophyta; class Magnoliopsida; order Poales; family Poaceae; genus Thinopyrum; species Thinopyrum obtusiflorum. Next base: position 116,155 of record JAAAWM010012172.1, on the reverse strand, counting down.
CCCCCCCCCCCCCCCCCCCCCCCCCCCCCCCCCCCCCCCCCCCCCCCCCCCCCCCCCCCCCCCCCCCCCCCCCCCCCCCCCCCCCCCCCCCCCCCCCCCCCCCCCCCCCCCCCCCCCCCCCCCCCCCCCCCCCCCCCCCCCCCCCCCCCCCCCCCCCCCCCCCCCCCCCCCCCCCCCCCCCCCCCCCCCCCCCCCCCCCCCCCCCCCCCCCCCCCCCCCCCCCCCCCCCCCCCCCCCCCCCCCCCCCCCCCCCCCCCCCCCCCCCCCCCCCCCCCCCCCCCCCCCCCCCCCCCCCCCCCCCCCCCCCCCCCCCCCCCCCCCCCCCCCCCCCCCCCCCCCCCCCCCCCCCCCCCCCCCCCCCCCCCCCCCCCCCCCCCCCCCCCCCCCCCCCCCCCCCCCCCCCCCCCCCCCCCCCCCCCCCCCCCCCCCCCCCCCCCCCCCCCCCCCCCCCCCCCCCCCCCCCCCCCCCCCCCCCCCCCCCCCCCCCCCCCCCCCCCCCCCCCCCCCCCCCCCCCCCCCCCCCCCCCCCCCCCCCCCCCCCCCCCCCCCCCCCCCCCCCCCCCCCCCCCCCCCCCCCCCCCCCCCCCCCCCCCCCCCCCCCCCCCCCCCCCCCCCCCCCCCCCCCCCCCCCCCCCCCCCCCCCCCCCCCCCCCCCCCCCCCCCCCCCCCCCCCCCCCCCCCCCCCCCCCCCCCCCCCCCCCCCCCCCCCCCCCCCCCCCCCCCCCCCCCCCCCCCCCCCCCCCCCCCCCCCCCCCCCCCCCCCCCCCCCCCCCCCCCCCCCCCCCCCCCCCCCCCCCCCCCCCCCCCCCCCCCCCCCCCCCCCCCCCCCCCCCCCCCCCCCCCCCCCCCCCCCCCCCCCCCCCCCCCCCCCCCCCCCCCCCCCCCCCCCCCCCCCCCCCCCCCCCCCCCCCCCCCCCCCCCCCCCCCCCCCCCCCCCCCCCCATATTATCGTATGCCTTCATCCGAACTAGTGGAGTTGAAGAAGCAGTTGGATGAGATGCTCCAAAAAGGATATATTCGCCCCAGTTCGTCTCCTTGGGGTGCACCTACAATATTTGTGGGCAAGAAAGATGGTAGTCTCTGGATGTGTGTTGACTACCACACTCTCAATGATTTCACTATCAAGAATAAATACCCGCTGCCCAGGATTGATGATTTGTTTGATCAACTCAGTGGAGCTCAAGTGTTCTCCAAGATTGATTTGCGCACTGGGTATCACCAGCTGAAAATCAAAAAAGAAGATATCCCCAAGACCGCATTCACTACACGATATGGGTTGTACGAGTATACGGTCATGTCCTTCGGGCTGACCAATGCTCCTGCATTCTTCAAGGACATGATGAAGAAGGTGTTCATGGACTTTTTGGACAAGTTTGTGGTGGTATTCATTAATGACATCCTCATCTACTCCAAAAGTAAAGAAGAGCACAAACAGCATCATCACGCAGTATTGGAGCGATCACGCGCTCATCAACTCTATGCCAAGTTCAGCAAATGTGAGTTTTGGCTTAAAGAAGTGGGATTCCTTGGGCAAACTCTTTCCGCTGAAGGAGTGACTATGGATCAAACCAAAGTTACAAAAGTGTTAAAATGGAACCTATTTCAGTATAAAAAATCAGGAGTTTCTTGGGTCTGGCAGGCTATTATCGTCGCTTCATTGAAGGCTTCTCAAAGATTGCCAAACCAATGATGGAACTACTCAATAAGAATCAGAAGTTCCTATGGACGGAAGTCTGTGAGAACAGTTTCAATGAGCTAAGGACACGTTTGACCACCACTCTAGTGTTGACTCTACCAGATATCTACCGGAGCTTCGACATCTATAGCGACGCATCCAGGCGTGGCATTGGGTGTGTACTTATGCAAGATGGAAAGGTCGTGGCTTATGCATCAAGGTAGCTCTGACCACATGAGGAGAATTATCCTGCCCATGACTTGGAGATGGCAGCTGTGGTACATGCCTTAAAAATTTGGAGGCATTACCTCATTGGAAAATGATGCCAAATCTACACCGACCACAAGAGTCTCAAGTATATATTTACTCAACTGGACATGAACCTCTGACAAAGAAGATGGCTTGAGTTGGTCAAAGACTATGACCTGGGTATCAACTACCACCCGAGAAAAGCAAATGTGGTCGCCGATGCTCTCAGTCGTAAACTGGCTACAACAAACTCATTAATCGAGTGTCTGCACCCAGCACTTCAAGAAGAAATAGCTCAGCTCAATATAATCCTATGTGATGCAACTTGCTCGGTTACCTTGGAAGTAACCCCTACTCTGGAAGACGAAATCCGAAAGGCTCAGTCTAGTGACCCCATGTTACTTAAGGTAATGGCCCAAGTACGAGAAGGGAAGATACCAGATTTCAACATTGATGGTAACGGTACACTCCGGTTTCAGAATCGGGTTTGTGTACCGGACCTCAGAGAGTTAAAGCAGTAGATTCTGAAAGAAGATCATGAGTCCACCTACTCTATTCATCCCGGAGGCACTAAGATGTATCAATATTTGAAGCAAACATTCTGGTGGGATGGTATGAAGAAAGATATCGCCTATTACGTCGTCTGTTGGGATATATGCAACAAAGTGAAGGCTGAACATCAGAAACCCGTCAGTCTACTTCAACCCTTACCCGTTCTGCCATGGAAATGGGATGATATCTGCATGGACTTCATCGTGGGGCTACCAAGGACACCACGAGGAAATAATGCTATATGGGTCGTGGTCGACATGCTCTCCAAGGTGGCTCACTTTATTCCAATAAGGACAACCTACCGTGTAGACCAACTCACTCAACTCCACATATCCAGGATTGTTAGTTTGCATGGAGTACCCAGCACTATCACCTCAAATCATGGATCTTTGTTTACCTCAGTATCCTGGCTACGTCTACACCAAGCCCTGGGCACTGCCTTGAAGCATAGCACTGCCTATCACCCTCAGACCGATGGGCAGACAGAGCAGGTCAACCAAATCTTGGAAGACATGCTTCGGGCATGCGCTCTTGCTCATGGACCCAAATGGGAGGACAACCTGCCATACGCTGAGTTCTCATATAATAACAGCTATCAGAGTAGTCTCAAAATGTCCCCCTTTGAGGCTCTATACGGCTGTAAGTGTCACACCCCATTGAACTGGTCTCAGACAGGAGACAGCCAAATCTTCGAGACTGATTTGATGATGGAATCAAAAAAGCAAGTAAAAGAAATTTGAGATAGACTGCAAGTGCAAAATCTAGTCAGAAGAGCTACTATGACTCAAAGCATAAGCAGATCAGTTTTGAACCAGGTGAATATGCATATCTCTGAGTTACCCCCATGAAAGGAGTTAAAAGGTTTCATACTCGGGGAAAGCTCACACCAAGATACATTGGTCCGTTTCCCGTCAAGACCAGAGTGGGCAAAGTGGCTTATCAGCTGGAACAACCTCCCAAACTATCCGAGGTTCATGATGTGTTCCATGTATCTCAGCTACGAAGATGCATTGCACCACCCGCAAAACATACGAATATGGCAGAATTAGAGCTTGCCAAAGATTTAACATATGAGGAGAAACCCTTGAGAATCTTGAAAGAGATGGATAGAGTCACCCGCAGCAAGACTATCAAATTTTACAAGGTCCAATGGGACCACCACACTGAGGATGAGGCCACCTAGGAAAGAGAGGATTACTTAAGGATTGCATACCCATATTTGTTTCTTGAGCAACCAAATCTCGAGGACAAGATTCATCCTAAGGGGGGGAGGTTTGTAACACCCTGGATTTTGCCCTTTTTCTTTTATTGGGATTTATTGAATATTTCAAATTGCATTTGGGTTTTTAGTCATTTCTTTTGGACTTACCACTTGGATTTATTTTTAATTTTCTTCCAAGTGGGTTCTGTCATCCTTGAACCTTTCCTAGACCTCATCCCTCTCACCATAATGCCATTGGATATTTTATTTAATGGCATTATATTCTTTTTCTTTCTGAAAATGCTTATTTTCTCAATAAGCTATGAAGTAACCCTCATTTTTATTGCTCTAAAAATTCCAAGAAAATTCCCAAATATTCTTTGAGTCATGCCTCACCTCCCTATGCAAAAATATCCCATGATCATTTTGAAAATTTCAGCCAAGGAAAATGTTTTTGCTTCTGGTCAGAATGAGCACTTTGTGAAGCAACTATATTATTCCTTGATCTGTTGGGGCTGAAATTTTTACCACATGACTGACTTCCTAATTAATGCTTAACCACCAAATTTCAGCTCTAAACTCCTAGCCATTTGTCCCTAGTGCTTGTCACTAGTTTTTGTCCAGAAACTTTCTCTCAAGCTCCAGTCACCTCCAATGTGCCAGATGGCAAGGCAAGTGCATTTATTGGCACCGCATCAAAGGGACAACATGAATGACATGGTGTGGCAGTGCCGAAAGCACCCCGCGTGCCAGTGCATGCGGTGACCTCGTGAGGGCATGGTGCATTGCACGAGCTCGCTGCGCTCTGCACGACGGGTCCGATCGGCCGCCGTCCAGCCACTCTCCTCGCACCACCACAGCATGTCCATGTCACCAACCCCTCTCTGACCCTCCTCGATGTCGGCAAGGTGCACGCCGGGCATGGCCACGGCGCTAGCGTTCGGTATAGTGCACCGCACGCGCGTCCCTGCCCCACTTAGTCCGCCTGTGCCCGTGTGCGCGTGCGTGCACTGTGTTTGCCATCTCTCGTGTCGTCCCCGAGCTCGCCCGAGCACTGCCTCTCCTCCTCCTATAAATTGAGCCCTCCTCCGCTCATTCTAGCCAACCCAAACTTCATCTCTACTCTCAAATCGAGCTCTAGTAGCTGGTGGCAAAGCCGGGAAGGCCTCTGGCCTTCAAACCTCGCCGGAGATCGGCCACGGTTCCGCACGGCCAACCTCGCCCTCTGGAGCTCCTCGACCTTGCCTTCTCCTTCTGGTGTGCTTATGGTGATCCACTGAAGGCGCCTAGGCCTTTGGTTCATCGGATTGAGGCCGTCTTCCTCAACTCCGACGAGCTCCACCGCCCGCCGTCTCTTGAGAGGATCACCGCGACGCCGTCCATTCCCCTCAGCTCATGTTTCAGGTATGTGCATGACCGTCTCGTCGAGCTAGACCCATCCCCCTCCTCTCCGGTGACCTCCGAGGTCTCCTCGCCAGAGAAACACCGGCGACAGAGCCACCAAGCTCTGTCTTCCTCTCTCTCTCTCCTTTAAAACTGATAGGGGCCCCACCTGCCATTCTCTCTCTCTCGCCCAAAGGGGTATTTGAGTGGAACCGTATTTCCAGAATACGTCTTCGATGTCAGCCCCTCTGGGATTTTCTGTAAATTGTTTTAATTCATTTTAATCCAGGGTTTGACCCTAACTTTGACCAGCTATAATTTTTTATCCATAAGTCCAAATGAGATGATTCTTTTTGCTACTGTTTTGTATTGAGCTCTTCAGTTTTCCTGCAAAAGTTGAGAATTTTGGCTATTGTGTAGATTTTCTGGTGCATTAAACAGTGTTATGTGACATTTGCTTTTTGCATTTAAAATATTTTCAGAAGCTCCTAGTTGTGTTGGAGAAGACCATGGGGTATTGTGACACTCCTCTGAACCAAGGCAAGCCACAACATTCATATGCAAGGATGGAATTGCGATGACATGGGTTTATTTGAATTAAATTCATATTCGCTTCACTAATTAAAATAATATGCCATACAAAACTTATTGCATTGCATTTGTTCCATGGCATTTTGATAGTATGCAGTAGGGTAGATACTTTCTTGCTAAAGTGTGCAGTAGAGATATGTCATATGCTCTCGTGGTAGCAAGATGCATTCATGAATATGACCCATGCATCCATTCAAATACTATGGCTCGAATCATTTTATTTCAAGTTAAACTTGATGTTAATTCAACTTGAACATGCTGTTGATCGAGTCATGGTGCCACCGAATCGAGCTCACCAGAGCAACCACACTTGCCTGGATGGGGAGGCCCTAATGCGGTCTATTGTCATGCCTCTTGTCGGTGCCTCCTACAAGGAAATATTGTGCTCTGGCGCTACCCTAGCCCGGTAGGCAGTCATAACCTTGAAGACCCGAGTTTTATGGTACCGAGGTCCCTGTTTTGGATGATGTTTATGTTGGCCACAATGATGGCTGCCACAGAGGTGGCGGATGTCACAAGTTGGCATCGGGGTCACCCAGGACATAGCCCAAACGGGAGTTTGTCGGAGTGGCCGGGAGAGTGTCATGCAATAGATTGGTTTTGGCAGAATGTCGTTGGTCTACCTGAATGGGAGCATGAGGCCATGAGTTCCGTAGTGTGGGTACAGTGTACTAACCTCTGTAGAGTGTATAATCTGTCGATAGCCTCATCCTTGGATATGGACATAGTTTGTAGTAGGTCACACCGTGGGTCAATAGATATAATTAACTTGCACACTAGATTCACAAGATGGCACATGCAGAGGTGGTGATTGAGCGACGACCACTATGAAAGATATAGATGTGATCGAGTAAGGATCACGTGGGTAAGTTACGAATGGTGGTTACATGGTAACCCCGAAATGGTAAGTTGGTCAGAGGGACCTTGACAGTTCATGCATTCAACCTGTTAAATGCCTTATTATTGTTTGTCGTACTTGTTTTGTTTGCAGTGAGCTTGCGAGTACATTCAAAGTACTCACCTGGCTTATCATGCCAGATGCTGGAGAAGCCGTGCATGGTGGGGATGTCGAGCAGTATGTCATGCTCTAGGCCATGTCCCAGCAGTGTCCCTGTGGAATGGAGTTCCACTACCTTGTTGTTCCGCTGCCGTGTAGTATTTCCCTTATCATCGAGGCCCCTGAGTTGTCCACTAAATAATGTACATACATACAGCCGCACCGTGTGTGCCGCTTGGCCTCGCTCATCATGTAATATGTAAACTTATGTATCCGCTAAGAGATCAATAAAGTGGTTGTTTCTGTACCAAGATGTTGTGTATTGCCATAAGACTTCATCTTTAGGCTGGCAATGCAAGGTAAACCATTTGCTCTGAGCCGGGGTGCCACAACCACCTTGGCCATGACCTCCGCCATGGTTACCGGCTCGGAATGCATGAGCTTGTGCTTGAACAGGGTGCCGTCTCGGCACCCCTCCGTGAAGTACTGGATCACCTGTACCTCGTGTACCCCCCCATAGGAGTTGCGCAGCTCAGTTCACAGCGTGAGCTAGTCTTGGAGGGACATGTACGGCCCTTGGACGCACATGGAGAGCTGGTGCGGCTGGCCCAGGTGCTTGTACGTGTCGGTGAAATTGCGCACAAATGCCTCCTCAAAGTCCAGCAGGGAGTTGATGCTGTTGGCCGGCAGGCTGTTCAGCGACGTCCGGGCCGAGCCCAGCAGCATGAGGGGAGCGTAACACACCGCCACACACTTGTTGCCGCTGGCAATGCCGACGGCCGTGGTGTAGTCAGTCAGCCAGTCCTCCGGTTTGGTGACGCCGTTGTAGTTGGGGGTGTCATGAGCCAGCGTGAAGCCCTTGGGGAAAGGCTCCTCGTGGATGCGTGGGCCGAAGCAGGCCGGGACGACTGAGCTCTCCTCCTCTAGGACCAGGGACCGCGCCAGCCGGTCTATGCGGTGGCACGAGTCGCGCTGGTCATACGGCTCACGGGGCCCCAGCTGGTCGGCGACCGCGGGTTGCGCGGCCGCGCTAAATAAGGCCGGCTATTGACAGCTGGTGGGGTGCAGTTGCACCGGCCCTGGCCGCCCCGGCACCGGCCGCCGTGGGTGCCGCTGGGGTGCGGGGAGGATGCCTACTACGTGTTCCTGGGACCCCCGTTCTGCCGCTGGTTGTCCGCCTGGGGAGGAGGGGACTCCGAGCCGGACCCGGCGGGGAGGAACGGATCCCAACGCGCTTGCTGCTGGTTCACTGCGGTGACGAGGTCGCGGACGCGCTAGTGCTGCTACAGCAGATCCTCGCCCTCCAGGTGCTCAAGCTCGGCCGCGGCCTCCTGTGCAGCCCTCATGTTCTTGACGGGAGTGCTGTAGGTGGGTCGCTCCACACCCAGCATTTGGCCGAGGACCCTGCCATGGTGTTGCACCTCGCCTAGCCGGCGTGAGGCCATGGGCGGTGTTGTACGCACGCTGGATGGACTCCATCCGGCGTTGCGCAGCGGCGAGCGTCGTGGCCTTGTCCAGTAGGCGCTGATGTGCCTCTTCAAGCCCTACCGCAGTGGTGGTCGGGTCGGCATCAGGCGTGATGGGGGCGCGCAAGCTCTGCAGCACCGCGCGCAGTGGATTCATCCTGCTAGTGCAGGCCGCAGCCGCATCGGCCTGGTCCTTGCTACGACCGAAAGCGTGGCTAGAGCTGGTGGTGAGCACCTCCATGCATGTGCAAAGGTCTGCAATGTCGCTGGAGATGGCGCAGCCAACAGGGAGAGGCAAGTCGGTGAAGGCAAGTACCTCGCAAGGGTACTCATCAGGGACGAGCGTGATGAAGACGCGTAGCTCACCGAAGGGGACGATGGAGCCGGCGATCGGCGGGGCAGCATCTGTGAGCTGCGCCACATCGCCCGCGGCGCAACCGGACATGCTAGGCCTGCTGACTAAGCCATGCGCGATGTGCTCGCCGGAGGGAGTGTAGGGTCTCGTCCGGAACATGACTCCGGCTGACGCCGCGTGCGGCCTGATGTCTACTACACAACCTTCTTCTTGTAGACGTTGTTGGGCCTCCAAGTGCAGAGGTTTGTAGGACAGTAGCAAATTTCCCTCAAGTGGATGACCTAAGGTTTATCAATTCGTCGGAGGCGTAGGATGAAGATGGTCTCTGTCGAGCAACCCTGCAACCAAATAACAAAGAGTCTCTTGTGTCCCCAACACACCCAATACAATGGTAAATTGTATAGGTGCACTAGTTCGGCGAAGAGATGGTGATACAAGTGCAATATGGATGGTAGATATAGGTTTTTGTAATCTGAATTTATAAAAACAGCAAGGTAACTAATGATAAAAGTGAGCGTAAACGGTATTGCAATGCTAGGAAACAAGGCCTAGGGTTCATACTTTCACTAGTGCAAGTTCTCTCAACAATAATAACATAATTGGATCATATAACTATCCCTCAACATGCAACAAAGAGTCACTCCAAAGTCACTAATAGTGGAGAACAAACGAAGAGATTATGGTAGGGTACGAAACCACCTCAAAGTTATTCTCTCTGATCGATCTATTCAAGAGTCCGTAGTAAAATAACATGAAGCTATTCTTTCCGTTCAATCTATCATAGAGTTTGTACTAGAATAACACCTTAAGACACAAATCAACCAAAACCCTAATGTCACCTAGATACTCCAATGTCACCTCAAGTATCCGTGGGTATGATTATACGATATGCATCACACAATCTCAGATTCATCTATTCAACCAACACAAAGTACTTCAAAGAGAGCCCCAAAGTTTCTACCGGAGAGTCAAGACGAAAACATGTGCCAACCCCTATGCATAGATTCCCAAGGTCACGGAACCCGCAAGTTGATCACCAAAACATACATCAAGTGAATCACGTGATATCCCATTGTCACCACAGATAAGCACATGCAAGACATACATCAAGTGTTCTCAAATCCTTAAAGACTCAATCCAATAAGATAACTTCAAAGGGAAAACTCAATCCATTACAAGAGAGTAGAGGGGGGAGAAACATCATAAGATCCAACTATAATAGCAAAGCTCACGGTACATCAAGATCATACCATCTCAAGAACACGAGAGAGGGAGAGAGATCAAACACATAGCTACTGGTACATACCCTCAGCCCCGAGGGTGAACTACTCCCTCCTCGTCATGGAGAGCGCCGGGATAATGAAGATGGCCACCGGTGAGGGATCCCCCCCTCCGGCAGGGTGCCAGAACAGGGTCCCGATTGGTTTTTGGTGGCTACAGAAGCTTGCGGAGGCGGAACTCCCGATCTATTCTGCTCCTCGATGTTTTTAGGGTATATGGATATATATAGGTGAAAGAAGTCGGTAAGGGGAGCAATGAGGGGCCCACGAGGGTGGGGGGCGCGCCCAGGGGGCAGGCGCGCCTCCCTGCCTCGTGGCCACCTCGAAGCTTCCTTGACTTCAACTCCAAGTCTCCTGGATCATGTTCGTTCCAAAAATCACGCTCCCAAAGGTTTCATTCAGTTTGGACTCCGTTTGATATTCCTTTTCTGCGAAACACTGAAACAATGGAAAAAACAGAAACTGGCACTGGGCTCTGGGTTAATAGGTTAGTCCCAAAAATAATATAAAAGTGCATAGTAAAGCCCATTAAACATCCAATATGGATAATATAATAGCATGAATACTTCATAAATTATAAATACGTTGGAGACGTATCACGGCAACACGGTGGGCGCCAACTGTCGTGGTTTTGTCACGGCAGATGCCATGGGATGTCTTATTGAGGGTGGAGCCAAAGAGTGTCGGTGGGTTCCGAAAGCAAGATTAGGCACAATGTGGCACCGCAGCTCAGAGCAACCGGTTTACCTTGCATTGCCAGCCCAGAGATCATGTTTTCTGGCAACACACAACAACTTGGTACAGAAAATAACCGATGTATTGATCTCTTGCGGATACATAGGTTCGAATATTACAAGATAAGCGAGGCCAAGCGGCACACACGGTCTGGCTGCACTTATGTACATTATTTAGTAGACATCTCAGGGCCTCGATGATAATGGAAACTAATACGCGGCAGTGGAACGACGAAGTAGCGGAACTCCACTCCACAGGGACACTGCTGGGACACGGCCTATATTGCGACATACCGATTGACTTCAATGCCTTGCACAACGTCTCCTGCATCTGGCATAACACACTAGGTGAGTACTTTGAATGTACTCACAAGCTCACAGCAAACGAAGCAAACATGACAAACAACAACAAGGCATTTTAAGGGTTGATGCATGAGCATGAACATGATACTATACTGCATGATGTGCACATGGATTTTATAATGGTCTCTCAGACCAACTTACCATCTCGGGGTTACCTCGTAACCACCATCAACATCTTACCATAGTGATCCTCACTTGACCACCGACTGCAGCATGTGCCATCATAGAGGTATTAAATGTGCAGGTTATTTATTTCTGTTGACCCATAGTGTGACCTACTATGAACTGTGTCCATAATCGAGGACGCGGCTATCGATAAATTATACACTCTACAGAGGTTAGTACACTATACCCACACCACGGAACTCATGGCCTCGTGCTCCCATTCGGGTGGACCAACGATATTCCGATAAAACCAATCCATTGCATGACACTCTCCCGGCCACTCTGACAAACTCCCCTTTGGGCTATGTCATGGGTGGCCCCGATGTCAACTCGTGACATCCGCCACCTTTGTGGCCAAAAATAAAATATCATCATCCCAAACAGGGACATCAGACTTATAGATTAAAAGATATAGCTGGTCAAAGTTTTGGTCAACATTTGAATTAAAATGAATTTAAACAGAAATTCCAGCGAGGCCACGTCGAAGGCGTACTTTCCAAATACACTTCCACTTAGAAAACGGTTTTCGGGCAAGGGTGAGAGACTGACAGGGGGGTCCCACCATCATGGTTAAAAAATAGAGAGAGAGGGAAACAGAGAGCGGCGGCTCTGTCGCCGGTGGTTCTCCTGCGAAAAGACCATGGCTGCCGCCGGTGAGGGTAGGGATAGGTCTGGCAGATCCTGGTAGTCACACACATACCTAAATTGAGGGCTGAGATAGATGGACGGTGGCTCGAGCTCCTTCTCCAGAGATGGCAGGCGGCGGAGCTCGTCGGAGATGGAGGTTCCGGCGACGATCCGATGACCCAACAACTCAGGCATACTCAGGAGGCTCCCAGGAAGTCGACCACAGCAGCGAGTGAAGGAGACGATGGCCGGAGTGAGTGGACGACCGAGGGGGATCCACAGCCAACTCTGGTGAGGTTCGGTGGCAGGAGGCCCTCCCGGCCTTGCGCCGCTTGCTGGTGATCGATTTGTGGCCAATATGAGTGAGAGCGGTGGCTAGAACAACTCGAGGAGTGTCCTATATATAGGAGGAGAGGTGTCCATGCTCGGGGCTCTGCCGGAGAGAGGCTGCCGGTGAAATGAGAGTGAGAGGGGCTCAGGGTCGACGTGGAGATCAAGTAGAGGCTGCCAAGAGGCTGTGCACGCACGCAGACACAGTGCGGCGCACTAAGTGGGGTAGGAGCCGCACTAGTGCCCATTGTTCTGCCCGGATGCGCAGTGTCTACATCCAGCATGCTGCCTGCCAGCGTCAGGGAGGAGCAGGGGAGGGATAGGTGGGCATGACGATGATGGCTACGGTGTGAGGGCAAGCTTCAGTGGCGAGAGGAGAGAGGAAGGGCGGCGGCCGAGGGCCCCGATGCCCAGAGCGCACGAATGACCTATCGAACACCTTTTATCCATGTGGTAACTGCATGCTCTGGCATATGCAGTGATTTAGGAGGAGGCAGACCATGTCTGCGGTATAGTCCCTTCAACACGATGCCGGAAAACGCTCTTGGTTTGCCACCTAGCTCGATGGATAAGACTTGATCATGCTGCAATGTTTCTAGACTGAAACTTGTGCATGCTCTGTAGCTCACATGGCTTGGAGGCTAAGGCTGAAACTTGGTGTGTAGGCTTCACTTAGGAAGGTAGCAGTGTGGTCAAAGTTTAGCTGGTCAAAGTTTTGGTCAACATTTGAATCAAAATGAATTTGAATCAAAATTCCAGCGAGGCCATGTCGAAGGCGTACTTTCCAAATACGCTTCCACTTAGAAAACGGTTTGAGCGAGGGAGAGAGACTGACAAGGGGTCCCACCATCAGGGTTAAAAAAAGAGAGAGGGAAACAGAGAGCGGCGGCTCTGTCGCCGGTGGTTCTCCGGCGAGGAGACCACGGCTGCCGCTGGCGAGGGTAGGGATAGGTCCGGCATGTCCTGGCAGTCACGCACGTACCCGAATTGAGGGCTGAGATGGATGGACGGCAGCTCGAGCTCCTTCTCCAGAGACAGCAGGCGGTGGAGCTCATCGAAGATGGAGGTTCCGGCGATGATTGGACGACCCAACAACTCAGGCATACTCAGGAGGCTCCCAGGAACTCGACTGCAGCAGCGAGCAAAGGAGAGGATGGCCAGAGCGAGTGGACGACCGAGGGGGATTTGCGGCCAACTCCAGCGAGGTTCAACAGCAGGAGGCCCTCTCGGCCTTGCACCGCTTGCTGGTGATCGATTTGTGGCCAATGTGAGTGAGTGCGGTGGCTAGAACGACTCGGGGAGTGTCCTATATATAGGAGGAGAGGTGGCCGTCCTCGGGGCTTCGACAGAGAGAGGCTGCCAGCAAAATGACAGTGAGAGGGGCTAAGGGTCGATGTGGAGATCAAGTAGAGGCTGCCAAGAGGTTGTGCACGCACGCGGACACAGTGCGGTGCATGATAACCCAGAAGTATAGGGGATCGCAACAGTTTTCGAGGGTAGAGTATTCAACCCAAATTTATTGATTCGACACAAGGGGAGCCAAAGAGTACTTGGAAGTGTTAGCAGTTGAGTTGTCAATTCAACCACACCTGGAGACTAAATATCTGTAGCAATGTAATTAGTAGCAAGATAATATGATAGTTTGATAGCAAGTAACCAAAGAAGCAGTAGTAACGGTAACAGTAGCAGGTTTGCAGCAAGTGTAACAGTAGCAGTAGTAATAGTAGTAACTTAGCAAGTATCAATATGTGGAAACTTGTAGGCACAGAATCGGTGATGTTGGGTATGTGTTGGATGATATTGATCATGTATCAGTTATAACATAGGGTGACACAGAACTAGCTCCAGTTCGTCAATACAATGTAGGCATGTATTCCGTAAATAGTCATACATGCGTATGGAAAAGAACTTGCATGACATCTTTTGTCCTACCGTCCCGTGGCAGTGGGGTCCATAAGGAAACTAAGGGATATTAAGGCCTCCTTTTCCCCCCCCCCCCCCCCCCCCCCCCCCCCCCCCCCCCCCCCCCCCCCCCCCCCCCCCCCCCCCCCCCCCCCCCCCCCCCCCCCCCCCCCCCCCCCCCCCCCCCCCCCCCCCCCCCCCCCCCCCCCCCCCCCCCCCCCCCCCCCCCCCCCCCCCCCCCCCCCCCCCCCCCCCCCCCCCCCCCCCCCCCCCCCCCCCCCCCCCCCCCCCCCCCCCCCCCCCCCCCCCCCCCCCCCCCCCCCCCCCCCCCCCCCCCCCCCCCCCCCCCCCCCCCCCCCCCCCCCCCCCCCCCCCCCCCCCCCCCCCCCCCCCCCCCCCCCCCCCCCCCCCCCCCCCCCCCCCCCCCCCCCCCCCCCCCCCCCCCCCCCCCCCCCCCCCCCCCCCCCCCCCCCCCCCCCCCCCCCCCCCCCCCCCCCCCCCCCCCCCCCCCCCCCCCCCCCCCCCCCCCCCCCCCCCCCCCCCCCCCCCCCCCCCCCCCCCCCCCCCCCCCCCCCCCCCCCCCCCCCCCCCCCCCCCCCCCCCCCCCCCCCCCCCCCCCCCCCCCCCCCCCCCCCCCCCCCCCCCCCCCCCCCCCCCCCCCCCCCCCCCCCCCCCCCCCCCCCCCCCCCCCCCCCCCCCCCCCCCCCCCCCCCCCCCCCCCCCCCCCCCCCCCCCCCCCCCCCCCCCCCCCCCCCCCCCCCCCCCCCCCCCCCCCCCCCCCCCCCCCCCCCCCCCCCCCCCCCCCCCCCCCCCCTTAGTGCCAATATTTCTTGTTAATTCCATAGAAAATTCCCTGGAAAATTTCAGCTCATTCGGAGAACTTTGATTTCTGCACAAAAACAACACCATGGCAATTCTGCTGAAAACAGCGTCAGTCCGGGTTAGTTCCATTCAAATCATGCAAATTAGAGTCCAAAACAAGAGCAAAAGTGTTTGGAAAAGTAGATACGACGGAGACGTATCAACTCCCCCAAGCTTAACTCATTGCTTGTCCTCAAGCAATTCAGTTGGCAAACTGACAGTGATAAATAAAAACTTTTACAAACTCTTTTTGTTCTTGTGCTTATGATTGCATTCAAATAGCATCCAAGTTTTCAGCAAAGATTATAACTAACCACATTCATGATAACTCTCAGAAATCATATTCATTCATATACATGGCATAATCAACTAACGAGCAATAATAAAGTATCTCAAATGCCAACACTTTGTCAAAACAATCATGATGCAATATGACAGTGATGGTATCTCACTAGCCCTTTCTGAGACCGCAAAACATAAATGCAGAGCACCTCCAAAGTTCAAGCAGCGACTAAACATTGTAATTCATGGCAACAAAGATCCAGTCATGATGCATTCAACGATTAACCACACACAATGCATGAGATTGACCATAGTGCTCTCCAGTCTGGTGCTTATTTGAGAAGGTGATGACGCAATAATAAAAGTAAACAGATAGGCCCTTCGCAGAGGGAAGCATGGATTTGCAGAGTTGCCAGGGCTCAAAGCTTTAAAACAGAGATAAAATTTTAATTTGAGTGGCATGCCCTTTCTATCAATGTTACGATAGAGATCTTTCAATATCTTCCATGCTAAACAAATTAGTGGCAGTTCCCAAGCGATAAAAGTAAAGTTTGCTTTCTCTTCACCTTATCGTAGTCTGAGGCAGATTTGGAAATCATTTGCCCTTCATTCCACTTACGGTTCATAAGAGTTTGTTTAAATAATTGCAAGTTTGTTTGGGACTGGGAATCCCGATTACCGCCCTTTTCTCGTGCGATGACAAGTGAATAAACACTCATCTGAGAATAACTCACTTAGCATAGAAGATATTGATTTCCCCCTGTCGCTCCATGAGCGGACCAGGCACACAAAACAGATGTTCATTTGAATAGTTTAGAGGTGGCACATGCAAATTTACTTGGGACGGCAGGGTAATACCGCATATAGGTAGATATGGTGGACTCATCTGGAACCCCCCCCCCCCCCCCCCCCCCCCCCCCCCCCCCCCCCCCCCCCCCCCCCCCCCCCCCCCCCCCCCCCCCCCCCCCCCCCCCCCCCCCCCCCCCCCCCCCCCCCCCCCTGCACAAGCAGAATTCCCGCTTAGTACAGGTGAAGGCTAGCAATAAGGTTGGGAAGCGACCAGCTAGAGAGCGAATATGGTCATGAACATACAGTATGCATAATCAACATTGAGTACTAGCATTACTAGGATATGAGCACCATGAACATAAATATCATAGAGGCTATGTTGGTTTTGATTCAACTACATGCATAAACATGTGCCAAGTCAAGCCACTTGAAACATTCAAAGGAGGATACCATACCATCATACCACATCACAATCATTTTAAATGCATGTTGACAACCAAGGTAAATCATTATCAACCCCCTAGCTACTTAATCATGGCATGAACAACTATAATCTCTAATTGTCATCACAAACATGTTTGATCATAATATGCTGAATCATGGACACCGATCTAAACACACTCATAAAGAAAACAAGAAGTTGAGTTCATACCTGCTTTTCTTCACCATGGTCTCTCCACCAAATCATCGTCATTATTGCCTTTTACTTGCACAACCGAATGGTATGAATAATAATAGTGCAAGGGTACCATGGACTAAGATGGAATCTGCAACAATTTATTCAAAGGAGAAGACAAGGTAAAATGGGCTCTATCACAAACAATCAATAATGCATATGAGAGCCACTCAACATTTTCATTGTGGTCTTCTCCTTATAAGAAATCAACCAAAAGAAAAGAAAAGAAATTCAGAGAAACATACTGAAATATTTTTGGAGTTTTTGATTTTTCTTGAAGAAGGCAATTTGAGGAAAGAAAAGCAAAAACGAGAAAAACTATTTACATGGGAAAGCTCCCAACAAGGAAAAGAAGAAATGAGAAATCTTTTTGGTTTTTTGATTTTTAAAGGCTACCTTGATTAAACTGAAAAGCAAAAACCAAAAAGGATCTAACTAATTTTTTTGGATTTTCTCAAAGCTTTTCAAATACACAACCCCCCCCCCCCCCCCCCCCCCCCCCCCCCCCCCCCCCCCCCCCCCCCCCCCCCCCCCCCCCCCCCCCCCCCCCCCCCCCCCCCCCCCCCCCCCCCCCCCCCCCCCCCCCTACGTACTCCCCCAAGCTTACACTTTTAGCCTAGCTTGGTCTACTGCCAACCCTGTCCAGGATAATAATCGACGTGGTAGCTCGAAGAGGAAGCGCGCTGAGCAGCTTCCTCAGCCTGATGGGCAGCCTCAATTTCTGCGTTGTATTCTTCCGCCTCGCGTTTTGACAGAGTATATCTTCCCTTAGCCTGAAAATCAAAAAGGGCAGGTGCAGGCAAAAGCACATATACAAAGTCATACTTGTTAAAAACCAAATTATACTCATAAGTGCTTGCATTTTACTTTAGAAACCTATGTGCACGCATAGCAGAAAAATTCAAGTACTTGTAAGGCAGAAAGGTGTCATTGGGCCTAGGAGGGATCCTCAAGTGTGCAGCTACACGTGAAGCATAAATCCCTCCATATAAATTGCCATCATTTGCATTACGTTGCAATCTATGTGCTATAATAATGCCCAAGTTATAATGCTTCTCGCCAGTCAAAGCAGTGTGAATGATACTCAAATCAGGAGCACAGAGTGCACTACAATCCTGTTTGCCCGCGATACACTTCCCATTGAAAAGTGCAAAGTAGCGAATGGCGGGAAATTGAATACTTTTTATTCTGGCCTGTGTAACACCCCTATCCTCACCAAAGCAATGGCTTCTCAAAAACTGAGAATACTCTTTCGTTGGGGGTTCATCTAGTGACCCCCAACATGGAAGTTTGCAGTCAAAGCAAAATTCTTCTAGAGATAGACTGTGGAGATCTTCATAAATGCGAAACGAAACTCTAGAAGTGCGAAGATTGTATGAATAATGCTACATAAAGGAGTGAGTAAGATGAAGGTCCTGATCAAGCTGGTCTGCCATGTACGCGGTGAGGTCGGCATTACTAATATATTCATCAAATTTCTCCTTAATTCCTGCCCCCATCATAAAGTCTTGACACGGCCATCGACATCCTTCTGTTTCTGCACCTCTTACCGAGCTTGCTCGGGGCTCTTCATAAGATGGACGTGCAGAGCTTGAGCTCGATGATGCCCCCGTAGATTTCTTCCTAGAGGAACTCCTTCTCAAAAAATTCATCTTCCTATGAACAAATTTTTTGGTCCACACAAAAAGATATTAGCAAAACCTCACAAAATTGATAGCAACTACTCATACAAGTGCCCCCCCCCCCCCCCCCCCCCCCCCCCCCCCCCCCCCCCCCCCCCCCCCCCCCCCCCCCCCCCCCCCCCCCCCCCCCCCCCCCCCCCCCCCCCCCCCCCCCCCCCCCCCCCCCCCCCCCCCCCCCCCCCCCCCCCCCCCCCCCCCCCCCCCCCCCCCCCCCCCCCCCCCCCCCCCCCCCCCCCCCCCCCCCCCCCCCCCCCCCCCCCCCCCCCCCCCCCCCCCCCCCCCCCCCCCCCCCCCCCCCCCCCCCCCCCCCCCCCCCCCCCCCCCCCCCCCCCCCCCCCCGGAATAAGTGAGGGGCCCCCTGTGGGGCCCACACAACACTGGGGCGCGCCCCAGGGGGTGGTCGCGCCATGGTGCTATGTGGCCACCTAGGTTGCCCTCTCACACTAGTTTTATGCCAAAAATTCTAATATATTCAATAAAAATTCATGTAAATTTTTTAAGACATTCTGAGCACTTTCATTTCTGGACATTTTTTATTGCACGGAGGATTCAGAAAACAGGAAAAGCATGACATTTATTTTATTTAACTAATAAAGAACAGAGAAAATAAGTTGGGTACAGAAAGTTGTGCTTACTAAATTCATCAACTTCATGTCTCTCAAAAAGAATCCATTAATAAGGTTGATCAAGTCTTATTAATAACCCCTTTCGATTAACATGAAACCGAAGAATTTTTGCGAAAACACTATGTTACCTCAATGGGGACAGGCATGTCCCTTACCATAATTATTTCATATTTCTTTTTGACAGTAGGAATAGGTAGTTGAAAACTTCCAATAGTGATAGTGGAAGATTTTCCGATAACATTAATACCATTCACTTGAAGTTGTTTTCTCGGAAAATGCACCGTGTGTTCATTACCATTAACATGAAAAGTGACTTTGCTTTTGTTGCAATCAATAACAGCCCCTGAAGTGTTCAAGAATGGTCTTCCAAGAATAATTGATAAGTTATCATCTTCGGGCATATCAAGTATAACAAAGTCTGTTAAGATAGTAACATTTGCAACCACAACGGGCACATCCTCACAAATACCAATAGGAATGGTTGTTGACTTGTCAGCCATCTGTAAGGAAACCCCCCCCCCCCCCCCCCCCCCCCCCCCCCCCCCCCCCCCCCCCCCCCCCCCCCCCCCCCCCCCCCCCCCCCCCCCCCCCCCCCCCCCCCCCCCCCCCCCCCCCCCCCCCCCCCCCCCCCCCCCCCCCCCCCCCCCCCCCCCCCCCCCCCCCCCCCCCCCCCCCCCCCCCCCCCCCCCCCCCCCCCCCCCCCCCCCCCCCCCCCCCCCCCCCCCCCCCCCCCCCCCCCCCCCCCCCCCCCCCCCCCCCCCCCCCCCCCCCCCCCCCCCCCCCCCCCCCCCCCCCCCCCCCCCCCCCCCCCCCCCCCCCCCCCCCCCCCCCCCCCCCCCCCCCCCCCCCCCCCCCCCCCCCCCCCCCCCCCCCCCCCCCCCCCCCCCCCCCCCCCCCCCCCCCCCCCCCCCCCCCCCCCCCCCCCCCCCCCCCCCCCCCCCCCCCCCCCCCCCCCCCCCCCCCCCCCCCCCCCCCCCCCCCCCCCCCCCCCCCCCCCCCCCCCCCCCCCCCCCCCCCCCCCCCCCCCCCCCCCCCCCCCCCCCCCCCCCCCCCCCCCCCCCCCCCCCCCCCCCCCCCCCCCCCCCCCCCCCCCCCCCCCCCCCCCCCCCCCCCCCCCCCCCCCCCCCCCCCCCCCCCCCCCCCCCCCCCCCCCCCCCCCCCCCCCCCCCCCCCCCCCCCCCCCCCCCCCCCCCCCCCCCCCCCCCCCCCCCCCCCCCCCCCCCCCCCCCCCCCCCCCCCCCCCCCCCCCCCCCCCCCCCCCCCCCCCCCCCCCCCCCCCCCCCCCCCCCCCCCCCCCCCCCCCCCCCCCCCCCCCCCCCCCCCCCCCCCCCCCCCCCCCCCCCCCCCCCCCCCCCCCCCCCCCCCCCCCCCCCCCCCCCCCCCCCCCCCCCCCCCCCCCCCCCCCCCCCCCCCCCCCCCCCCCCCCCCCCCCCCCCCCCCCCCCCCCCCCCCCCCCCCCCCCCCCCCCCCCCCCCCCCCCCCCCCCCCCCCCCCCCCCCCCCCCCCCCCCCCCCCCCCCCCCCCCCCCCCCCCCCCCCCCCCCCCCCCCCCCCCCCCCCCCCCCCCCCCCCCCCCCCCCCCCCCCCCCCCCCCCCCCCCCCCCCCCCCCCCCCCCCCCCCCCCCCCCCCCCCCCCCCCCCCCCCCCCCCCCCCCCCCCCCCCCCCCCCCCCCCCCCCCCCCCCCCCCCCCCCCCCCCCCCCCCCCCCCCCCCCCCCCCCCCCCCCCCCCCCCCCCCCCCCCCCCCCCCCCCCCCCCCCCCCCCCCCCCCCCCCCCCCCCCCCCCCCCCCCCCCCCCCCCCCCCCCCCCCCCCCCCCCCCCCCCCCCCCCCCCCCCCCCCCCCCCCCCCCCCCCCCCCCCCCCCCCCCCCCCCCCCCCCCCCCCCCCCCCCCCCCCCCCCCCCCCCCCCCCCCCCCCCCCCCCCCCCCCCCCCCCCCCCCCCCCCCCCCCCCCCCCCCCCCCCCCCCCCCCCCCCCCCCCCCCCCCCCCCCCCCCCCCCCCCCCCCCCCCCCCCCCCCCCCCCCCCCCCCCCCCCCCCCCCCCCCCCCCCCCCCCCCCCCCCCCCCCCCCCCCCCCCCCCCCCCCCCCCCCCCCCCCCCCCCCCCCCCCCCCCCCCCCCCCCCCCCCCCCCCCCCCCCCCCCCCCCCCCCCCCCCCCCCCCCCCCCCCCCCCCCCCCCCCCCCCCCCCCCCCCCCCCCCCCCCCCCCCCCCCCCCCCCCCCCCCCCCCCCCCCCCCCCCCCCCCCCCCCCCCCCCCCCCCCCCCCCCCCCCCCCCCCCCCCCCCCCCCCCCCCCCCCCCCCCCCCCCCCCCCCCCCCCCCCCCCCCCCCCCCCCCCCCCCCCCCCCCCCCCCCCCCCCCCCCCCCCCCCCCCCCCCCCCCCCCCCCCCCCCCCCCCCCCCCCCCCCCCCCCCCCCCCCCCCCCCCCCCCCCCCCCCCCCCCCCCCCCCCCCCCCCCCCCCCCCCCCCCCCCCCCCCCCCCCCCCCCCCCCCCCCCCCCCCCCCCCCCCCCCCCCCCCCCCCCCCTTTCCTCATGAGTAAACAAAGTAGCAATATCATTCAACTTAGTAAGATGAGCCACAACAGTTTCAGATTCAGTACCACAGAAAGGATCAGACTCAACTAAAGTAATCAACTCAGGATCAACAGAGAATTCATAATCCTTATCAGTAATAAAGATGGGAGAGGTAGCAAACTTAGGATCACACCTCATCCTCTCCCTCATAGATTTTTCTTTTATCACAGCAATCACAACTAAAGCCTCTTCTCTAGTATTGCAATTCAGAATAGCTAAAGCAGATTCTTTATCTAAGCATTGTTCATCAGGTATTTCAGCTCTAGTAACAGGACGAAGCAATAAAGGCAGATCGAGATTCTCAAGAGTTTCAGCACTCTTTGCTTTCTCAACCTCTCTAACCTTAGCAAGTTGTTCATCAAGAAAATCACCAAGTGGCACAGTAGTATCAAGCATAGTACTAGCATCATCAATAGTATCATTCAAGGCAGAAGTAGCATCATTCATGTTCACAGCAGAAGTAGCATCATCAATAGCATGTGACATAGCAGAATTCATAGCAGGTGGTGGTGTTGCAAGCTTACTTAAAATAGACGGTGAATCAAGTGCAGAGCTAGATGGCAGTTCCTTACCTGTCCTCGTAGTTGAGTGGAAGATTTTAGTTCTGTCATCCTTAATATTCTTCATAGTGGCAAACAGATATAAATTCCAAGTGAATTCACAAATATTGCTATGCTCCCTGGCAACGGCGCCTGAAAAAGGTCTTGATAACCCACAAGTATAGGGGATCGCAACAGTTTTCGAGGGTAGAGTATTCAACCCAAATTTATTGATTCAAAACAAGGGGAGCCAAAGAGTACTTGGAAGTATTAGCAGTTGAGTTGTGAATTCAACCACACTTGGAGACTAAATATCTATAGCAAAGTGATTAGTAGCAAGATAATATGATAGTTTGATAGCAAGTAACCAAAGCAGCAGCAGTAACAGTAGCAGGTTTGCAGCAATTGTAACAGTAGCAGCAGTAATAGTAGTAACTTAGCAAGTATCAATATGTGGAAACTCATAGGCACTGGATCAGTGATGTAGGGTATGTGTTGGATGATATTGATCATGTATCAGTTATAACATAGGGCGACACAGAACTAGCTCCAGTTCGTCAATACAATGTAGGCATGTATTCCGTAAACCCCCCCCCCCCCCCCCCCCCCCCCCCCCCCCCCCCCCCCCCCCCCCCCCCCCCCCCCCCCCCCCCCCCCCCCCCCCCCCCCCCCCCCCCCCCCCCCCCCCCCCCCCCCCCCCCCCCCCCCCCCCCCCCCCCCCCCCCCCCCCCCCCCCCCCCCCCCCCCCCCCCCCCCCCCCCCCCCCCCCCCCCCCCCCCCCCCCCCCCCCCCCCCCCCCCCCCCCCCCCCCCCCCCCCCCCCCCCCCCCCCCCCCCCCCCCCCCCCCCCCCCCCCCCCCCCCCCCCCCCCCCCCCCCCCCCCCCCCCCCCCCCCCCCCCCCCCCCCCCCCCCCCCCCCCCCCCCCCCCCCCCCCCCCCCCCCCCCCCCCCCCCCCCCCAGCAACATCAATCTCAGAACATAGTGGATACCAGGGATCAAGCCCTAACAAAACTAACTCGATTATATGATCAATCTCATCCAACCCCTACATCGACCAGCAAGCCTACGAAGGAATTACTCACTCTCGGTGAGGAGCATCATGGAATTGGTGATGAAGAGAGGTTGGTGGTGATGAAGATCAAAGATTCCCCTCTCCGGAGCCCCAAACAGACTCCAGATCTAGCCTCCTGATGAAGAACAGGAAGTGGCGGCGGCTCCATCTCGTGAAATGCGATAATTCTTCCTCCCCTATTTTTCTCTCCGTAAATGTGAATAAATATGCTAGGAGATAGGGTTAAAGGAGCCACTAGAGGCCCACAGAACACCAGGGCACGCCCAGGTGCTGTGTGTGCACCCTGGTGCCCCTCTCTGGTTGTTCTTTGCGCCAATATTTCTTATTAATGCCATAAAAATTCCCTGGAAAGTTTCAGCTCATTCGGAGAACTTTGATTTCTGCACAAAAACAACACCATGGCAATTCTGCTGAAAACAACATCAGTCCAGGTTAGTTCCATTCAAATCATGCAAATTAGAGTCCAAAACAAGAGCAAAAGTGTTTGGAAAAGTAGATACGACGGAGACGTATTAGTGCACTAAGTGGGGCAGGAGCCGCACTAGTGCCCACTGTTCCGCCCGGATGCACGGTGTTCGCATCCGGCGTGCTACCTGCCGGTGTCGGGGAGGAGCAGGGGAGGGATAGGTGGGCATGATGACGATGGCTACGGCGTGAGGGCAAGCTTCGATGGCGAGAGGAGAGAGGACGGGCGGCGGTCGAGGGCCTCGATGCCCAGAGTGCGCGAATGACCTGTCGAACACCTTCTCCCTTTAGTGAAAAAGGGAACAACTTAAGAATATAGTAATAGCGAATCTTGGGGGGGGGGGGGGGGGGGGGGGGGGGGGGGGGGGGGGGGGGGGGGGGGGGGGGGGGGGGGGGGGGGGGGGGGGGGGGGGGGGGGGGGGGGGGGGGGGGGGGGGGGGGGGGGGGGGGGGGGGGGGGGGGGGGGGGGGGGGGGGGGGGGGGGGGGGGGGGGGTTTAGGAGGAGGCAGACCGTGTCTGGGGTATAGTCCCTTCAACGCGGTGCCAAAAAACGCTCTTGGTTTGCCACCTAGCTCGATGGATAAGACTTGAGCGTGCTGCAATGTTTCTGGACTGAAACTTGTGCATACTTTGTAGCTCCCATGGCTTGGAGGCTAAGGCTGAAACTTGGTGTGTAGGCTTCACTTAGGAAGGTAGCAGTGTGGTAAAAATTTCAGCCTCAACAGATCAAGGAAAAATACACTTGCTTCCCAAAGTGCCATTTCTAACCAGAAGCAAAAAATATTTTTCCTTGCTGAAACATTACAAATGACTATGGAATAGTTTTACATGGGGAGGTGAGTCATGATCCAAAGAATATTTGGGAATTTACTGAGAATTTTGTGAGTAAGGAAAATGATGGTTGCTTCATAGCATAGAGTGAAAATATTCATTTTCAAGGAGAAAATGAATATTATGCCATAAAAGAAAATTATGGCATAGCAAATCTTGTGAGAGTGATGAAGTTTTGAGAGGTTTTTAGAAAGTTAGGCTTCACTTGGAAGAAATTCAAAATAATTCCAAGTGATAAGTCCAAAAGAATTGACAGAAAAACCCATTTGCAAAAATAAATATTCAATAAATCCAAACAAAAAGAAAAGGCAAAATTCAGGGTGTCACACACAAGCGGTGCGTGACACATGATGTACCCATGTTTGGGGCCCTCCGGGGGAGGTAACACGCCTAGTCCTGCTGGATCTACTATGGCGATCACAAGGTTACAAAGGTGCTCCTGGAGCTGTATGAAGCAAGGAGGAAGAAGGAGCTAGCTCTCTATCTCCTCTTGCATGTGTGTGTGCGTGGGGGGTGTGAAGTGAGCCAACCGATTCGTCATTGCCCCTACCTGGGGGGCTCCTGGGAGGCCTTATAGCCTGGCCTCCCAGGTTACAAGTGATAAAATAAGAGTGGCGAGCCCTGCTGTCATTGTCTCTGGCCACCAGTGGGGCCCGTCGGCTGCTGGGGCCTGCCGGCTGCACGTCACTGTGGCACATCGATTCTTGTGTCACAAAGTGGTTGCCTCTGCACCTCCACTGTGCTTGGTCACGCTGATGTTGGTAGCCCCGGTCAGCGGGGCAGGTGGCACTGTAGCCATGCTCCACAGGGCATGGGCGCGGTCTTGTCGCACGGCGGAATGGGACGGGCGCTGACCCCGCCGGCAATAGGAGCCGGCCGACTAGCCCTGGCATGGCGCCGTGCCCAGCCGGCCCACTACGGGGGAGCCGGCTGGAAGGCCAGCCGGATTGAGGGGCGCGGGCCACCCCGCTGTTTTGTAAATTGCCTGGTACTCCTGGGCCTACCCGGGGGTTATCCCCCAAACATCATCCCACGATTCATGGGATCTTGTCCACTCAAACTGGGACAAGATTTTTCCACGACAGTTTTATCCAAAAATATTCCGGAAGGTCCAGAACATTTCCAGCACCCCTTAAAATAATTCTAGACGCATTACAAAACATTTCCGGTATAATGATTTTTCTCCAAAACATTTTCGGTTACTCCGAAACACTTTCGGTTTTCACTCTGAAACTTTTTCATCATCTTCGAAACTTTTTCATCGACTTTCTCTGTGGAACTATTCCAGTGTCTCCGAAACAATTCCGGTGAATTTGTCTCTGACTCCTAACCTGGTATTCAACAAATAGATGACCCTTAGGAAAGAACATGTGCAACCCCCATGTTTGGCTTTGGTAATTGATGACAATCCCTATGGACTAATGGTTTGCCTTGAGTTACATTTGAAGGGTTTGTCCATAGGCTTTCCTTGAAGATCATTCATTGGTTTCAAGGCAATAAGTAGAAGATTATGTGTTGACCAAGGTGGTATTCAAGGATTTATCCAAAGATTGGTCATGTGAGAGTTGAGCTTATTGCTAGCATGTCTTGAAGAAGAAGATTGTGTGAACTTTCATGTTTACCTTCAATACATCATCTTAGTGAATCAAGTTGATCAACACACACACCATAAAAGATGTACCAAGAGGGATCAAGTGATCCCATGGTATGGTAAGCACCATCCATTACGCTTTGTGTACTAACCCATGGTCTACATGAGAGTTCTATGTGGGGTTAGGTATGTTTCCATGGGCTTTCATCAAGAGGAAGTTCTCATTCAACCCATGGAGGATGACATCAAGTGGTGATCGTCATCAAGATTTTGGTGTGCAAGTTCAAGTGGTGCATCACGAAGATATCATGCTTGAAGCTTGCCGTCCATTGTGGTGACAATGGACTTGTGAAGATGTGATGAAGAGTGGCTGACCCATAGTAGAGTATGGGGGAGCAATCAACTAGTCTTCATCGAGCCAACTCAATCAAGAAAGGTGGTCCAACTTGAGGAAGTCAAGATCATCATCATCTAGCTCAAGTGGACTATGTGCAAGGCAAAGGTTTACCCTTGATAGGTTTTCTATTTTACAGGTCTCACGGTGGTAGTTGGGAGACCGGGTTATAGGATCGATTGCCGTACTATCAAGGGGAGGGGTTCTCAAGTGAGTTGCTTGATCGTATCATTCATAGAGAGCTCAAACCATTGCATCCCTTGCATCATATTTCTTGGTTCTTGTTTGGACTTTTGCTTTGTGATTTGTTGAGCGTTTGGTCATCTTCATGACAAGCTCGAGTTCATCGAAAACGGAGCTCACATGCATCTTCTATGATGTTTTCGATGTTGGAGTTTATGCCGGTTCTTCACTGATGGAGGCTTCACTCCTCTATATCTTAGGCATACTCCCCCTACTGCTGTTGGATAGTATTTGCCATCATCTATCCAACATGCTTGAGTTTGCTCAATTCAAAGCTCATTTGCAGAAGTTGTGGCAGTTCTGGTTTTCTTGCTTCAATCTGTTTGCTTGGGCCTTTTTGAAGCTCACTAGCGGTAGTACCACCCTGGGTAGAGGTAGTACCGCTTGCACAGTACTTCCGCGGTCCAGTGCCGCGGGCACTACCGCTTGTTTTTGGGCTTCTGGACTCATTTTTGCTTCGGCGGAAGTAGGGCGGAAGTTGGGCACGGTAGTACCGCTGTATGCAGTACTACCGCCCTACCCTCCCTCTACTGCCGCTAGTTCTCTGTGTCCTAAGACACTAAGCGGTAGTGCCGCTTGTGAGGACGGTAGTACCACTCTGACGACACTACCTTGCCTGGACCTGCGTTCTCTCAGTGCTACACCTGGAACTACTGCTCCAAGCGGTAGTACCACTCCTCTGAGTGGTAGTACCACTGGTGTGCGGGCTGAGCTTATAACGGTTGGATTTGGGGGTGCCTATAAAAGGGGGTCTTCTTCCCCATTGAACCAAATCCCTTGAGCTCGTGTTCTTCCCCCATTGTTGACCTTCTTCGAGCTTGCTTTCTCTCAATCCCTCCATGGATTCTTGCTAGTTTTTGAGGGAAAAGAGAGAGGAGATCTAAATCCACATTTCCACCAATCACTTTCTTCTCTATGTGAGGGGAACCCCTTGGATCTAGATCTTGGAGTTATTCGTGTTCTCTTCTTTGTTCTTCCTCTCATTTTCCTCCCTAGCATTAGTTGCTTTGCTGGGATTTGGGAGAGAAGGACTTGGGCACTCCGTGTGCCCTTGCCATTGCATTTGGTGCATCGGTTTGAGTTCTCCACAGTGATACGTGGAAGTGAAGTTTGAAAAGCTTGTTACTCTTGGGTGTTTGGGCACCCTAGAGCTTATTCCTCTTGGGTGTCTTGGTGCCCTAGATGGTTGGTGTTGTCGGAGCTCAATCATTGTGGTGTAAAGCTCCGGGCAAGCATCAGGGTCTCCAATTAGGTTGTGGAGATTGCCCCGAGCAATTTGACGAGTACCGGTGACCGCCCCCAAGGGTTGCCAAAGTGTACGGGTTCGGTGACCGCCCCCAAGGGTTGCCATTTGTACGGGTTCGATGACTGCCCTCAAGGGTCCCTTAGTGGAATCACTGCATCTTGCATTGTGCGAGGGAGTGAGGAGATTACGGTGGCCCTAGTGGCTTCTTGGGGAGCATTGTGCCTCCACACCGCTCCAAACGGAGATTAGCATCCACAAGGGTGTGAACTTCGGGATACATCATCGTCTCCGCGTGCCTCGGTTATCTCTTACCCGAGCCCTTTACTTACGCACTTTACTTTGTGATAGCCATAGTGTTTCATGTCATATATTTTGCTATCACTTAGTTGTTTATCTTGCTTAGCATAAGTTGTTGGTGCACATAGGTGAGCCTAGTTGTTGTAGGTTTTGTGCTTGACAAATTAACCGCTAGGTTTTTGTACGCATTTGTTCAAGCCTAAACCGTAATTATTTTAAAGCGCATATTCACCCCCCCTCTAGGCGACATCCACGATCTTTCACCTTAAGTGTGTGACCCTATAGGTTTAGTGAAATATAGACATGACTGAAACTCTTTTCGATTAATTATCAATAGCGGAACTGTAGACATCCATATTGATCCCTATACCCACACAAATAAATATTCGAGTGAACCTTTAGTTACCGAATGTTGTTCCTGTTGCTTCGTGATATGTTACAAACACCCGAGGTGAGATTTAATGGCATCCCCTTGAATCAACAACTTGTTCACTATGCGAGTTTCCTCGTTACCGGTTTTGTTCTCTTTTGTCGTTCCCACATTCCGGCATCCCTGTGTTCAAATCATGATGTGTCTGGCCAGACGATAATGGATACCTTGACACCGAGAGGTCCCAAAGAATATCTCTCCATCGTCGGAGGAGCAAACCCCAATCTTGGGTTATCTAGTCCCTTATCATACTTTTCCATGAACTCGTAAGCCGCCGTAATAGCCACCCTGTTACGGATGACATTTAGCAAACCCCAAAGTTCATGAAGCAAGCATGAAGGAACTCGATACTCTCATGGTCTAAGGAACTATGCACACATTAACTTTCTCTGTGTTATATACCGTCAACTTATGATGAATGTATCTCATAGCATAACATCAATTGGCTCGATTCAACACAAGTGTTCTTCTAACAGTGTGTCCTCAAAGTTGCCAGCATAGACATGCCCATGATCAGGAAAACGTAATCGTCATGCAACACATGAGCAAGTCTCAGAGGCATGACTAGGAATACATTTTACCGTTTATTATTCCACACGTGCATATGGGTTTTCCACTGAAACTTTATGGATATACGGACTCAAGGACCATTGCTGTTATAGCATGGAATATAAACATAATTATGAAAAAGGAAATAAATAATAACATTTATTATTGCCTCTAGGGCATATTTCCTACACACATTACCCGACATGTACCGGCCTCAGGTGAACGACACGCCGCAGCCCTACGTCAGCTAGTCTAGAGAGGTCATCATGCTGAGTCTATATCCTATGCCACCAGGCTAGTCGGCCTTACACCCATAACAGCCTTATGCGTTGCGTACACGCTCGGGATCCAGGTCCACCTCTGGCGAGTGTTATACGCCTGCCCGGGAATGCCACACCTAGGTGAAACCACCAGATCACACACAATATTCATGTCCATCCTCGATGTACCTGCAGCCCACTCACACACAATAAACACCCGAATATGTGCGACATATGGAAAAGCATCGGAAGGAACTACGGTGCCGAGGGCCCCATAAACCATTATCTCGCATGGCGGTTAGTGCGCATATTTGTATCTCGGATCAAATACCCAGAATTCAGGTCCTAGAGCAGCTAAGTGGAACAAACAACCCTGTTCTCTGACACGGCCTCCCACTTGTACGCCTTTAGTCATATTATTAAGTTATCCCATGGGGACGGTCAGGATCCAGGCCCATCACTCCAGATGGTACTACGCCAGCCCTGCCGGCCCGCACTAGTGAATCCACACCATCACATCCCTATACTAGGCTTCATGTCCATCAGCATCCTATCGCAGTCCATCTCGCACCATGTCACAGGTCACCAAGTATAAGTCCACCATAGTATCTCATGTAGTATGTGTACTCATAAGTATGCTCAGGTAACAATGTATAGTAATATCAGTGATCATTGCCCATAGGGATCACTGCCCAGTAAAATAGCGTAGTGACACGCGACAAGTGTGTGGGGCCAACTGATAGGACACAAGCATTTCTAGACTAGGCATGCTAGGATAATAGGTAAGGCAATGTAAGGCGACAAAATCAGGCTATGCATCATAATAGGAGAACAAATACCAACAATAACTGAACCGATACTAATGCATGAAGTAGAGGGAAAGAATGGGAGATATCTAGAATGATCAAGGGGGGTTTGCTTGCCTACAAGCTCCGCAGACGGAATTGGACCCTCAGTCGCATAATCATAGTCGTACTCTACTGCAGTCTCAGGATCTACTGATAAAAGCAATACCGAAAAAAATAAAGGACAATAAACAATGAGGCATGGCATTGTGCAATACAAGTTGTTCACACAAGAACACGTCACCATGTACTCTCGAACGCTGGGGGTGATGCACCGCAGCTCACGTTGAAAGAGACCCAGCCAAAAGCGCGGTACGCAAGCAATTCGGCGGGCGCTTTTGTAGACCCAAAACCCCACGCGCCTGGGAGGGACCCCATCTGGAAATGCGGTGACTATGGGCTGCCCTAGGTCGACCTGATCGCCACTAGGGCCTCAGGGATCGCCGCCCTGCAACAAGAAGAACGAGCAAAGAACAAGGAAGAAGAAAACTAGGATTAAGGAGAAAAGATAAAATATAACAAAAAATGGTAGATGGTTTGTCGATTGTGTGTTGTTTAATCGGCCATCACCTCTCATCTATTTATGAGGGGGCTGGACTTCCCGTGCAAGATCAAGGACTCCAAATCCTGTCCAAATCCTTCCAAAATTAACCGAACTTGGATTTAGGTAGATCTAAGATAGCAGTTCGGTTTTTGGAACCCACAGGCCACATATGATCTCAGATAGAGATGCTCCCAATAGAAGGTTTATCCATTTTGACAAGGTGAACAACTTTTGTGTTGAACATTTTTTTATTCGAGGTCATCTTGAGGGTATTTTTGTCTGTTTCTAAGTTCTCCAGCAGGGAAAAACGTGAATCATTGCCCGAATGTCCGGACTTCAAGCCGGATGTTTGCCCGGATTGTCCGGGTTCCATCCCGGATCATCCGGCTTCAATATTGAAGCTTCTGTGGTCTGCCCGGACAGAGGCCCGGACATCCGGGCCTTTCATCCAGCCTTCGGCTGGATGATCTGGTTTCCAACCCGGATGATCCGGCCATCCACAGCAGCAGCACACGGGTCTGGCTGTAACTTTTGCATACGTTCTCGGATTGAGATGATTCACATATCAAAATCAATTGCCTTGATGAGACAAAGACAATCTATGTAGATCACTTTTTCATTTGAGGGCTTCTTGGAGGTGTAATCGGCCAAACAGTACTCCGAATGCCAAATCTCATCACTCCAAACACATCTTCGGCCTCCAAGAAGAGATCGGATGGCAATGAACCCAACATCAAAGTTGTTCATTTTGACCATATGGAGATTTTTCATATTGGATACTTTTTTATTTGAGGTCATCTTGTATAAGTTTTTTGCCGTGCCAAAACTGATGTCAACACATGCCCCCGTGTTTTTGGGCAAAGCTTCCATGCCAAAAAATAACTTGCACCGAGTTTCATCTAAGGATGATGTCAACACTCCATCGTCCATTTTGTATGTTCTAAGGGCGATAATTGTATATTGGCCATCTGTGTTCTTAGGGCGATAATTTATATATCGGCCATTTGGATTAGCAACAAAATGCATATAATCGAATGAGTAGTGATTTGGTAAAGCCCTTTCATGATGGAAGAAATTATAATACATCCATGGATCAAAATAAGCCCATGGAGAGTAACCAATCATACCTGAGGATGAATTCCATGGCATAGGCATCAATGGCATAGTTGAAGAATATGGATAATGTGTGAATCAAAGATTTTGACGTGTGGATGCAAACCTTCGGCTTGGTTGTTCATAGCCTTCACTCTTCTCTTTCTTCACCTTTGCCGCATTTCTTGTAAAGGAACCTTGCATATCATTCTTGTTTTGAGTGCTTCTTTCGAGAACCCATGCCATGTTCCCCTTTTCAAGTTCTTGTGCACTAAGCTTTTGCAGTTTCTTATTTGGCCAAACTGATAAACCGAGTGGGAGCCTCGGCTGTGATTCTTTTTCAAGCAATGGCAATTCTTTTCTAACCTTGTGCACTCTCAACTCCTTTTGTTCAGATTTGGCATCTTGATCTTGAACAATTGTTTGCTCCACTTCTTTGCCTTTATTATCCAATGTCAACACTTTGATTGTCTCTTTATCATTTGAAATAAAATCTGAAGTGGCACACTTACGACTATGTTTTTTGACATGATATATTTGCTTGACCACCTCTTTCTTCTTGTTTGTGCTCCAGACCGATTCTTTTTGGCCGAAGCGGCCTTTGTCATGTTTTTTTATCAAATGTTGATCTTCTTGGAGATCCATTATCTTGGTGAGATGGTCTAAAATAAGATGGAGAATGTGCCCTTGAATCATACATGTTCCATGTTGAATATGGATAAAAATTAGCATTGGGAGGTATCCACGACATTGGCATTGGCGGCCCAAAATAAGGATTTGAATAAGAGAAATTCTCCCTTTGCCAATACCGGTCCTCATATTTATGCCTAGGGGGTGATCTTGATGCTTTTGCACTACTCGGTCGATAAGCACTTTTTTCTTCTCTTGCTTTTTGATATTTAGTTAATAACTCTACGAAAGTAACTTTTGACTTCTTGCCTTTGTGCTTATTTCGGCCATTGTTTTCTTTTGGTTTGCTTATATCGATCTTTGGACCTTTTTGCTGCCCCCCGGTACTTGGCATCTTCATTGCAACTTTGATGGAATTCTTGCCCTCAAGAATATTATCATTGTGCTCTTGAACAACTTGCTTACTAGAAAGCTTGATCCCATTATCCGCAGTTTTTACCTTCTCATCTCTTAATGAATCAGCTTGAAGAAGCCGATGCAAAAAAAATTTGCCATCATGACCAATCGAATTAGACTGGTCATCCCTTGGTGTTTCAACAAATTTCAATCGTCCTTTATCAATGGACGATTTAATTATTTGACAAAATATATCACAATCCTCAAAATTTTGCTCGAACGAATTATGCAACTTACAATACATTCGTCCTTGGATTGATGGCTTGACATCGTGATCAAGAATTCTAATGTAATTATTTTTCAGCAACAAATCAAATATTCAATCACACATGCTTGAATTGAAGGTATACTTCTTATTTTCTAGCCGATTTTGGTGTGAGAACGGCTTTGGAGGTAAGCAAACAAATGGTTCAGATTTGGAATCACCCCATTCGGCTATGCATTGTGTTTTGCACTCTATCTCCGATGTCTTTGAATAAGAAATTAAACTATCATCAATTTTCTCAATAGAATTTAACCTTGGCTTTAGATTTCAAAAATCAAAACGGTTATAACATATATGCCTCATTTGAGACCAAATATAAGCCAAGTATGAAACAAGCAAACTGATCCATTTAGATATAGACTTTAAATAAAAGGATGCGCAAAGCTTTGGATGTAATAATTTGTCTCTACCGGCCTCTCTAAATGTTATAATATGTTGGCTGATATGTTTTGCAACAATTTCATTGCTAATAAATGAATTAGCCTTCTTCATTGGTCTCTCAAGATTACTCATGAGGATTTTCTAATAGATGCATCAACAATAAAGTGGCGACCAAATCGCAAAATAGGTAAATAACTTGCTAGACATACCTCTTGAAATATGTTGGGAGAGCGCATTGGTTGTATCTCTTGAATAATACCTTGCTCCGCTTTTGAATGGCTCTCCAACGCCTTGTCGTCCTCTTTTCCTTTTATAGATTTGGTACACATACTATTTGATTTGGTTTTTTCAATAACCAAATTGTCTTTGTTATCCGAATCATTGCTTTTTTCTTTTTGAATTTCTGAGGCTTCTCGTTCTTATCTAATTTTAGCCCACATAATAGCTTGGCGACCTTTAAACGTTTTCATCTCAATTTCCATTCACTCTTCATCAGATTGTCCCCCAATGCTTTGAGACTCTTTCGGCAATGAGTTGCCGAAACTTTGAAATTGTTTAGGGGTATACTGGATGCTATAGTACTGGGTGAATGCATCATTTGCACAACTCTATCTTTTACAGCAGCAAAATCATGAGGCTTTTTGCCTTTTATTAGTAATTGGCAAATAGCATTGCATAAATCCCAAGAGAATGTAAGCTTATTCTCAATTACCCAGTCTGGATATGGTTGCCCCCCAATACTTTGAGACTCTTTCGGTAAAGAGATGTTGCCAAAATTTTGTAATTGTAGCGGGGGAACATTATAAGTTACGGTGTTAGGTGAAGGCATATGCACTCCCATAGATTCTTCACCTATTCGTCTATGACCATGAATGTGCGGAGCCAAATTAGGAATATCTAAAGTTGTGTATGGTGCCAAAAAATTAGTAGCATGGGGCGTAGCATATGATGGTTGAGGGTAATTGGCCAAATAACTTGTAGTGTGATGGCTAATTCCCCTATCCACCGGCATGTTTTGATTCACATATTACAAATTAGTTGCCGATGAATAAAAAGGCAAAACACCTTGCGTGCTATTGGAAATTCTAACATTGGGTGTCTCAAATTGATAAACTGAACCCATCATGTTGTTCATCGGCATATGGATTTGTGGGGTTGCCGATGCATGAGAGTTAGGATACATATGTTGCATGTTGCTAAAATTATAAGAATTTGAAGCACGAAGACTATTTAGCATCGGCCCTTGCACGTAATTAGATACATGATCTAGCAACAACATATGAATTATTTGCATCTACAAAGGGGAATTGGGTATTCATATTAGCTTTGTAGATCACAACTTCTTGATGATGATCTCTTCGTAGCAAGAATGGGCTGGAGATAGTTTGAAGTTTCATCCCCAGTAGAGTCACCAAAAAGTGTGTTCGCAGACAAACACGTCACCATGTACCCTCGAAGCCGGGGGTGATGCACCGCAGCTCAAGTCGAAGGAGACCCGGCCGAAAGCAAGGTATGCAAGCAATCCGGCGGGCGCTTTTGTAGACCCAAAAACCCATGCACCTGGGAGGGACCCCATCTAGACATGCGGCGGCAATGGGCTACCCTAGGTCGACATGATCGCCCCTAGGGCCTCTTGGATCGCAGCCCTGTAACAAGAAGAACGAACAAAGAATGAGGTAGAAGAAAACTAGGGTTAAGGAGAAAAGATAATAAAAGGTAGATGATTTATCGATTGTGTGTTGTTCGGTCATCACCTCTCATCTATTTATGAGGCGGCTGGACATCCCGTGCAAGAAAAGGACTCCAAATCCTTCCAAAATTAACTGAACTCGTATTTAGGTAGGTCTGAGATAGCAGTTGGGTTTTTGGTACCCATAAGCTGCATATGACCTCGGATGGAGAGGTGCCCAAAAGCAAATTAATCCGTTTTGATGAGACGAATAACTTTTGTGTTGAACATTTTTTCGATTTGAGGTCATCTCGAGGGTGTTTTCGCCTGTTTTCTAAGTTCTGAAGTAGAGAAAAACGTGAATCATTGCCCGAATGTCCGGACTTCAAGCAATACATTTGCCCAGATTGTTCAGGTTCCATCCTGGATCATCTGGCTTCAATATCGAAGCTTCTGTTGTCTGCCCGGACAATAGCCCGGACGTTCGGGCCTTTCGTCCGGCTGAAGGTTTCCAACCCGGATGATCTGGCCATCCACTGCAGCAGCGTGCAGGTATGGCTGTAACTTTTGCATACGATCGCAGATTGAGATGATTCAAATATCAAAATCGTTCGCCTTGATGAGAGAAAGACAATCTATGTAGAACACTTTTTCATTCGAGGTCTTCTTGGTGGCGTAATCGGCCAAACAGTACTCCAAATGCCAAATCTCAGCACTCCGAATGCATCTTCGGCCTCCGAGATGAGATCAGATGGCAAAGACCCCAACATCAAAGTTGTTCATTTTGATCATACGGAGATTTTTCATATTGGATGCTTTTTTATTTGAGGCCATCTTGTATAAGTTTTTCGCCATGCCAAAACTGGTGTCAACACAAGTATTCATGACATGACAAAATGTGGAACTATACAATTTGATTGAAGTACTGTTTAATGGTCTATTTGTGTTTTATTAATAAATCTCTACTATTAAAGGGGATCTGCCGTCGTCGTGATGGTTCGACCTCGTTAGACCCCCTCCTATCGCTAGCTATCGATAGTCCTCCCACGGCTTCGTCCATCCCGCCCGGAAAAAAAGGCCACAAAAAAACCACGACCCACGAACGCACGATCCCACGCCCACGCAGCCTCCTCGTCTCCCGCACCCATGGCTCCTGATCCCGTCTCTCTCCCGGCTCCTGAGAAAAAATGTCTCCTGCTCTCCCCTCCTCGTTCGCCCCGCGGTCGCGGTCCAGGCCGTCGCGCTAGGATCCAGTCCCATGAAGAAATTATCTACTCCTCCCTCTTATATGTACCACTCTAGATCGCGTCCAACCATCGGCGAGCTTGGCGGCGGCGCACAGAAGGAGAGCGCCGGTACGTCGGCGCTAGAGGACGTACTGGGCCTGGGGGTGGTGTGCCCCTATCCCGGCCCCCTGCTGCGATCTTGAGAGCCACCATGCCGTCGGCGCCCATCGCGAACAATTAGGGCTCCTCCGTTGGGGTAGTGATTGCAGAGGCTGGTGAAGAGCCTCAGCCGTGACGAGGATGATGTCGCACGGCGGCGGCGGGAGCAGGAGCACGGGGAGGGTTCCAAGGAGCCGCTGGCCGGGAGCGGTCGCCGAAGGGGTCACACGCGGGGCGGGAGCGCGAGCACGGGTATGGTTCCGAGAGCCGCCGGCTGCCCACGAAGACATCGTGGCGGTTCTCCATGGTGCGAACGAGCTCGATGAGGCGGCGGCAGTCCGCCATGGATGAAGTGAGGGCGTGGTATGGGGATGGATTTTGGGGGATCTAGCTGCTGATTGGTTCATGGAGTAACTGAGACTGATTATAGTTTTTCTCTGTGGTACACTCGTGTTGCAATTGGCAGGACCAAATTGGCAGCGACCAAGCACAAGCTACCAACTTTCTCCTCTCCTGGTACAACAAGGTACCAAATTGAAGCTGTCACCCCAATCCCCTCTCACGTGCAGTATGATGGACACCCACAAGGCTGAGAAGTCAGCGCAACAGAGCTTATGCAGGCGGACGCTAATCCGCATTCAAGAGAAGATGACTGGTACACTCGTGGCTCATCTTATTTGTGTAATTGATTGTTTTGTTAATTTTTTCCCCATGCGAACCGTAATAGAGGTACTACGGCCAGCATAGTCCATGCTGCTAAGGCCATGGTGGAGAACGTCAGCACCGTTGTGCCTGTTGTGCACTTGTGCTGCCCATATGAGACTACGTCTCCCTTCGCTGACATCTCTGTTGCATGATATTGACTGAATTCATAGGCAATTCTTCACCAATCTCACTGCATGTTTGTCATATATCTAGATTCAGTTGATTGATGCTGACAGACACGTTTCATAGGCAACTTGACCAAATCGAATCGTTATCACAGCACCGCTCTTTGATTTATTTTCATTGTTCAATCCTCTTGACTTGCTATCAGGTCCTAATTTCTAAAAGATGATTCTATTTTAGTTATGTTTTGTATGGTACTATCAAAATAAACAAGTTTATTTATGGCTTATGGTGAAGGCGAGAAGATATGCAGGGAACAATGACTCTGAATATTCTTTCGGTTATGGTAATTGCAAAATAGAGGAGTTACATATAGAAGAGTAGAATCAGTTTCTTATTTTACCTTTACCGTGGACCGTTAAAGAGCACTTTAAGTTTCTTATTTAGGTTGTGCACCTTAACCCTGAATGTGATGGGAATAATGTTGAAATTACCTAACTGAATTGCAATAATGTTTTGGCTTTCATGCAGGCTGATGCAGTGCTGATGGGAGGTAGATGACCATGGTGGAAATGGTGGAGAGGAGTAGAAAATGCGTGGTAAACTTGCTCCATTGTGCTTGCACTCAAGGGGCATCTATGCCAACAGCGGTACGTGTGTCTAAAAAAGCAGGGGGCTGGGGGAAACCAATCAACAGGTGAGTTAGATCCTTTTTAGTTCCAGGCCACCATTTTTACGGCAGAGAAGAGTAACAAAACTCATGGTATTGTTGTTGTTAACTGAAACATGCACTAATGATTGCATGGATTTTTTTTTCAGTCCTAATGTAAGAATTGAAGCAATAGCCCCTTTCATGTTCTATTTTTTTTCCCTTTTCAAATATTACAGGTTGTTTGGTTATTAGCTAGCAATCCGTGGTAGTGATTGCACTTCTGCCAAGTACAGGGTAATGACTAGAACAAGCATCAATTGTGTAAATTATTGATCAATCTTGTCTGGTCGTAGGGTTCCTAATCGACGTTATCAGGTATCTTATTCTGTCGCCTCTGCTTACTTTCACCCTAAGCGAGAAGACTTCTTCAAAAATTATTCCAGTATTGTAGAGCTTCTTATATTTTTCTTCCTTTGGGCATAGACAAGCATTCACAATGAATACTATTATATGGAGTACATGTCTGTAGTTAGCATGGATCTTCTGGTTAGTAGACAAAAATTCAGGTTTCAGTGTTAATTTCCTAAGTGTACCATCATTATAGATGATTGGTTACCAAAGGGCACCCCACTTTTGTACTAACAGGATTATCTTAATACAGAGATTTTTTTTTTCAAATGAGCCACAGAGCCAAATGAAAATTCCATGAACGAATTGAGGGTGGAAAATGTCAACCTTATATCTCCAGGGGATGGAGTGGGGATTGAGAAACATATCTAGATGGGAGAAACGGGAAAACTTTGATAAATTGTTGTATGGAAACATAGCTAGATGTACATACATTTACCCCGTGGACAATTGAGAAACATAGCTAGATGGGAGAAATGATTATAAGTATATTGTATGGAAAAGAAAACATAAGCCAATACTTTATGGGATGGTGCTCTAAGCAGAGAGGTTGTTAGGGCTACGGGAGGGCGACGACCCTCTCTTCAACTGATGATGGTGAGACAACTAGCAAGGTTGACTCGGCGGTGGAGATCAATGATGATGGTGAACGAGACGTAAGTTTCCTGTCCCGTGGCAACGCACGGGCACTCAACTAGTAGATTTATAATGTGGTTTATCATGCATGAAATCTCATATTTGGATTCTTCATATTTTTCTAATCATTTTTCATATATAATTTGTATGTTTCTGTGTTACTATGAATTTGTAATGAATTTCCAAAGTTTATTTTATTTTTTGGATTTTTTGGAATTATTATTAGTTCAAAATTATATGTGTAATTGCTAAGTGTACCCAGAGAGAGAACTAGCCAGTGTATGACAAGTGGGGCCAGTAACTGCTAAGTCAGCAGTCAACAGTCAATGTTGACTTGTCAAATCTGGCCAGTGGGTCCCACTGGTCAGACACGGCGGCGATGGCCGGGTTTCATCCTCTGGCGATCAAATGGTCGGCGGAGCACATCATTCGAACGAGCACAACAGCGCGTGTTCACTGGTGTTAGTGGTTCGAGCTAGGGTTGCCAGACATGACCTCAACGATGACGGCCGGCGGCAGCAGAAGCTCGAGCTCGACGGACAAAGGGCTAGGGGCATGAATTCGACAAACTGCTGGGCCAGGCGGCATCTGGGTGACACCATGAGCACGTTACCATGCTTTGCCTGGCCAGAGATGAGTTACAATGACGGCAACGGCACACGACGGCGGCGACAGAACTGTGACAGTGGCTACTATGAGTTGCAGCTCGAGATCGAGCTAAAGCAGAGAGGTGATTTGCGTGGATGCTCATCAAGGAGCTCAAGAAGGCTCGGTGGGTGCTCAGTAGCGCAGGGGGCAGCGGATCGATGGTGGCGTTGTGGTGGCTGCAGCAGAAGGGATCGGCTCGATCCCGGCGATGTGGTGACACGGTGCTTGATCTGGTGCCCGTAGATGAAGTAGTCCAAGTAGACGATGCTCCTGGCGCAGTCTCAGGTGGCGGGGAGGTCGTTGGCCATGGCCACGGAGACATTCATGGTGGCGGTGCTCTCGGGCGACGACCAAATCGACAAACGCGAGCGAGGGAGAGGAGGAAATGGGGCTAGGGTTTGCCACAGGGTCGATGGGGAGGCTAAGTAGCCCTCCGAGTGTTGCGTAGCACGGCCGTTTCATGCATCCACCGGTGTCATCGTGCTCGGGCGCGTGCGCGGCTGACACGGTGGTGAGGTTGACGACGACCGCTTAGCTGGGCCGGGCTATGCACTGTGTACGTAGAGCCCAGTTGCACAGTAGTCCTTTTTAGCTTTTCCTTTTCTATTTTTACATTTTAGTTTCTATTTTGTATTTAGTTTAGGTAGAAAATGATTTTAGTTTGTGCTGTAATTTTTAAGGTAATTCACTGCAATATTGTAAAGCCTCATGCAAATTTCTAGAATATTTGGAGTAGTATAATTATATACTAGGATTTAAATGGCCCTGTTTGATATTTACTTAGGGTTTTATTTATTCATCCTAAATATCTTTCTCTTAATTTATCCTTAAGATACTAAATTTTAGGAATCTAGTTAAATTGGTTTGGGGATTTTTGCAAAACTTTCTTTTGTTTTGAAATTTTGAATTTGAATTTGAAATAAGTTTACTCCTAATTGGATTTAGCAAGGTTAAACTTGATGACATGGCATCTTAATTAAGGAAAGCAACAGTAGCTTAATTACATGGATGTTACAACTCTCCTCCTCTTAAAGAAATCTTGTCCCGAGATTAAGAGGTAGACAAAAAGAGAGAGGGGTATTCAGAACAAAGATGATCTTCATGTTCCTAGGTGGCTTCATCTTCAGAGTGATGAGACGACTGAACCTTGAGGAACTTGATAGTGTTTTGACGAGTGTGACATTCAGCTTGATCAAGAATGCGGTCTGGATATTCTTGATAACATAGGTCTTCTTGCAAATTAAGCTATTCATGATCCACTGCATAGATAGGATCCTTGAAGCAGCGGTGGAGTTGTGACTCATGGAAAACATCGTGAACCCTTGAATGATTCGACGATAGTTTCAATTGATATGCCACTTCTCATTGTCTTGCGAGAACGTGGAAAGGACCAATATAGTGAGGACCTAGCTTGCCCTTGATTCTGAAGCGGTGAGTGCCTTTCGTAGGAGTAACCCGGAGGTAAACTTGTTCACCTGGTTCATAAACCATTTCTTGGTGACGACGGTCATAGAGACTCTTGTAACGAGACTGAGTTGTCTTTAGATGATCATGAATAATATGAACTTGCTCTTATACAAGCAACAGAGGTCAAACCCTAGCCCTCATTTTCATCTCTCCCTATCTCATTCTTGACTGGAGGTCATCGTCGAGCTGCTGCATCACCACACCATCGTCATCTTCTGTAACACCCCCAGGGGTTAGCTACAGTAATCCCCTGCTGATGATGCCATGTCATCATGGTAAACAGTGCCTAATCATCATTAGCAACATATCCCTGTTTAAACTCAAATTCAAATGGGGATTCAAACTAAAAGTGAAAATAAAAGTTGTTCAAATCCTGAAACAAAAATGTACATCATGTTGCAAATAATCCAGAGGCAAATAAAAAAATAACAGCAACATTAACTAAATAATTGAATGACCTAAACAAACAGTAGCAGCAGCAAAACAGCACTTTTTAATGACATTTTAATTAATTAAAATCCAATTTAAAATGTTTGGGCCAAAAACCAATTTCTAGCAGTGAATAATAATGCATCATATTTATTTGGGCTAGTCTCATATTTTACAAAAGTCGTTTGAATTAAAAACAAAAGACAAAACAGAAAAGGAAAAAGAAGAAAAGGAAAAGTGCCCCTGTGCACTTACCCACAGCTGCACAGGAGCCGGCCCAGCCCAACTAGCCCCCTCCCCCTACCCCCTGAAACCGCGGGCGCGCTGTCGAGCAGCCTGCGTGCGCGCGTGCCCCCGGCCGGCCCCCCCTCCCTCGGCGCCCGACAACGCGTCGCCGCGCTCGCCGTGGTTAAAGGGCAGCGCCCCGGACCCCCCTGGCTCCTCCCTCGCCTCGTCCACTCCCTCTTCCCCTCACCTCCCCACCTCGCCCGACGCGGCCATGGCGCTGCCGCCGTAACAGCCGCGGCCACCGAGCCCCTCTCGCTTCCCCGACGTGTCCACGGTGTTCGCCATCGTCGCCTCCTTCGACCGCGCCAACGAGCCGAAGCCCGGAGCCCCTGCCTCGCCCGCGTCGACCTCTTTTCCCCCTCGGATCGCCGCCGCGCGCCGTCGCCGATTCCGGCTACACCGAGCCTCCCCCGAGCCCGCTTTGCACCCCTGCAGGATCCCAGTGAGCGCACGCATCTCTCCCCCTCTCCTTTGAGCTCGATTCCGAGCTCGCACGCTTGCTTTACGATGACCGTAGGCTCACCGCCGCGGGGCACGCCGCCGGCGTGCTTCCGGCGACCATTGGGCCCCGTGCTCGTGCCCAGAGGACTCCCTGCCACGCGTAGAGCCTCGCTGCGCTATTAGTTCGCTCGCCTGCGCGTTGATTCGCCGTTTCCGAGCCACACCCGAACGCCGCCGTCCGCCTCCGTCGTCGCCGGCGCCGTTCCCGGCGACCCTCGACCCAGCCACCACCCCCATCGCACGCGGCGTGGTCCGGCCGTTCGAACGGGCCAAGCCACGGCCCCGGAGACGCCCTGAGGGCGAAACCCGAGCTCGCCGGAGCTCCACCACCGCTCGGGGCTCGCCGGAGAGCCCCGGCGGCCGGCGCCGACGTGGCCGCGGGCCCCCACCGTCTGGGCCACTGATCGCTGGGCCCCGCGGGCCCAGTTGACTGGGTCAACTGCCCACGTGGCAGCCCGTGCCACTGACAGATGGGCCCTGCCCAATTTAACGAATTTAAAAAAATAAACAAAACAATAATTAAAATGTTAATTAAGTAATTAGTTAATTAACTCTATAATGTCTCACTGACCGCTGGGGCCCACCCCTAATTAATCCTATTTAGTTTAAACTAACTCTGTTAATTAGCCACAGAGGCTGACATGTGGGTCCCACCTGTCAGGTTTGACTTCGGTCAGCCGCTGTTGACCGCTGACGTCAGCACTGCGTCGCGATGACGTCACCCCGCACTGTTTTGGATAATTCGAATTTAATTAATTAAATAATTCCAGAAATTCAATTAAACTTTGAAAAATCATATCTTTTAAACCGTAACTCCGATGAAAATAATTTATATATGAAAAACGATCAGAAAAATGTGACGAATCCAAATACGCTACCCACCTACCTGTAGGATGCCTCTAACCATCTGAACTTGCAACTTTTGCCTGTTTCTGGCAGGTGAATAGTGCATGACTTTAATAAATTAAATCCAAATAAATTCCTAAAATAACTAATGCACTTAGATAGGCAGTGTATCACCCTGGCACTGCGTTTAGACATGTCATGCATCCCTGTTGCACCTTTGTAGTGTATTTATTATTCCATTCCCCTCCGGTCATCTGTCTGACCAATGTCCGGGACCGGGAATACTTTCCCGGATGGGCTCCCCCTTCCTCGGTGCCGTGTAACCATACGTTAGAACGCACCCGGCTCAACCTATTGCCATGCTATGTTTTGAGTTACATTGTTTGCTTAGTATTTATTGTTTCTTCCCCCTCCTTTTCTCTCCGGTAGACTACGAGACTGACGCAGCTGCTGGTGCCTCGTCCGACTACGTTGTTGACGATCCCTACTTGCCAGAGCAACCAGGCAAGCCCCCCCTTGATCACCAGATATCGCCTATTCTTCTCTATACTGCTTGCATTAGAGTAGTGTAGCATGTTACTGCTTTCGGTTAATCCTATTCTGCTGCATAGCCTGTCATTGTTGCTACTGTTGTTGATACCTTACCTGCAATCCTAAATGCCTAGTGTAGGATGCTAGTTTGTCATCAGTGGCCCTACATTCTCGTCTGTCTGCTATGCTATATTATTGGGCCGTGCTCGCCACGGGTGGCGATTGCGGATATATATACTACTTTTTACATGTGACCTCAGATGGATACTAAAGTCGGGTCGGCTCGTAGAGTACCCGCAAGTGGTTTCGATGAGGGGGCTGAAAGGACAGGTGGCTCCATCCCGGTAGAGGTGGGCCTAGGTTCCCGACGGCCCCCGACTGTGACTTTGTGGCGGAGCGACAGGGCAGGTTGAGACTACCTAGGAGAGACCACTGTTTCCGTGGCCTAGAAGGCCTAGGTTCCTGTGGCCTTTCCGCTGTTTCATGTCTACTCGGAGATGACAGCGTCCAGGTGAAGACGGCGGCGCAAAAGAGCCGCAGGAAAGCCGAGAGGATCATCATCCTGGACCCTCGACGACCACCGGTACGATGATCGCAGAGCGAGAACAGACCGGCAGTGTGTCTGCGAGGAGATCGGAGCTCGGCGAAAGAGGAGGCAAGAGTGCTTGAACCGTGGCGCTCCCATTCCCCAGCCTTTTAATGGCGAGTGAGACAAAGAGACTGGCTCCAGACGAGACGAAGCTTCCATGG
Organism: Thinopyrum obtusiflorum; assembly: GCA_036873465.1. Classification (NCBI taxonomy): domain Eukaryota; kingdom Viridiplantae; phylum Streptophyta; class Magnoliopsida; order Poales; family Poaceae; genus Thinopyrum; species Thinopyrum obtusiflorum. The sequence continues at coordinate 71,629 of JAAAWM010012172.1, read as the reverse complement.
AATTCAGAAAAAGGAAGAGAGAAGAGCTCGCTCGATTTTGGGTAGGATCAAAGTTTTAAATAGCGCGCTAAGCCTCTTAGCGGTGGCTCGGCCAAAAGCTATGGAACGCTATAGCACAGCTATTGCGATATAGCGTGCTAAGCCCCATTTAGCATTTCAGCATAAATCAATAAAAAATGAAAAAAATAAACATACAATTATCCATCAATTTAACATATACTTGACAATTGACATATATCAACTAGCATCCAGCCAAATAAATTGAAGAATGACATTGTGTAGTTCATAACAGTACATAATAAGGACATAGTGCAGTTCATTACACTATAGAAGCAAGTCATAATGCAAAGAACAGCCACATATCTTGTCTAGCTCGACTTGCCACTACAGAGCAGAAGGATTTTCGGGGAGGATGGGGTTTGGGTCTTTTGGCTCGCGCTGGATTTCGGTTTTGGACCAAAAAATTGGGACGACGCGGCGGGAGACATAGCGTAGCGCTAAATGATGACCAGATTTAGCATTAAATGGCCTTTAGCGCCGCTATTAGCGCGAGAACCCTTTTGACCGGAAATATACGTTAGCGTAGCGCAGCTCCTCTCTGGCGGCTATAGCGGCACTATAGCGAGTGCAGACTTTTGGTGACCGAGCTCCGTATTTCAAAAAAAATCAAAAAGCATATTTAAAAGTTTCAAAAAAAAGCTGAAAAAAATTCCATGGAAACTTATATGTGTTCCGCACGAACGTGTAAAATTTCGTTTAAAAATATTGTGAATTGTAGGCTGTACAAAAAAAAATTCAGGCCCAACAACAAAAAAAGGCCCATTTTGGAAATACGTATTTGTCTTTTTTCTATACGCCACGTGTGAAAGTATAATGTTGTGAAATTTTGCACATACATAGTATACATGTGTATGTGTGTTCACAAAAAAATTCGAAATTTTTCGCGCTGTGGAAATTTGTATTTTGAAAACGAGCTCCGTTCGCATTTTCCGCACTATAACGCGCTATTTAAAACAGTGTGTAGGGTAGGAGAGGCGGCGGACGCGCAGAAGCTGTCGATGGAAACGCTGAAACGAGTGCCAACAAAATATAGCAGCCTTTGCGCGTCCATCCTTTGCCTTCCACGCCAATTTGCTTCGTGTATTCCCCGGAAACTTCTCACTTGAGAAATGCTTCCATGCAGAGTGGTGCTCCCAGTCTCAGCCTTTTTTACATCGAGGAGTTCGACAGAATGACACATCTTTGTCGAGATCTTCGCTTATTTCGAGGCGAGGAGGAGAAATGGCTGAAGCTAGCTCAGTGAGAGATTGATCAGAGACGAAGTTTCCAGGGATTTACACAGGAAGATAGAAAGGATAAGGGTTCAGTTTTGGCTAGGAAAGGCTGGGCAAGGCCTGTGGATGGCGACGCTGAGTAGGAGAAACCAACAGAGCAGTAGCAGTTTAGGCTGAGAGGAGTCCGCGTGAACACTGACGACTTGACTCGGGACGAACGCTTCAGAGCCGCTCAATTTGCAGCCAACATTATTCCTGTTTATACCGCTTCTAGCATAAAAAAAAAATTACTACATATTTATTGACCGAGTTGCAAACTTCTCTATAGTATTTCACAAAAAGCATACCACTGTACCTTGGATTTCTTCCTCTGTAGTATATACGCTGCTGCAAGTCAGTTTGCAGGTCCAGGGTTTCAATTATAAGTAGCACATTTATACGTTGCAGATTTTTTTTTATGGTTTTCTGAAACGTGAGACTTGGCAACTCTGCCAATAAATAAATAAATATGTGGTTTTATAAGCTATTATTATACCCAAGGTAGCACGTATGTAAATGGGAAACCTTGGCTGCAAATTAATCTGCTGTCGAGCGTACGTGCGCACGTACCTCAGCGCCGCAAGTCGAGTCAAGTCGTGTTCCCGTCCCGTCTCACACCACGCGGACTCCCTCCCTCCTCTCGACTTTTGCCTTGTGCTCTCTTTTCTACTAGTACTTAGTATTTTCTTGTGTATTCCCCGGAAACTTCCCACTGGCTTCAGCCACTTCTCCTCCTCGCTCTCAACATAAAAGGCTGGCTGGGGGGCGCCACCGTGGGAGCAAACTCTGCTCTTCTTGCCTTCTCGCCCCAAGCGCTCTAGTCACAAAAACTTCGATCCTGTCGTCGTCATCGGTCCGGGACGATGATCCTCTCGGCCTGCCTGCTGCTCTTCTGCGCCTTCTTCACCTGGACGGTGTCGTCGTCATCGTCGTGCGCGGTGGAGGGGCCGTACCAAGGGAGGAGAATGGATCATCAACCTTATGGTACCCTGGATCAGGTCAGCTCGTCCGTGAATCAGTGTATCTTGTTTCAATTGCGGTTCAATATCCTCTGCATGCCTTTTTCCTTGTTGAGAGTTGAGACCATCCTCTGGGTGTCGATCGATCTTCACAGGTTAAGGCGGCTCTTCAGCTGGTGGGGCTGGAGTCGTCCAACCTCATCATCGGGGTCGATTTCACCAAGAGCAACGAGTGGACAGGTATCTCTCTCTTTACTTGCCTACTCACTACCTCACTCGCTGTCTGAAGAACATTAGTTAGCTCCTTTTCTTCAGTCAGACTAGTTCTGAACTTCTCACGGATGATCGAACAGGGAAACGCTGCTTTGCTGGCAAGAGCCTGCACGACCTCGGCGCCACCCGGAACCCCTACGAGGAGGCCATCGGCATCGTCGGCGACACGCTGTCGGCCTACGACGAGGACAACGCCATCCCCTGCTTCGGCTTCGGGGACGGTGAGCCTCTGCACACTCCTCCTTACCCTCCTCGTTGCTGAACGATGATCGACTGATGCACCTGCCGCCAGCGTCGACGCACGACCAGGGCGTGTTCAGCTTCTACGGGGACGGGCGGCCGTGCGTTGGCGTCCCGGAGGTGCTGCAGCGGTACCGGGAGATCGCCGCCGGCGTTCAGCTCTCCGGTACAGTCATATTGCCACTGACTTCTGCAAGAGAAAAACTGGTCCTGTGACTTGTTTCTCATGATTGATAAACGGTTTCTGATTCAGGGCCGACATCTCTGGCGCCGATCATAGAGGCAGCAACGCGGATAGTTGAATGCTCTGGGCACCAGTACCACATCCTACTGATAATTGCTGATGGGCAGGTGATTCATGGCAATTTCTATGTGGCTTTTATTACAATTTTCAGACCTCGTCAGACATGAAATTTTGTGCTAATTTTTGTGTGGCTGTGCTGCTGGTGCAATTAACCCCAGGTTTCGAGAGGTTGCGGTGCTCATCGCGCGAGCTACCCGGAAGAAACAAGATCAGAGAACTACATGGAGGAGAGGACTCTTCAGGCCCTCATACATGCCAGGTATGTAGTACTGTCCGGGAACAGCTGAATGCCAAAAGCAGTTGTTTCCACTTGCCTAGTTTGCATGCGATCTGCTGATGTTGTTACATGGCTTGTGTCTGCTTGCAGTCATTTCCCTCTGTCCATCGTCCTCGTCGGGGTTGGTGACGGGCCATGGGACGACGATCTGATGCAAGTCCACGACAGCCGACGCCGGTTCGATAACTTCCAGGTATGACGTAGCATTATCACGCATGTATAATCACTTTGTTTCTGTAACAGGATATGTTCATGCCATGTCATAAACAAACTAACTCAGTACCCACCTCACTCATGCTGCTCAACAATTGCTGCAGTTTGTAGATTTCACCAAGATAATGTCGACAGAAGCATCCCACGCCGAGAAGCAGGAGCGTTTCGCGCTCGAGGCGCTTAGGAAGATCCCGGCCCAGTACGCGGCGATAATTAGCCAGCGGATCAGGTAAACATACCAGCAGTATTCAGAGAGATACAACACTGAAGGTTGATCTGCTGGTTCTGAAGTTGACTCTTTGTTCTTTTGCAATGTTGTGGTCGATCTTCAGTGATCTGGCTGAGAGGGCGCCTGCGAGGACACCTCTTCCTCCTCCATCCTGAGTCATCCGTTTTGCCGTCGGTTTCGCTGCACAGGCAGGTTTATGATATGGTCACATTGTTGGAGGATGAAGTTAGGAGGTGGTTCAGAAGCCATTTTAGTTCCCATCCCGTGTGTGTGCTTGTACACTTCAGAGCAACCCAATTTCCAGCCAACATCTGGCGCTACGCCTTCCTCCGCGACCTCGAGCTCCGCACCGACGATCCCAAGATCCTCGACGCTCCCGGCCCGCTCCACTGCTCCTGGCGCCTCCTCTACGCCGCTGCCTTCGGTAAGCACCAGGTGCTTCTCCCTCCTCCCTCCCACTGATACCAGTTGCACCTACTGACATGCGTGCTCCTCTTTCCTCTGTTTCTTTCAGACGGTTCATGTTCCTACTGCTTCCGTCAGCCTGAGAAGTGCATTGGTGAGCACAGCGCAACAACGTCCCAGCTCCTGAAATCCTCTCCCAGCCTGTTTCTTCCTTCCTTCCTTCCTTCATTGTTGTTTACTGTCATGTGTTTACCTGAAGCTTGGTGTGGTGCAGAGTCATTTCGCATCGGTGGATTCCTGATGGACACGTCGAAGCTGGTGCTGACGGCGAAGCTGGCACTGCCACCGTGGTTGATGCCGATGCTGGATGATACCCCAGAGACCTCCATCAGAGCCTGCTTGCTCACCAACGCCCGCCCCGGCATCTGGATCGCTGGTACGTACGTGCATACATCATGTGCCCTTCTTCTCATAATGTCTGGCATTCTTCATTCTTCTTTGGTTCTCTTGTCTCGAATGATGCCGACGTGAACATGGTGCGATGCCCCGTGCGCAACCTCGACAAATGCGAAGGTGACGATGCATGCTAGGCTGGAGGTTGTTCTTGGTCCTGGCCATTGTGGTGCTTGTTTCTGAATTTGGTTTGGACTGGAACAACCTGTGGTACGTACAGGGACTATGCAGGTTCTGGATGCGCGGCACTGCGAGCTGTACCTGGAGAACAAGTTCAGGGATGGGACCTGGGAGTACGAGGACCTCGGCAGTCACTTGAGCGACGGGCAGCTAGATACCGCCTCCGCTGCCATCTTCAACCGCGACCACTTGGATACCCCACGCGTCAAAAGTTTGTTCCTCAACCATCCATCCATTCCAGCACTCAATTACCCGTAACTGATTGCCTGGATGGATATGAGGATGACACTCATGCTGTGACTGACTGCGGCGTGTGTGCAGATATTCTCAATGCCGAGTCCTGGATCCGAGGACTTACGTGCGCGCGACCGAGGGATGACGGAGGAGGCTAGCGAGCATACCGACCGAGGATCACGCGAGCGCTCTGGCGCAACTAATTAATAATAAAGGGAACGTTTCCTTCCTTCCATCCGAGCGCGCATCGCATTCGCATGCACGCAGCGCAAAGGAGACAGCTGTGTTGACCGAGGATTGACTAACGAGCGTATCGATTGAATTGTATTGTATTGTATGCCGCGCGCTGTAGCCTGTAGAGATGGCTTGATTCGGCCGGCCGGCTGTGTCTTCTTGTCCTGAGTACGTAGTAGCTCATCCAGTCAAGCCTCACTATTACCGTACCGTACACATGAGGCGATGCATGCATACGCACCTCTCTCCTCCTCCTCCTCCTCCTCCCCGTCGTCGTCTTTTTTTTTTCTGCTTTCTTATTCTTTTTATTATATCACCTTTTTTTCTTCTTCCTTTGAGCCAACGCACCAAGCGATTATTTCATGGTTTTTCTTTTTGCCCGAGGAAAGTCAGGTTGATCAGCCTGTCTTTTCCTTTTCCATCCCCACAAACATCATATTCTTGCAGCCAAGACCCTGCCATTTTGCACCCAACACCCTAAACCTTTCGTTTCCTCACAAACAAGGACGAAATTTCGACAAGTCGCAGGGATTTCGGCCGGAAATTTCGGCAGCATAACGCGTCTAAAAGAAACGCATCCGCAACGGCAGGCACCACACGAGGCCAAAAGCAATCCCTGTTACTCACAAATGAAAGGGTGGATTAACAACACACAAGCGAAACCCGATCTATCTCCTTCTCATTTTGCCCTCAAAATGCATCCCAATCTTCTTTATTATAACTCAACAAAAAAAGGTTCGCATGAAAACAGATCAACCGCCTTATGCTATCACGTCCCAGGAAACTCGCTCGCTAGTAGAGGCAAAATCTCTTCACTTTGGCACTTCCTTTATGCATACCTAATGTACGATATATCATGATTTTTCAAACTTCACTTGGCATGACTAGGTTCATTATATTATTTATTTATGGGACTAGCTAGAGTGGCACTTATTTGTTTTTGAATCTCTGCTATGCTATGCTTTGCTAGGTGTCACATAAATTAATCCAGTCTAGTAGTATTTCCTAATTAATTATTACTAGCTTGCTATTGTGAATAGGTTTAATCCCTAGCTAATGCTATAGCTCTCTCCAAACAAAAACAAACCTGCATCTGCTTCCTCCTAGTACTACTGAATAAGATGCTGAACATGCGTGCAGTAAATAGATCTATATATTATAGATTAGCAAAGAGAACGAAGGTAAGAGAAATTGTAGCACTTGTAGTATACTATAACAGAAAGCAGAAATACTCATGGGTGGCTTCCTAGATGGATGGATGGATGGATTTAACACATACATACATGAGTGAAAAGCAAATTGATACTACCAAACAAGCAGCATGCATGTTACTCAAAACCGCAGACTTTTACATGCCAAATCATGATACCATTAACATACTTGATTGAATATATACTATCTAGTCATAGACATGCATGCTAGCTAGCAATAATACTAGAGCATTCGGATCAACCGATCAGGTGGACAGATGCTAATGCATGCATAGATTTTGACTGACAGAAACATACCTCCATCTACATCTATGCCTCCACGGACAGTAAAAACAGCCGCATCGCTGCATCTAAAGGTTCAAAAAAAAAAAAACTCATCAGTCTGACCGGTTCCATGCCAAGATTTTCTTCAAGCGAAGGTTAGATCGAGAAAGGTTACGCTTTTACATTACACTAACATGGGTGTGGCCGCAGGACTAGACCATGGTCATAGTAAGGGCCAGCACAGGGCATGTGTCGATCTTGGTAGGCACCCGGCCGATCAGATCGACGGCAGACCGACCATCTCTCTGGGCACTGCATCATCGGAACCGCCTGTGGTTGTTGGTCGCTGGAGATACTTTGTTGTTGCAGATGATGTGAGGTGTTGCAGATTGAGGAGAAAGGAGGAACAACTGTGTGGGGCGCAAGGCCATAGATATATAGAGAGAGAGCGCAGGCAGCGAACGAGCGGGGATTGCGGGGAGTCGTTGGATGGGAGAGGGATCCGCGAGAGGAGGATGGATCCAATGGATGGATGGCCTGTAGATGAGATGGAGAAGGAGAGTAGGCGGCGCGTGCTACTTGATGGGGGAATTAGACGAGGCGTTGGTTTTGGGAGTGGTGTTTCCTGGCTGGTTTCGAGGAGCAAATTAAGGAGCGCGTACGTATTCCTATATGGAACGAGATTGGTTGTTTGGGTTGACTCCGTTGGGGATTTGGAGAGAGAGAGATGACAGACTGGCTGGCTGGCCCAACGTCCAGTCCTATATTTACTCAACGACAACCAAAAACGTCCATTCCAATCCAAACCAAGTCAATCAATCTATCTACCTATATCTATTCCCTGACTGACAAAGTTTCTTCAGGCTCTTGCTCTGCGAGAACAGAGAAGAGAGCCATCACTCTGGAGGAAGATTGACAATGGTTGTGTCTTGAATTCCATCCTTCTCTACGCTGTAACTTGATTAATTCAGAAGCTCATCGTTACATATGATGGATGCATCGACTTGACTCCCTGATGCTTGTACTGTATCATGTTACTTGCTTGTGTTGGTACCAGAGAAGAGAAACAACCTGCTGATAGGTAGATGAATATGTTTGTTTCACTGGAGGCACCCCCCCCCCCCCCCCCCCCCCCCCCCCCCCCCCCCCCCCCCCCCCCCCCCCCCCCCCCCCCCCCCCCCCCCCCCCCCCCCCCCCCCCCCCCCCCCCCCCCCCCCCCCCCCCCCCCCCCCCCCCCCCCCCCCCCCCCCCCCCCCCCCCCCCCCCCCCCCCCCCCCCCCCCCCCCCCCCCCCCCCCCCCCCCCCCCCCCCCCCCCCCCCCCCCCCCCCCCCCCCCCCCCCCCCCCCCCCCCCCCCCCCCCCCCCCCCCCCCCCCCCCCCCCCCCCCCCCCCCCCCCCCCCCCCCCCCCCCCCCCCCCCCCCCCCCCCCCCCCCCCCCCCCCCCCCCCCCCCCCCCCCCCCCCCCCCCCCCCCCCCCCCCCCCCCCCCCCCCCCCCCCCCCCCCCCCCCCCCCCCCCCCCCCCCCCCCCCCCCCCCCCCCCCCCCCCCCCCCCCCCCCCCCCCCCCCCCCCCCCCCCCCCCCCCCCCCCCCCCCCCCCCCCCCCCCCCCCCCCCCCCCCCCCCCCCCCCCCCCCCCCCCCCCCCCCCCCCCCCCCCCCCCCCCCCCCCCCCCCCCCCCCCCCCCCCCCCCCCCCCCCCCCCCCCCCCCCCCCCCCCCCCCCCCCCCCCCCCCCCCCCCCCCCCCCCCCCCCCCCCCCCCCCCCCCCCCCCCCCCCCCCCCCCCCCCCCCCCCCCCCCCCCCCCCCCCCCCCCCCCCCCCCCCCCCCCCCCCCCCCCCCCCCCCCCCCCCCCCCCCCCCCCCCCCCCCCCCCCCCCCCCCCCCCCCCCCCCCCCCCCCCCCCCCCCCCCCCCCCCCCCCCCCCCCCCCCCCCCCCCCCCCCCCCCCCCCCCCCCCCCCCCCCCCCCCCCCCCCCCCCCCCCCCCCCCCCCCCCCCCCCCCCCCCCCCCCCCCCCCCCCCCCCCCCCCCCCCCCCCCCCCCCCCCCCCCCCCCCCCCCCCCCCCCCCCCCCCCCCCCCCCCCCCCCCCCCCCCCCCCCCCCCCCCCCCCCCCCCCCCCCCCCCCCCCCCCCCCCCCCCCCCCCCCCCCCCCCCCCCCCCCCCCCCCCCCCCCCCCCCCCCCCCCCCCCCCCCCCCCCCCCCCCCCCCCCCCCCCCCCCCCCCCCCCCCCCCCCCCCCCCCCCCCCCCCCCCCCCCCCCCCCCCCCCCCCCCCCCCCCCCCCCCCCCCCCCCCCCCCCCCCCCCCCCCCCCCCCCCCCCCCCCCCCCCCCCCCCCCCCCCCCCCCCCCCCCCCCCCCCCCCCCCCCCCCCCCCCCCCCCCCCCCCCCCCCCCCCCCCCCCCCCCCCCCCCCCCCCCCCCCCCCCCCCCCCCCCCCCCCCCCCCCCCCCCCCCCCCCCCCCCCCCCCCCCCCCCCCCCCCCCCCCCCCCCCCCCCCCCCCCCCCCCCCCCCCCCCCCCCCCCCCCCCCCCCCCCCCCCCCCCCCCCCCCCCCCCCCCCCCCCCCCCCCCCCCCCCCCCCCCCCCCCCCCCCCCCCCCCCCCCCCCCCCCCCCCCCCCCCCCCCCCCCCCCCCCCCCCCCCCCCCCCCCCCCCCCCCCCCCCCCCCCCCCCCCCCCCCCCCCCCCCCCCCCCCCCCCCCCCCCCCCCCCCCCCCCCCCCCCCCCCCCCCCCCCCCCCCCCCCCCCCCCCCCCCCCCCCCCCCCCCCCCCCCCCCCCCCCCCCCCCCCCCCCCCCCCCCCCCCCCCCCCCCCCCCCCCCCCCCCCCCCCCCCCCCCCCCCCCCCCCCCCCCCCCCCCCCCCCCCCCCCCCCCCCCCCCCCCCCCCCCCCCCCCCCCCCCCCCCCCCCCCCCCCCCCCCCCCCCCCCCCCCCCCCCCCCCCCCCCCCCCCCCCCCCCCCCCCCCCCCCCCCCCCCCCCCCCCCCCCCCCCCCCCCCCCCCCCCCCCCCCCCCCCCCCCCCCCCCCCCCCCCCCCCCCCCCCCCCCCCCCCCCCCCCCCCCCCCCCCCCCCCCCCCCCCCCCCCCCCCCCCCCCCCCCCCCCCCCCCCCCCCCCCCCCCCCCCCCCCCCCCCCCCCCCCCCCCCCCCCCCCCCCCCCCCCCCCCCCCCCCCCCCCCCCCCCCCCCCCCCCCCCCCCCCCCCCCCCCCCCCCCCCCCCCCCCCCCCCCCCCCCCCCCCCCCCCCCCCCCCCCCCCCCCCCCCCCCCCCCCCCCCCCCCCCCCCCCCCCCCCCCCCCCCCCCCCCCCCCCCCCCCCCCCCCCCCCCCCCCCCCCCCCCCCCCCCCCCCCCCCCCCCCCCCCCCCCCCCCCCCCCCCCCCCCCCCCCCCCCCCCCCCCCCCCCCCCCCCCCCCCCCCCCCCCCCCCCCCCCCCCCCCCCCCCCCCCCCCCCCCCCCCCCCCCCCCCCCCCCCCCCCCCCCCCCCCCCCCCCCCCCCCCCCCCCCCCCCCCCCCCCCCCCCCCCCCCCCCCCCCCCCCCCCCCCCCCCCCCCCCCCCCCCCCCCCCCCCCCCCCCCCCCCCCCCCCCCCCCCCCCCCCCCCCCCCCCCCCCCCCCCCCCCCCCCCCCCCCCCCCCCCCCCCCCCCCCCCCCCCCCCCCCCCCCCCCCCCCCCCCCCCCCCCCCCCCCCCCCCCCCCCCCCCCCCCCCCCCCCCCCCCCCCCCCCCCCCCCCCCCCCCCCCCCCCCCCCCCCCCCCCCCCCCCCCCCCCCCCCCCCCCCCCCCCCCCCCCCCCCCCCCCCCCCCCCCCCCCCCCCCCCCCCCCCCCCCCCCCCCCCCCCCCCCCCCCCCCCCCCCCCCCCCCCCCCCCCCCCCCCCCCCCCCCCCCCCCCCCCCCCCCCCCCCCCCCCCCCCCCCCCCCCCAACCCCTAGTAAGCTTACACATCTACTGATCATGGGCCAAAATATCAACAATATATATATTTACCAACAAGCAAATATCATCTAGTAGACAGTAGCAACTAGAACCAATCAAGTAAGTTCCAGTAGTATAATTCACAATCAAACTCTAGAAACCAAAAGATAAAATCAAGTGTAGTATCATGTCCTTGACAGTTAGAACCTAAACCTAAACAAACGGAAGGAGCTATCAACTATCTTACCCACAAGAGAATTATAAGATATATCCATATGGTTGACTAACCATGGCTAGCACAATCCAAATACAATTATTATATATATCTCATAACTCGAGCATATTCTTGTAGACAGAACAGAATCCTACATAATCATGCGTAGGCAACACAACACGGTAGCCACAGAATCTTGAAAAGCACAATAACCAAGCCCTAAATCATTGGCTCGATAGTCGGACCATCTTAGGGCACAGGGAGAGAAGGAGGAGACCAGGGACTCACCAAAACCTGGAAGAGGCCGAGGTAGTGGCCGAGGAGGAGGTGGTGCACCGAGTCAGCTAGGTAGTATCCCTTGTTGTATTGGTGTCCATTGATTTCATAGTTGACCTCTAGGGAATTGCCTTTCGAAAGCCTCGAGAAGACCGAAGAACGCTGAAGCACGTTGATGTCATTGTGAGAGCCTGCCATGCCGAAAAAACAGTGCCAAATCTAGAGATCTTGTGATGCCACAGCTTCAAGTATGACCGTGCAACCATCAACATGTCCCTTATATTGCCCCTGCCAAGCAAATGGACAGTTCTTCCACTCCCAGTGCATACAATCTATGCTTCCAAGCATCCCCGGAAAGCCTCTCGAAGCATTGATTGATAACAACCAGGCTATATCCACAGCATTTGGTTCTCGCAAGTACTCCGGGCCAAACACCTGAATGACAACTTTGCAGAACCTATACATTGACTCAAGGCATGTGGATTCACTCATGCGCACGTACTCATCAACTAGATCACCGGGAACTCTGTATGCAAGTATCCGAACAGCTGCAGTACAATTCTGATAAGAGGAGAAACCAACCTTACCAATGGCATCATGCTCGCATTTGAAGTAATCATCATGACCCACCACTCCCTCCCGAATATGGTTGAACCATGGTCTCACCATCCGAAAATGGCGCAGGAAATATTTGGCAGTGAATAGTGACTTGTGCGATGGAAATAATCGTTAAAGAGTAGGAGATGGCCCCATTCTCTATTACGATTCAACGCAGGTGCATGGCCCTCTATCGATTCCCTGAACAATGCTCGCTGCCTCAAAATGTGTTCATTGACGAGAAGTGTAGCAACCAAAACATCACTCTCATCGTCGGACGATCCTTCGGACGATGATGAACAGATGAAGCTATTGTAAAAAAAACTCATCCAAGCTATCTGCCATGATCCTTTGAAGTGATGAATCTGTACCTCACAAATAGGCCGGGCAAACGGCCGAACACCTTGTGGGCGGCGACGGTCACGGGCGTGGACAAGTCTCGGCCGGTGAAGACCCCCGCCCTGGCCGGTTCTGGCGGTGGCGGTCGCATGGCCATCGGACTCAACGTCCTCCGGCGTGGCGGTGACGGTGGCGGTCGTGTGCAGAGGGTGGCGACGGCCCTGGTTGAAGGGGGTATAGGGTGCTGGCCATGAGCTACACCGTCGGCGAAAAGAGGTGGAAACAACTCCGACGGTGGCGGCGTCTGGGTGGTGGGCGCCGGGGGTGGCGGCTGGGACGGAAGTGGGGGTGGCAGCGGCAAGGGCGAAGAGGACGGGGAGGTTAAAATCGGTGGGGTGGGGGAGGGTACTGGCAGGTGTGCCACTGGTGGGCGGGCCACGGGAGGACAACACGGGCGGACGCAAACCCAGCCCAAATTTGGGATGGACATAGGTCGAAGCGGACAGAAAAACAGACATCTGTCCTTTTGCGTCTCCGCGTTGGGCTGTGGTTTTTGTCCGCGCGGACAGAAACGGACGTGGGCGGACGAAATGCGTCGGCCCGTTGGAGTTGCCCTCAGATCCGGGGTTTCACTTATTTCTAGTAGAAGAAGTCAAATAGCACCTGAACAGGACAACTGTAGTAACAGAAGAAAGTTTTCAGTTTTTTAGTCTCCGAAATCTAAAACTACACACGAAGTTAAAGTTGCCCGTGAAATGCAAAAGATGCATTTTTAGTCGAAGCCCTTCCATTTGGATCGCCAATACCTCCTATCCTAAATCCAGGAACCAGATGGCGGTTCGACCACATTGCAAACCAGATCACGCAAGCATGTCAAATTGCACAGTTTCTTTTCATTGTGGGGTCAGGCTCATCTCGAGGGCGCGCTTGTGATGCCTGAAGTTGCGGAGATTGTGGACGCACAAGAGAAGCCGGTGCTGCGAGAGCGGGCGCCTCTCGAGGAGCCATCCGTCGAGCTCCGCCGCCATGCCTTCCAACGGCGCTGCCGGGGGTAGTTTCGACTGCCGTATGTATAGGGGGACCCACAGCCCTTGCAGTTCCGGGCGCGGGTTGGAGCCGGGCTAGGAGCGTGTCATCGTCGGGTGTTCCCTGAAGGCTCGGCAACATCGTTTCCCTGGTTCGCCGAGGCGGCGCCTAGGACCGTGGACGGTGGCTTCCTCCCGACGGTGTGGTCAGCTCGGGGAACGGGGGTTCGGGCGCTAGGGGGAGGGGCTACTGCAGTGGCGGCGGCGCTGGCAGAAGGGGCGATGGCGGCAGCTGCGCGGGGGAGTAAAAGTGAAGAGAGAGAGGAGGAGAGTCGCTGCTAAGTTTTCACCTTTTACCCCGCATGTCGCACACCTCGCGTACCAAGAACCGGAGAAACCCCATGTCATTCCCACGACCCCACACGCAGCGCGGCCCACCCGTCAGCCACCTCTCCAGCCTGCGCAAACGTGACACAATAATTAACAAGATCCGACAGCGCAACAAACACGAGGCAGATGAACTGTATGGTATCGAGTCGATTGTGTGGTCAAAACGAAGGAAATCACTCAGATGGCCTGGGAGGCGGGTAGAGCAGCATACTTTAAAGGAGTAACATAATATAGCGACTAGACAGGCGGATGTGGAGTATGTGATCCCGAGCTCCAACGATCCTGGATGAACAGTAAAATCCGAAAAAATAGTAAAAAAATTTAAAAAAAAACTGAATTTTTTTGGCCACACTTTTTTGGAACATCAAAATTTTTTTTGCCCACACCTCCACAAATGTAATTTCATCATGAAAATTTGCATGCATGTAGGAAAAACATCAAAGTTTCTTGCCAAACAAATTCAGATTTTTTTTGAATTTTTTCGGATTTTACTGTTCGCCCGGGATCACTGGAGCTCGAGATCACATGAGTACTTTCGCTAGACTGGCATAGTACTTGATCAGCTAGCTTTAACATGTAGAGAATACACAGAGTCGGCCGAGAACCGACACCGGCCAAAAGGGGATCAACCTCAGAACCACACGGGAAGAAATGAGAAAACGAAAAGAAACTACGAGAACCTATCTACTACTGTACATGATGGGACCCATCACCCACCTCGTCACCGGTGGTAGCTGGAGTGGAGAGGGGAGGGGCCGGCAACCGAGATCTAGAGGAGGCGACGAGTTCAGGGCAGCTCTTTTTTTTTTGAAGAAGAAGAAGAAATGAAAGGGAAAGGGAAAGGGACAGTTTAGTACTAGTTTGGCTCTCTCTCCTTCCTCTGTCCATGACATAGTGACGAGAGATAGAAATGGATAACCGCGCACGTTGGACGGGAATAGAAATTTTAGAGATGAAGATTTCCTTTCTTATAGCCTTATTTCACCACGGGTTCAAGAATGGCGAGTGCACACTGATAGAAATTTTAGCGATTAAGATTTTTTTTCTTTCTTATTGCTTATTTTCTACTTCAAGCTAGTTCAAGAGGTATGGTGGTAAATAATTCATTTATTAATATCTGGATCTTTGTCTTGGATATCTTTCTTTGTGAAAAGGAATTCTTCAAGACCAAGATATTAGAAGCTTCAGAAATGACATGTTAATGCATTATTCTCCTTATATTGTTGCGCGTGGTTATTTCATGACAACTTAGTGATAAACAGTGAGTGTTGGATTGACTAGTGTGACACTGGGTCTGGTTCCCAAAAAAAGAAAGAGATGGAGGTATAAACGAGTGAGAATGTGAGATGCAGCACCCAGCTAGTCCAGGCAGACGTGAGGCTAGCTAGCTGCTCCAGCCAGGAGGCTAGCTGGTGATCATCAAATCCCTACCTACTTGGAAAGGTGCGGCTGGGCGAACCGGACGAAGAAGCGTTGGTGAGCGGGAGTAGTACGTACGCGCACCGACCGTTAAGTTAGCGCTGCGCGCTATTCGTGCTTGCCATGGAGGCCGGCGCTCTTGAGCCGATCCCTGACAGCCGGGCAACTCTCCGCGTCTCCATGTTTGCGGACGACTCCATGCTTTTCCTCAAGCCCGAGAAGGAGCAAATGCTCGTGGTGCGTGACATCCTCGCGGGCTTCTCTTCCGCCACGGGGTTGGCCATAAACCTCAGCAAGAGCGCGGCCATTCCCATCCGATGCGAGAACATGGACCTCCACAACGTCTTGGAGCCCCTGGGTGCGCCGGTGCAAGCACTCCCATGCAAGTACGTGGGCATGCCCCTCTCCCTAAGGCGCCCGCGGAAGATCGACTACCAGCCGTTGATCGACAAGATAGCATGCTGCCTCGTGGCTTGGAAGTTCAAGCTCCTCTCGCTGGTTGGACGGCTGGTGCTGCTCAAGAGTCAAGTCAGTCCTATCCGCGCTCCCCATCTTCTTCATGACTTGCATCCACCTCTCGGCGTGGCGTTGGAGCAAATCGACAAGTTGCGTCGTGCATGGCTGTGGCGAGGGGCGGGAAAAATGCTCCGGTGGCCATTGTAAGGTGGCTTGGGGCCTCGTTTGTCGGCCGACCAACCTTGGCGGTCTGGGGATCCTAAACCTTCGCAAGTTCAGCCAAGTCCTTCGGCTGCGATGGACGTGGCTGGCCAAGACGACGCCGGGGCTTCCTTGGGAGGGCATGGACGTGCCATGCTCGCAGGCCGACAATGCCGTCTTTGCCGCCGCTACTACGATCACGGTGGGGGGCGGCAATGTTGTTCGTTTCTGGACCGACGCGTGGGGCGACGAGTCGCCGCCGTGCCATGTTTGGCCGGAGCTCTTCAATGCATCAAGGAGGAAGAACAGGAGTTTGCATGGCGCGCTGCATGAGGGCACGTGGATCCTTGATCTACGCGGGAGAATGAGCGCCGCCCTTCTGCCGGACTTTGTCAACCTGCGCGCGCGTGCGGCGGCGATATCTCTTACGCCTGGCCAGGCCGACGGGTTCCGGTGGCGCAACGCCTCCGGTATCTTCTCCACCTCTGACGCGTACCGCCGCCACTTCCTGGGCATGCCATTATCCCCGCTGCGATTTGCGTGGAAGGCGTGGGCGACGCCCAGGTGCCGCTTCTTCGTTTGGGTGCTCCTCCAGCGATGGCGGACTGGCTCCAGCGCCATGGCATACCTAACAACTACTTCTGTGCGCTCTGCGAGAGAAGCTTAGAGACGCCGCACCACCTGTTTGCGAACTGCCCCTTCTCTGCCTCGGTGTGGTCTAGGCTGGCAGCAGCCCTACGCTGCCGTGCGCTGGAACCCGAGGTTTGGGGCGAGATCGTGGATGCTGCTAGCTGGGTGTACAGCCTGCTCCGGGCCATGCATCGTCGCCGCCGCGTCGCCTCCATCGCGGTAGCCACTCTCTGGGCCTTGTGGCGCGAGCGCAACAGGAGGATCTTCCGAGCGGAGGCTCGCCCTCATGCGGTGGCCTCGCAGCTGATCATCGACGAGCTTCAACTTTGGTCTATGGCGGGTGCTACGCACCTTTCATTGGGAGAGTAGGCTTTTGTTTAGCTGCTTCCCCTCCCCCCGTGTACCCACGTAACTTTCATGTACAGTTTGTTCCCCCTTGCAATGAATTCCAACAGCTCTCCTGTTGGCCTCAAAAAAAAAGTTAGCACTGCGCGGCGGTAGCAGCCCGGCCGTCCTCCGGATCGGCAGCCGTGAACCACCTGTAGCTACCTGATGCTGAAAAGGAAACATGTACGTACGTACAGCTTTATCAAAACAGTCTTGCTAAGTCTCAGTCGACTGAGACTTCATTAAGTCTTAGTCGATGCTATATCCATGAGATCTTACATTGAGATCCGTGCAAAATTTTCATTTCAGTTTTTCTTTTTCTCTCTAGCATATTATGTCACTTGACTGAGACCTAGTTAAATCTTAATCGACTGAGACCTAGCCACACCCTTAGCAAAATAAGCATGCATGCATGCATGCTGAAACGTGATGCCTCCATTAAAAGTGTGTGTGTTTTATTGCAATTGCACAAAGATTTTGTTGCAAAGCTGCCTTGTCCCAATCTCTTCACAACGGCGCAGCCAGATTAAGGCACCGCACGGCCGCCGGCGACTGAGAGGGGGACGAAAAGGACATGTATAGAGGCGCAACGGGCGGGCACAGCGACAACAACAGACAAAAGAGAAGACGAGTCGAGAGGAAAGAGGCTGCTATGGTGAAATAGCTCGCATGTGACGGTCGAAGGGGGAGGGAGATAATACCTAATCTAGAAGAAAAAAAAAAGCAAAAGGTGGGAACAAAGGAAAAAAACAACGTCGACAGCAGGGTTCCAACAGATTTCAAGACTATCTCCTTAACCACTCCGACTCCTTAACCACTTGTAAAGTTATCTATACGTACTAGGTATATCTTGTAGCATTAAATTAGCAACACCGACAGCGAGAAACATTTGTAAATCCTTATGCGATGTCGGTTTGTTTAAATAGAAATATTACACGTATGTTGATGTTGATTTTGCTTTTAATGTTACTCATGCAATTCAAATTCTTTTGCTGTTCTGTACGTTCCTATCAGGCATGATCTGACATGTTCCAAAGCTTAATCTGCTGGTAAGTGTCAAAATAGCCAGATCAACAGCGATCATCGCGGAAAAAGCAACCCTGGCCGTTAGAGGTTTTTTTTTCGATACTGAATGACAAATATTGTTAGTTTGTCACAGTCACTAATTGAGTAAAACATCACACATTGATATTGACGTTGCCTTTACTGTTCCATCAGGCATGATTTCCAAACTAATCGACATTGAGTAGATAATTAATCACAGTTGTAAACGGCCCAGCAGGCCCTCGAGTCGTTCCTCTACGGGCGACTCAGGGACATTTCAGATGCGCCCTATTAATGCACTAACTAGTACTCATTAGCTATTTGAAGAATATAAGGGACATTTCAGATGCGCCCTCCCTTTTTATATCTTGGAGAGCAAGTACACAACAATTTTCACTCCTGGGCAACCTCCCATCTTCTTTTAAGCTAATGAACTCTGGGTAGCTAGAATATTTTTTTAACTTGCCCATCGTTGAAAAAAAATTGATCGTACCTACCGAATCATGCGACCTTGCACCTTTAGTTAGTGTTAGAAGGGAGAGGGGGATTTGATGCAATATGATGGATGTATTATTGAGCCTCGAGGGCGAGTATATATTGAGTACAAGACTTGGAGGGCAAGACGCCTCTCCTAGAGATAAGGTAGGAATCCTAGACTACCAAATACATGTAACCCAAATATATCTCTAACATCCCCCCGCAGTCGTAGCGGTAGCGTTGCGAACAACATGAGCGTCGCGGACGGTCAGACTGGAGAGAATAGCAGCCGACGGGCTGACATCCCCCCTCCCCTGCGCAGTCGTAGCGGGAGCGCCATGGACGGTGTCGCGTCGCGGACGCGTTGACTGTAGAGGAAGCCGACGAGTTGCTCAAGCGGATGATAGCCCTTTGTGCCGATGTCGAGGTAGCCGAGAGCGTAGGGTGGTGGAGCCGTGGTCGAGGTAGCCGTGCGAAGAAGGCCGTGGTCGATGTCGAGTCGGGGTAGCCGGTGTCGAGGGAGTCGCCGTGGAGCCACGGGCGCAAGGAGGCGCCATGTTAGTCATGGGCAGCGTGACGAAAACCGGCGCGGACGGTGGCGTTCCCGCGCCAAGGGAGGCGGCGCGACGTATACCACGAGAGGTCGACGCGCGATGATGGCGGTGGACCGCGGGCCGCGGCGCTGTGGCCCTAAGGGGCGACGCAGTGGCGGCGGGCAGGTCGGGGCGTCGGCGGGAAGACCTCGGGGCGGCGGCGGGGACCGCGGACTGCGGCGCTATGGCCCGAAGGGGCGGCGCAGCGGCGGAAGCCGGGTGGTTGCAACCGCGGGAACGGTCTCGGGACGGCGGCGTGGACCACGTGCCACGCTCGCGACGACCCGACGAGGCGACGCAGCGGCGGCGCAAGGGTCGGTGCAGCCACGGGGACGACCTGGAGCGAACGGCCTCGGGGCGACGGTGGACCGCGGGCCGCGGCACTACGGCCCGAAGGGGCGACGCAGCGGTGACGCGGGTCGGTGCATCCGGGAGAAGAACCACGGGGTGGCGGCGCTGCGGCCCGACGGGGCGACGCAGCGGCAGCCCGTTGCTCGATCGGTGGAAGGGCGCGCTGAACTCGAGACAGTCTTTACAGGACCTGCGAGGCGCGCGCAACCGACGGGCCAGGTCGGTCGCATGGCGTAGATGAGGCAGATCGCGGCGACGGGCGGGTGATCAATCCGATCGCGCGCGAGGTTGGGGACGCCGCTCGGTGGAGGCGGGGTGGCGGCGGAGTCCGAGATGAAGCCGGCGACCGCGGTCGGTAGGGCGGCTGTATAGGCGCGGCGTAGATCCACGGGCAGGCCGGCGCGCGTAGGGCGGCTGTGATGGGCCACCGCATGGCGCGAGGCCGCCGGGTCGGGGCGATGCAGGTGTCCCGGTCAGAGAGGGCGTTGACGGCCGGCGTAGATCGACGAGCGGGCCAGCGTGCGGACGACGGCCGTGAGAGGCCGCATGTTGCGCGAGGCCGCCGGGTCAGTGAAGAAGCCAGCCGGTCGCGCCGGTGTCGGAGTAGAAGCGCAGGGGTGTCGACGGCGGCGGCGGGCGACGCAAACCGATCAAGCATAGATCGGAAAACCAAAAAGAAAACGTCGATCAAAACAACCGGCGAGAGAGCGAAAAAACCCGAAGCAAGGGCTCGGGAAAAAGACTCTCTAGGGCAGCCGGTCAACACGATCGGCGGACGAACCCTAGGTACGGGCGGCGCGGCCCCCGGCGGCGGTCATGGAGGCCGACCGCCCCGGGGGCGGCGCGCGGGTGCGGAAGCGGCGGCAGCTAGGGGTTTAGGATCGATTAGCCTGATACCATGTTAGAAGGGAGAGGGGGTTTTGGTGCAATATGATGGATGTATTATTGAGTCTCGAGGGCGAGTATATATTGAGTACAAGACTCGGAGGGCAAGACGCCTCTCCTAGAGATAAGGTAGGAATCCTAAACTACCAAATACATGTAACCCAAATATATCTCTAACAGTTAGATTAAAAAGTTGTGATTGAACGACTTTTTCTCGACTCAATGACTAGAGATATGGAACGCAGAACAATCAACACTAACAACTCAGTGATAAACGCTAGCTGATTTAGACGTACGACCCTACGACCTCTCTATGTCGGTCTGCTCTGCAAAAAAAAATACAGTTTATGCATCACGCCATCGAATGATTCAAAGGCTGAGGGCAAAGCGCGTCCTGTTGGGCGTGGGTAGCTGTACAGAACAGCTGGTACCAGGCTGTCAAATGAGGATTAGCTGTCCTACTCTATTATTTTATCCTTTTTGGTTATGGCGCGTTCGACTGAAACCTACGAGAGTCATATGACCTTCTCCGAGGTTTGCATGCTGCTAACGGACACGTCTGAGTATGACTGAGGGCAAGTACATCAGTTTAGACGGCAGCTGTCTGCAACTACTTGCCACTTCATATACAGACGGCTAAACAGACAGCTTGTACAGTCAGCCGTCTATTTGACTGTCTAGTACTGTACAATGCGTGCATGCATCCATGATCAAGCAGGGGTAAGATCTATATATGCCATTCTGTTGCTTCTCTATGCAAATGAGATCAAACATAAATTAGATGAAGGTAACATGTGTATATGTGAACTATATAAAAAGTAATAAAAAATATAAATAAACTCGAATTGGTACAGAACTATTACATATGGGAATCATTAATAGAAAAAATTAACACATACAAAATTATTCAAACTAGTTGTAATTATTCACTCAAATTGGTACGAAATTATTACATATGGCAATCAATGGAAACAAGTAATACATAAAAAATTATTCAAACTAGTTGTAATTATTCGCTCATCCCCAAATTTCTGCCAAATATGCTCGACCAAATCCTGCTTGAGTTTCAGATGTGTTGGCCGTGCACGAATTGAGGAATTCCTTTGTAGCACATCTGTAAAGCAAATGTTGGGACCACGATTGACCTCCGGCGGTAAAGCAAAATATGTTCCAGGATTCTCATTCAAGTCTAAAGGGATGTGAGCCATTTCCCCCTCATCTTCGATAATCATATTATGGAGAATGATGGAAGCTTCCATGATTTTACCGACCGAAGCACGCTTCCATAACTTTGCTGGACGTCGCACGATGTTAAAACGGGATTGCAACACTCCAAATGCTCGTTCAACATCTTTCCTTGCCCCTTCTTGATGTCGCGCAAACAATTTGTCAACCTCTATTTGAGGTAGTGGTATAGTCTTAACGAATACAGCCCATTCTGGATAAATACCATCTGCAAGGTAATAACCTCGATTATATTGCCTTCCATTGACAGTGAATTGTACCCGTGGCGCTTCCCCTTTCAACTCTTGGACGAACAAAGGTGACTTATTAAGCACATTAATATCATTGTTCGAACCGGCCACACCGAAATAAGCATGCCATATACGAAGGTCGTAAGAAGCAACCGCTTCAAGGATCACTACAAGAAATATGTTAATCCATGACAGTAACAGACCGTCACGGATGAGTGCAAAACCATCATGGAAGACCGTCGATGACGGATTTGCAATCTGTCATGTATATCGCGTCATAATTTGATCTCCATGCATTCCATGACGGATTTTGACCGTCACAATTTTTTGCTGGTAACGGCGTTAACGTGCCTGCCACATCCTGATATGAAGTGGTAGATAACATGAATCTGACGTGGCAGCCCATGTGAAAATCAGCCCATTCAACATTTTGGCCCAATTATTACAGTTGTCCCAATTAGTGTTTTGGCCCACTAATTTTAGATACAGCACATGTGCTTACAAGCCCAACATTGTTTTGGCCCACTGGCTTAAGTGCGATCCCTAACACGGTAATTTTTTTATAGACTTAACACAGTAATTTCGTGTTGCTAAAAAAAGTAATTCCAACCCTTATAAAAGGAATTTTAGTCAAAGGCATTAGCCTATTAATTTCAATGTTTTAAGCCAATACATTTTTCTAGAATATGCGCTCATCTAATAAAAACTAATTACAAAAACAAATTAAAAAATTACAACAAAATGGACCACGGCTCTACGGCCAGCCGCCGGCACCACAACGATCCAGTTGCTATCGTTCGTGAAGATGAGGCCGCCGCGGGTCAGGTAAGAACTACGCCGACGTTCAGGAAAAGGAGGCCGCCTCTGGGAACACGACGCCGCCGCGGCCTCTGCTCCAGAAATGGAGATTGCCGCTGCTGCTCGGAAGACATGCCGCCGCCGCCGCTCGGGAAAAGGATGCAGGCGCCGCCGCCGTCGCTCGGGAAAAGGATGCAAGCGCCGCCGCCATCAGTAAGGAAAAGGAGGCCCCCGCATGGCGTACGGCGGCAGCTTCCACCATGGCGCCACTACATTGTGGTAGATTCACACCCATGGCCGGACAGAGTGGCACCTTCGGATGTGTGGGCGCCACCTGGAGGTTGCAATGGCGTTGCTTGGCCCGATGCAGCTTCCGAAGGATAGACCTGCAGATTAATCGGGGGAAGAGGGAAGAAGGAAATCAGGGAAGCTGAGATCTGGGAAGGAAGAGGAGCCGGCGGTGGCAGCGTCCGCCATGGCACAGCTCCCTGGATGATGATGACGCTGCCACCGCATAGTGGGGGCTGTGCTTACCTTCAGTCAGTGGATGGAGGAAGGGAGGTGCTGGGAGAAGAAAGACAGAGGAGGAAGGGGATGGGGGGAGTCGGCCATGGGAAAGGCATTGGGAGGAGGAAGGGGACAGGGAAGAAAACGTGGGGATAAGAACGAGTCTACCGCCGTTGGATTTGAAAGGATCCGACGGCTGTGACTGGTGATCCGCGTGAACGTCGAGTAAACCAATCAGAGGCCACGGTTTTCCTCACGCCGGATAGATGCATCTTCTCAGGTGGGAACCTAATGGGCTTTTGTTGACATTAGCCCAGCATCGACCAAGGCAGCAGAGATTTTGAACTATCTTTTTTTTCTATTTTGCAAAAGAGTAAGTAAAGCACACTACTGAAGTAATTAGCAAACTGTTTATCATATAAACTCAATAATGCCTTTTACATCTAATATGCTAAATATATTTGTTTTTTAGAAGTTTCAATAATTTTGAAATGATTTAATATTTTCTATAGTGTAAATGAATTGTGCATGCTTAAACTGAAAGCAAATTCAATTTGAACTAAATGAATCTAAAATAAGATATAAAAAATAATGGATACTCTGGGTCCTTCCGGACCATTTCTATGTAAGAAAAACTTGGCAAAATATAGTAAATGGACCTAGTATACGCTTCCTCGAGTCTTGGCACCATGGTGTTTGGAACTAATTTAATGTCTTAAATATAACAAATGGACCTAGTAAAATGTAAAAATCTTACATGTTACATCTAATGGCGTATATTGAGAGCAGAAAAAGTTTTAACGCTAGGAAAATGAAGCAGTGTCGCTTCGCCTCTAAACCTCATCCATTCCTTCTCGGAACCTAGATTTTCTTAAGAGATAGTTCAATTTTGTAAACGATCAACATGAAAACTTCTATAAAACATTATCATTTTTTTACTATAACCTCTTGGGTCCATATCACCACGCCATGCCAAGTTTTGTGTTTTTGGTTTCGGTTAAAATGTAAGAATTAAATAAGCACTAAGCTCCACGTTGGTGCTCAAGTCTTGGCCCCATGTTGTCTGGAACTACTTCTATTTCCTTGCATATGTCCTAAACAAAGATTAAAGACCACAAATAAAAACAAATTCAACATATTTGTAGTGATTATTCCACGTACACGTGGTTCCAATTTCCACTATATCCGTTAAATGCCTAGAAAGGCACCCAATGACTTCAATATAGCAAATGGACCCAAAAAAAATTTCAAGGTCAAACAGTGAATCAACCGACACTTTACCTTCAAACCCGACCCGTTCTCTCTCGAAACCACGATTTTTTTCTCACAGATGTTTTGTTTCCAAGTAGTGTACCTCACAGCTTTTGTGAAACCTTTTCAAATTGTTAACATAATCTCTAGGTATCATATAATGGCACCATGCTAGGTTTCATATTTTGCAGACTTTGTTTGCATTTTCCAAAATCAAAAATAAATGTAAGAAAAATTACATTTGTCGTGAAACGTAAAGAAAGTGTTTGTGCATTTGAAAAGATGTTCGGAATCTTTTTGGAACATGTATCACATTTATTTTAAAATTGTCAACATAACTTTGAAAAATGTTCGTCATGCATTCAAAATTTGACAACGAGTATTTAGAAACAAATGTTCACCGTGTCTTTAGAAACTATTCAACATATATTTAAATAATTATTGTGTAAAATCATTCTTGTATTTCAATAAACACGTTGTTTTTCGAATACAAGTTGAGATATTTTCTAATACATTTCTAGAAATTATAATTAATAATACCTAATATTTTTATGCACATTATCTATTTTTTAATAGTTTTGTCTTTTAAAATATACAATGCATATACACAGTAATTGTGTGTTCTTGTGGTCATGAATGAAAATACATATTTTTAAAAAAAGTTAAACCGATGTAATTTTGTTTTAAATTTAAAATTTACCTCTTCAGATTACTCGATAATGAAAATGTAATGAAGATTTTGAATACAAAAAACTGTGTATTAGTAAACATTGTAAAAAAATACATTTATGTTTTAATGGTAAAAGCTAAAAAGGAAAAAAAATGCATGGACTTAATAAAAATTGTTGTGCGTGCTTGTGTTTTCGGATGAATAAAGATACATAAAAGTTTCCTACACTTTTTTAAAATACACACAAAGTTTGGAAAAAGTTCATGCTTACTTCAAGGTACAAAATAATGAAAAAATAAAATAAAATACACAATAAATTTTCAATATGGAAGTAAATAAACTTACAAATAAACAACGAGTTGCTAAAATAAAATAAAAAGAAAACCAGTAGAATACGCAATAGGAAAATCGCTTGAAGATAAGAAAATGGTACGCTATACCACTGGGCCGGCCCAAGTGCTACTGAAGACGAGCAATACGGAAAGCAAACTACTACGTACTCCCTCCGTCCGAAAATACTTGTCACAAAAATGAATAAAAATGGATCTATTTAGAAATAAAATATGTCCAGATACATTTATTTCATCGACAAGTAATTTCGGACGGAGGGAGTATTATTTTAGATACCCCTAAAAAACATATAGTTTTAGATAACTTGTCCACACTTGTATCAGAAAAAAAAAATCTTGTCCACACAGAGCGCACTTTGGTTTGGTGGCCAGCTTCACTGTGAGGTACCTCTCAGGTTTCAGGTTCGCTGCCTATCTGCCCAATTTTTCACCTTATTTCTCTCTCTCATACCCTGCCATGAGGGGCCCACTTGTACTGTACGCTGACATGGCACCTGGCCTGGCTACGGGATGTAGCTGGTCCGAGGTAGGACCGTGTAATTTATCTTGGTCCGAGGTAGGACCGTGTAATTTATCTTGGTCCGACCACCCGTGCGCTATTTTTTTTCTTATAAACAAATTTTGTACCATATGAAGAGGTTCCAGGTTTGAGTCTCGTGCCCTAATTTTGTAGGTTTCTATATGTACAATATTAACTAGTGTCTGACTGAAATGTGGCCCAAACAAGGAGCACGCATGACACATCAGCACCATCCATCTGTGCTGGTCTGAATGGTGTATAAGAAAAGAAAGGCTAGGCCCAACTGGTGGATCCTTGACGGCTTTTGTGACAGTCCCTCTTTATCCGTCATAATGAGGTTACCGATTTGGGGGCCATTCTCATGTCGCTGATCCATGACGGTTTCTGTGACGGATTCCGGGAACGTCATCAGAAATCCGTCATGGATTAACAGGTTTTTTGTAGTGGATCATCGTAGGAACGCCATGATCACCGCGGGTAAATTGTCCTCTCCAAGCATTAGGGCATTTCTCCCATTGCCAATGCATACAGTCGATGCTCCCTAACATGCCAGGGAATCCACGAGATTCGCCAATTTGAAGCAAATTTTCCACTTCATCATATCTCGGGGGCCTCAAATACTCTTGGCCAAACATTTCAATCACCCCTTGTGCGAACATCCCCAAGCATTCTAAAGTAGTGCTTGCAGCTAACATCAGTACCTCATCAAGTTGGTCCGCAGAGGTTCCATACGCTAACATGCGGATTGCTGCCGTACACTTTTGCAATGGTGTGAGCCCTGGTCGGTTGGTGGCATCTGTCCTATGAGTAAAATAGGGATCCCACGCACTGAGCGCATTCACAATTCATAAGAACAAAGGCCTTCTCATGCGAAACCTTCTACGGAACATCTCATCGGTGTACATTGGATTTTCAGAGAAGTAATAGTGCACGAGGTTCTGATGGGCTATTTCACGAATCCTATGTATGTACCTTCTCCTACCACTTCGACGGATAGATTGCTCAAAATTTCGTTCCTCGAACCTGGTGATCAACCTATCAGTGAGACGCTCATCTATGCTATCAATGACTCGGTCAAATATTTCTTGTTCCACAGTGAAGACTTCCCATGTGTCGATGTCTTCGACTGGGTCAAAATTATTCAAGTTAACGTCCTCATCAGTGGAAGATGAAGAGTCGGATTGATACGACTCCTCGGAAGATGAAGAGTCAGATTGATGCGACATGTCGTGTCGTTGAGGGCCAACATGAGTTTGGAAATTTAGTATGTCAAATTTTGTTATTGTAGTTACTTTACAAAGTACTAAGACAAATATTAGTGTGCATATTATTGGAAGTACTAGTAACAACACACGTGAAGAAATATGAACATTTCCGTATCATTTTTGTATCACACATTCTGGCATTTTTACTCCATACTAGCATATATCGTGTCTCGCGTATTAGTTTCGTAAAATTATTTATTTTGCCTGAAAGAAAATTTATTATATCTTCCCTGTGATATTAGGTGAGTCCTTACATCTTGGTCTAGAGATTAAAAGGTGGACGAAAATTCACAAAACATCACATGCTACATGAATATGCAATTTGTACTATATACTATGGTAAAATTGACACATCTATAAATTATTCAAATTGACCCAGTATTAATGAACCACATAGGAAAACAATCGCCTGGATGTGACATGCACAAACAATTACATGGAAAATCTCAAATTTGCTCTATTCATCATGATAATATAATGCAATGACTTACAAATTATCATCAGAAGCCCAAAAGGTGTTGTGTTGATCTACACAACACAGCAGTGTAGCCACTTTGGAGGTGTAGCCAGAGAACAAACTGGGAAGATGTTGATGGAAGACAGGAGGGAAGATGCCCGTGTGGGCACTGACTTTATGTGCAATAGAAGGTAGGTACGTGAGTGAAGTAGTCCATGTGGTCAGCTACCTGATCCAGAATTTTCTCTATGGAAATCTTGACTTGCACCAGCGGAAGAGGTGAATTAGTTCCATACATGCAGGGTAGTACAATAGACCGAGTGAAGATACACATTACTTTTCTCCATGCAATCTTGACTATCACCAGCGGAAGAGATGAATTACTTCCACACATGCAGGGGTACAATAGACCAAGTGAAATACTAATTACTTTCCTCTATGCAATCTTGACTACCACCAGTCGAAGGAATCAGTTCCACACATTCAGGGTAGCACAGTAGACCAAGTGAAAGTACACATTACTGCAGCGGATGCTAGCGCATCAAAAGGGGTACCAAATCAAACTTCAGTGTAATTTGAAGCAAACACATATTCTTTCAAAAGCAAAGATGACCGGTTCAACAAAATACATAAAACAACATGCAATCTAAAGTATGTAAACATAGATAACTTCTGCTAGGTCTTCAGACACACAAATTAAAGACTGGAAATAAAGCGAACCATCTAACTCTTTCTTCACGTATTAGTCCATAATCAGTAAGCCCTCCAAAGAGCCTATGTACCAAATAATCTCTCTCTCATAACCTTCAGTGTCTTCACAAGCTCATTCTTCATTTCATCTGTCATCCCTATTGTATCCTGCACAAGGAGCGCCCTATAAGCTCTCATCATTTCAGCCTCCTTTTCTTGCTTCTTAGCCTCAATGTTGTCCTTTGCTGCAAGGGCTGACAGTCGTGCTGTTTCCGCCGAGAGCCTTGCTGCCTCAAGATTCTCACTAGAGGAACGTTGCTGCATTTCCATCATATCCCTACGAGCTTTCTTAGCTTCCTCCTGAGTGGCTACCAATTTCTCGAGCAACTCCATATCAGCTGCAACCTCCTTTGACTTACCTTTGCCATTACGCTCTTTCTTGGAATTTTTTATTCCAGGTGGGCGTGGGATATCTTCAGCGTCTTCAGGAGTGGAAGTCTGCTTTCCCATCTCCCCTGTTTCTGGGGTCTTCCTTTTCTTTGAATGCTCGAGCCACTCATCGTATGTAGTCCATTTCGTGTACTCATTAACAGCCCGCCAACAATCCATGTGATGGAACTGTGCTTTATAGTCAGACTCGTAGAATGCGTGTGCTTTCTCCAACAACTGGGCATCGGACTGCCCACTAGCATATATGGCAGAAGCCTTGGTCCAACAGCAATGGAACTGGAAGACTAGCTTATTAAGAGTATGCCAATTGTCTTTTGCTTGCTTAACCTGTCTTGTCCGATTTTTTGGAGTGGTGCTGTTGTAGACATTAGTGACATCTCCCCAATACTGATCACTCTTCTTGTTGTTGCCATTAATTGGGTCAGTCGAGCAACATTACCAGGCACTCATCTACAATGTGAACAAAGTACATGAGTGTTCTAATTTAGATTATCAAATATGTGTACACAGAAAACTTACCAATCTTACATCCTCCTGCGATGTCCATGCAAGTCGCTTCTCAGTCCTCTTATCTCCATCCTCCGCACCGTCAACATTGATGGTTTGTTGTGAACCAGAAGGTGGAACTGGAGTTCTTGGCTTGCGAAGTGTGGGTGATGGTTGTGGTGCTGGACATGGAACATAGTGTGAAGGACCACCAGAGTAATGGAGATGCTGCAACATGGCCTGCTGATTAGGCGGCTGTTGTGGAAGAGGGTAACTTGATGGATTTCCCAAATAGCTTACGAAACCACCCGGCGGACGGGGATCCACCCCCCTGAAAAATAACAAGGTATCATATAGCAACACTGAAAAGGGACACATCATACAAAAGAAAATGGCAGGAACCAATTGCACCTATACTCCTAATTCACCATGTTGTATGCCAAAGCTTAGAATATTCTACAGCCATGAACTTATATAACAAATTAACTCAAGGCTTGCTCTTTTCCATTTGGGCTATTGAGTTTTAATATTTGCAGCACAAGCAACAAACTCTGTTATCAACACAAGGACAAAATATACGAGTTGAAATACCACTAAACCTAAGTTAGTACTCCTTTCAACAAGCTTATCGGCTGAAAACAATTCTTATGCATGATGCTCATGAACTTGTGCAGCATTTGTTGCTAATTTCAGATTTCTTTCTTACTATTACTTGGAGCTCCATAAAAAGTCAGGTTGCCGATTCTAAATACTGATCAAATCACGCGAACTATTTCGGTTATTCTCTCAGCTGCATGTCCCTTCTTGAAATGTTCAAAGGAAATAAATACAAAATGAGGTGAATTATAAGCAGCAAGAGCAAGCGTATTCCACATCGGTCTCTCTTGATACACTGAAAATACATATGTGACAAGTATGCCGGTTAATTAAGTACTCCCTCCGTCCTAAAATTCTTGTCTTAGATTAGTCTAGATACGGATGTATCTAATACTAAAACGTGACTTGATACATCCGTATTTAGACAAATCTAAGACAAGAATTTTGGGACGGAGGGAGTATGATCTTAGTTTAATTAACCACGGCCGCGCTCGCTCGTTGCAGAGCACGAGACATGTGAGAAGGCAGAGAGTTAGAAACAGGGATAACACCCACATGTTGACGGGTATCGAAAAAGCCACCGAAAGTCCTCCCGTGTCGCCCTCCCCGCGGGCGACCCGGGAGCCCGCCGCCGCCGCCTAGGGTTCCTCCCCCGCCGTCACCTTCCTCGCCGCCGCCGACGAGAGCCACTGGGCAAAGCCCTTGTGATTGGCGGCGGCGGGGATCTCATCTCCAGGCGCGACGGGCGGGGGTGCGGGGCCTCTACTCATCTGCGTGGCCGAACGTGCGTCGCCGCGTCTTCCACCTTCGATCCTCCACGACGGCTCGCCGGCCTCCCTCATGGTGGATCTGGTGAGCTCCGGTGGGCTGCTGGCCTTTTGCCCAGATCCGTTCTGGGTTGGCAGCAGTTGGATCGGGGGTGGCCGGCTTCGACCCATCAACGACGGCTCTCCGGCTTGTCCCCTGCGTGATGAATCTGGTGAGCCCCGGTGGGGCACTAGCCTCCGTTTGTCCAGATCTGTTCTGGGTTGGCGGCGGTTGGGTTGGAGGCGGCCGGCGGCCTCGCAGGACAGTGGTGGTGTCGTGCCGTATGGGTGCGCACTGGCCAGGGCGTGGTGGCGCGTGGGATGCGGTGGTTCGGCCCTAACGCCCCCCCCCCCCCCCCCCCCCCCCCCCCCCCCCCCCCCCCCCCCCCCCCCCCCCCCCCCCCCCCCCCCCCCCCCCCCCCCCCCCCCCCCCCCCCCCCCCCCCCCCCCCCCCCCCCCCCCCCCCCCCCCCCCCCCCCCCCCCCCCCCCCCCCCCCCCCCCCCCCCCCCCCCCCCCCCCCCCCCCCCCCCCCCCCCCCCCCCCCCCCCCCCCCCCCCCCCCCCCCCCCCCCCCCCCCCCCCCCCCCCCCCCCCCCCCCCCCCCCCCCCCCCCCCCCCCCCCCCCCCCCCCCCCCCCCCCCCCCCCCCCCCCCCCCCCCCCCCCCCCCCCCCCCCCCCCCCCCCCCCCCCCCCCCCCCCCCCCCCCCCCCCCCCCCCCCCCCCCCCCCCCCCCCCCCCCCCCCCCCCCCCCCCCCCCCCCCCCCCCCCCCCCCCCCCCCCCCCCCCCCCCCCCCCCCCCCCCCCCCCCCCCCCCCCCCCCCCCCCCCCCCCCCCCCCCCCCCCCCCCCCCCCCCCCCCCCCCCCCCCCCCCCCCCCCCCCCCCCCCCCCCCCCCCCCCCCCCCCCCCCCCCCCCCCCCCCCCCCCCCCCCCCCCCCCCCCCCCCCCCCCCCCCCCCCCCCCCCCCCCCCCCCCCCCCCCCCCCCCCCCCCCCCCCCCCCCCCCCCCCCCCCCCCCCCCCCCCCCCCCCCCCCCCCCCCCCCCCCCCCCCCCCCCCCCCCCCCCCCCCCCCCCCCCCCCCCCCCCCCCCCCCCCCCCCCCCCCCCCCCCCCCCCCCCCCCCCCCCCCCCCCCCCCCCCCCCCCCCCCCCCCCCCCCCCCCCCCCCCCCCCCCCCCCCCCCCCCCCCCCCCCCCCCCCCCCCCCCCCCCCCCCCCCCCCCCCCCCCCCCCCCCCCCCCCCCCCCCCCCCCCCCCCCCCCCCCCCCCCCCCCCCCCCCCCCCCCCCCCCCCCCCCCCCCCCCCCCCCCCCCCCCCCCCCCCCCCCCCCCCCCCCCCCCCCCCCCCCCCCCCCCCCCCCCCCCCCCCCCCCCCCCCCCCCCCCCCCCCCCCCCCCCCCCCCCCCCCCCCCCCCCCCCCCCCCCCCCCCCCCCCCCCCCCCCCCCCCCCCCCCCCCCCCCCCCCCCCCCCCCCCCCCCCCCCCCCCCCCCCCCCCCCCCCCCCCCCCCCCCCCCCCCCCCCCCCCCCCCCCCCCCCCCCCCCCCCCCCCCCCCCCCCCCCCCCCCCCCCCCCCCCCCCCCCCCCCCCCCCCCCCCCCCCCCCCCCCCCCCCCCCCCCCCCCCCCCCCCCCCCCCCCCCCCCCCCCCCCCCCCCCCCCCCCCCCCCCCCCCCCCCCCCCCCCCCCCCCCCCCCCCCCCCCCCCCCCCCCCCCCCCCCCCCCCCCCCCCCCCCCCCCCCCCCCCCCCCCCCCCCCCCCCCCCCCCCCCCCCCCCCCCCCCCCCCCCCCCCCCCCCCCCCCCCCCCCCCCCCCCCCCCCCCCCCCCCCCCCCCCCCCCCCCCCCCCCCCCCCCCCCCCCCCCCCCCCCCCCCCCCCCCCCCCCCCCCCCCCCCCCCCCCCCCCCCCCCCCCCCCCCCCCCCCCCCCCCCCCCCCCCCCCCCCCCCCCCCCCCCCCCCCCCCCCCCCCCCCCCCCCCCCCCCCCCCCCCCCCCCCCCCCCCCCCCCCCCCCCCCCCCCCCCCCCCCCCCCCCCCCCCCCCCCCCCCCCCCCCCCCCCCCCCCCCCCCCCCCCCCCCCCCCCCCCCCCCCCCCCCCCCCCCCCCCCCCCCCCCCCCCCCCCCCCCCCCCCCCCCCCCCCCCCCCCCCCCCCCCCCCCCCCCCCCCCCCCCCCCCCCCCCCCCCCCCCCCCCCCCCCCCCCCCCCCCCCCCCCCCCCCCCCCCCCCCCCCCCCCCCCCCCCCAATTCTATTGAAAGCTTTTGCATCTATTAACAAATAATCGATCAAACAAATTAAACAAGCATCATTTTCGTTTTCTACACATATACACTCACCCTAACTCATCAAATACACTAGTCATCACATACAGTAATCCAAAATGACCACGGACATTAAACCCTAATTAGCAGTAACATTAGAGCTTAACCTTGATGCGTGATTCTCTGACATCAATCCAATGTCCACTGGCCTCCGCCAAGCACCTAGAGCCGCCCGCTAGCCAGCCAGGCCATGCTTCGCCCCACACAGCCCGCACTAGCTTGGCCCGAGCTCTCACAATCGAGGCCCCGCTTACCCCATAGCTCTGCTTCACCGCCACCAAGCACCACCACCGCCGCTCTACTCTGCTGCTCCCGCACCACCGCCGCCGCTCCCATAGCTTCTGCCAAGCACTCCACCGCATGCTGCCCTCTTTACCCCATGGCTGGACTAATGAGCGACGTCACCTCCCTCTATCATGGATTCAGCTGGGTGGCCGCTCTCCTCTCGTAGATCGGTGGCTTCTCCGCTCTTCCTCCTCTCGTAGATCGGCGACTTCTCATAGGATAGTGCAGAACGGAAGAAAACGAAAGGAATAGAGGTGGACGAAGGAGAACAGAGAAGAAAACTGCCGCAATTTTGGTTTGGCGCTAATCGTTGCCATCGCCAACGGTTGGAGCCTATCATTACCGCTGGTAACGACAACAATAATTGCCGGTAGGTGGGGTGTGGGGGCACAACTGTCGACCCCTTAGCGCCATCGATACAGCGTCCTCGTTGCTGATGCCAATCAGTAGCCCCTTACCATTGCCGCTGCAAACAATAGCCCCCAAATCATGGCCGGTGGCAACGACATCTCCATAGTTTTGTAATTTCATGTTTAGGATAATGTTTTTGGAATTTTCGTAAAAAAAATATTCTAAAAAATCCCTCTAGAAGCAGAACAGGTTCTAGAAGACCAAAGCTGCATGCCTGCCTGCTACCATACATACAATCCAATACATTAAAGTAGTAATCTCTGCCGGTGGTGAGTTCCCTTTTGCTACTCCTACATTTCCTGTCCCCAACCACCAAGTACTCTACTCCCAGCCCCGGCCAATGGAGGAAAGAGCTACGTATGACGTACTGAAGCATGATTTGTATTATGAACCAAATGAAATCTGAATCAAAGTTTAGGCCCTGCCATAGCCTTGCTTAATTTCAATGTGAAAGCAAAAGGATGAAGAAGCAAAGAAACGGAGGACTAACTACGGATGGATGGATGCTTTGGCAAACACAAGCCAAACCTAGGCCCGACACTACACACCATAACAATTCAGTAACAAAGGACCTGGCTATTCCATCTATCTTCTTGTTTACTTGGCTCTAGCCTCACGCAAAGAATTAACCAATTAGGCATGCTAGCTTCCCACTACTGCAGAAATGCCAATTAGTGACAGGTCCAAAAGAGCCATCAGTGATGGGCCTTGGGCCCATCACTAATCTACTATCATTGGTACAAAATTAGACCATTCACGGCTGGCCCACCACTGGTAATCCACTTACCAGCAGTGGGTGATAGGCGCAACCGCCACTGGTATGTACATTACCAGTGGTGAGTTAATATTCTCACCCGCCACTGGTGTAAGACCCTTCTAGTGGCGAGAGAGCCTACCCACCCGCCACTGGTAAGGTCGCCCAGGTCAAAAAATGTAGCGCTGTCGTGGCATCATTTTGCACATGACATCACATTACATTATAAATTGATGTATCGACATTCAAACATGCATCCATATACCCAAATTGCAATACATGCATCACATTACATAGATATTCATCATTATATCGAGGGCCAGTGCGAGGACCGATACCACGAGGACCAGCGCGCCGCCCACTCCGGAACCAGAGATCCGCCCTCCCGAAAAGCCCAACTAACCACCTCACCCGCCTACGGT
This sequence comes from Thinopyrum obtusiflorum, assembly GCA_036873465.1. Classification (NCBI taxonomy): domain Eukaryota; kingdom Viridiplantae; phylum Streptophyta; class Magnoliopsida; order Poales; family Poaceae; genus Thinopyrum; species Thinopyrum obtusiflorum. The sequence goes on along the minus strand of JAAAWM010012172.1, from coordinate 37,154 downwards.
ATGGTGATTAGACTACCATCCGGCCACGTTCGCTCCTTCTCCTCCAGGGTCGCATCCACCAAGATACACATCGCGAGCTCAATTAATCGCCTCTCTGCTATCTTCTGCATCGCGTTGAACTGCACCTCCGGGAGCCCACCATGAGTGTCTTGAATAGCATTGATCCAAGTGAACATCGCCTCCCTGAGCCGCTCTGCCTATTGCCTGTCCTTCGCAGACTGGTACATCCGTTCCTTGTCCGCTGAAGAGCCCCCCCTCCCTAAAAAAGAATAAGTAATTTCTTGAGCATTGATTATATTGATGCTAATTCTGCTGCCTTCTATAAAAGATTGTTAGGAAGGGTGAATGTAATCTGGAAGGTGAGCCTTAAGCCTATTAGCCAAAGTTTTTGCTGTGATTTTGTAAATAACATTACAGAGACTTATAGCCTATAATCTACAGAATTAATTGAAACAAGCTTTATGGTAGTTAAGGCAATGTGAGTGTCACTGATATGCGATGGAAGAATACATTCTATATAAAAAATCTCTGACCAGCTTGTGACATCATATCCTATTCAATTCAAGGTGGCATTGTAGAAATTGACATTGAGCCCATCTGGTCCTGGGGATGCCCTTCTTGTCATGTACTGCAAGGTTTGCCAAATCTCTTGCTTATCTGGAATGGTGTAAGTGTAATCATGATCCTCCCGGGGGAGCTGAGTTCCAATGAAAGGCCTTCCATTGTTAGTGTTTGGAGAAGAGAAAATATGCCCAAAGTAGTTAACAAAAGTTTGAGCAATTTTATCAGGATTGAAATGGGTGACATCACTTTCATCTTTAATTGAAGCTATCATATTTTCCCTTCTCCTTTTAAGAACAGATTGGTGGAAAAAAGTAGTGTTTCTATCCGCATCCTTAGCCCAGTGTTTTTTAGCTCTCTGACTATAAAACTCTGTTACTTTGGTCATGTTGTGTTCATAGTCCGCAATAAGAAAGGCTTAGAGTTTGTGATCTTGTACCTGGGTTTTTTGCATCTATAGCTGCCGAATCTTTTCTTCTATAGTGTTCAGTTCCTCCTGCAAATGATTCTTTTTTCTGCACCACCTTTTCAATGTTCCTGCAAGATGATTAGTTCTGGCACAAAAAGGCTTGTTCGTCAAGATATTCCAAACAGATTTAGCATGGGATAGAAAGTCTGATTCCATAAGCCACCAGTTTTCAAATATAAAACTGTGCTTGGGCTTCCTGTATTTCCAATCGGAGGAAATTAAGATAGGAGCATGATCACTAAGAGTGATGGGCAAGTTGAAAACAGTGGTATTAGGGAAAAGAGCACGCCAATCAGGGTTAACCCAGCATCTGTCTAACCTTTCATAAGTGGGCTTACAAGAGAAATATTTGTTAGTCTAGGTATAAGCCAGCCCACTATAGCCAACATCAAAGAAACCGCAATTTTCACAAGAGCGCAAAAGGTACACATACCGTAAGAGTTGACATCGGGTGTGCTTTTATCTACATCATACAATAATTCATTAAGGTCACCCATATACATCATAGGTTTGCCAGGGTTATCATACACCAATGCTGCAACATGATCCCAAATTTGCCTAGTTTGATGATGATAAGGGTCACCATATATACAAACAAGCCCAAAATGCAAACAAGTAGCAATATTTACAATTGAAGCTAAGATAACATGGAAATTAGCTAAGTGTATGGTAATACCGACTTCATCATTCCACATAAGCCACAAGCCTCCAGATTTGCCTTGAGAAGGAACAACTATACTATTATTCCTGTCAAAACACAAATTAAGCTCAGAGGACTTAACCTTGTATGATTTAATTTCGGAATAAAGATTACCTACAATCTCGTAGAGTGAATGAGTCTCGCAAGGAAGAGTATTTGGTGACTACCAAGATCCCTGCCAATACCTCTGCAATTCCACGCAGTTAGCTTCACGGCTCCCAAATTACCTTAATGACTAGCACGGATGCCCGATCTAGTATGATGATCATTTCTTTGTTAAATTAAATAGACGTGGGCAACAGGCAACTCCGCAGCCGGCCTAAGTGGCGATAGTTGTTGATTGATGGAAGGAGCTAGATGAAGGGAATCAACCAAGAGCAGCAGAGTTTGGGGAGAGCCAAAAGCAAGCATCCTAGGTTTTGGGAGAGGGGGAAGGGGTGGATGGGACACGGGGAAGAATGGGAACAGGGGGCACTGGGGGAAGGATGGGCGGCGAGGGGGAGCTCGACGGCGTAGACAGGGAAGAAGATGACTAGGGGCTTGGCGGAGGATGGCGTACCTACTCTGAACAGATGGGATGCTTGCGGGAATAAGCTGGGGACACCGAGTATCAAAGGAAGACGAGCGACGATGTTGGATCCGGCTAGGAGGAGCGATGTCGGCCAAGAATGCTAAAGAGAGGAATGAGGAAAAGGGGATCGGAGAGGGGCAACGTCTATGGGCAGGCGTGGTTGAATGGAGGGAGTCCAGCCTACCGCGACCCAGCGTACGCGGTGGATTCGCCGAACTGGGACGCGTGGTTCGCCACCGTGTTGGAAATATGCCCTAGAGGCAATAATAAAATGGTTATTATTATATTTCCTTGTTCATGATAATCGTTTATTATCCATGCTATAATTGTATTGATTGGAAACTCAAATGCATGTGTGGATACATAGACAAATAACATGTCCCTAGTGAGCCTCTACCGGACTAGCTCGTTGATCAAAGATGGCCATGGTTTTCGGGTCATAGGCATGAGTTGTCATTTGATAACGGGATCACATCATTAGGAGAATGATGTGATGGACAAGGCCCAAACTATGAATGTAGCATATGATCGTGTCAAGTTTATTGCTATCGTTTTCTACATGTCAAGTATCTGTTCCTATGACCATGAGATCATGCAACTCACTAACACCGGAGGAGTACCTTGTGTGTATCAAACGTCGCAACGTAACTGAGTGACTATAAAGGTGCTCTACAGGTATCTCCGAGGGTTTCTGTTGAGTTGGCATGGATCAAGACTGGGATTTGTCACTTCGTACGACGGAGAGGTATCTCAGGGCCCACTCGGTAATACAACATCACAATGAGCTTGCAAGCGATGTAACCAATGAGTTGGTCACGGGATCTTGTATTACGGAACGAGTAAAGAGACTTGCCGGAAACGAGATTGAACTAGGTATGGAGATACCGACGATCGAATCTCGGGCAAGTAACATATCGCTGGACAAAGGGAATTGCATACGGGATTGATTGAATCCTTGACATCGTGGTTCAACCGATAAAGATCTTCGTTGAATATGTGGGAATCAATATGGGCATCCAGGTCCCGCTATTGATTATTGATCAGAGAGGAGTCTCGGTCATGTCTGCATGTTCCCGAACCCATAGGGTCGCACACTTAACGTTCGGTAGTGCTAGGGTAGTAATGAGATATTAATAGTGGAAAATCCAAAAATTGTTCGAAGTCCCAGATGGGATCCAGGATATCACAAGGAGCACCGGAATTAAGTGTGCTGCTGTGAGCACCGAAAGTCCTGCATGAGAACCTGGTCTGAATCAATTAATTCCGTGCCATTGAATACAACAGAAGGCTCCCGTTTGATATGCATTAAAACCAACATTGGAGTCGTCTCTGACGGGTCATTAAAATATGAAACTTAGTAGTAAGTACAAAATCATAATTAGGCACTACACTGGTTACACTGTGGTAGATTAGTAACAGCTGGAGCTAAACCAATTACTACACTGATTACACTGCCCCCTCTCTAACACTGACAGTACATTACCTCTGTCGAACATACAGTAAAGGGAGTACCAAGTTCATGTCAGACATTGATTACAAGCTGAGCAGGCTTATCTCTCTCTTTCATCCCATTCTTCAACAACCTCTCGTTCGTCCCCAGCCTCCTTTTTTGTGTACCACTCTCTTCAATCTACTCGCCGGTGAGTTCTTGCTGCTAGTACAGGAGATCGATGATGCCTCACTGCTGCGGCAGCACCCCGCACCCTCGCTGGCTCCCCTGGACATTGGCGAGAGGACGGGAGGTTTTCTTGGCCGGCGACCTCTAGATCAGGACAACCGGCAGCAGGCCACCATCAGATCCATCGAGGTGTGTTCACCTCCGCGCCTGTAGTTTTGGATTACTTCATCAATGGCGAGGAAGGTGGAAACGTGCAGCGCTAATTTCTTGTCGTCGGTTGCTTCCATCCTTCCGCTTGACGATGTCCAAGTGCGGAGATAAACGAGATCTTGCGGACGTCGACCAATCAACAGTGGATTCTACTTTTTGTGGTAGTTTAAAGCAACCAGAGAAATACTTTCTGAGGTTAGTATAATTTTAAAAAAATTGGAATTGTTACCATGAAGTTCTCAGTTTTTCAGTTAAAACAAAAAACAAAAGGTTTTTTTTTAATAGTCACCTTGTGACACATGTGATAAGCAATCCAAACTATTAAAAAAAGGATATTTAACTCGATAGTTTACATAATTTCTCATGAGTTAGCATAGTAAAATTTATGTTTTCCCAGAAAGATGTGCTTTCATGGAATTTGTATCATGAATTTCTTAGGAATAAGTATGTTGTAATTTTCTTTTTCATTTAAAATTTAGCAATAATGAAATAAACTGTTTTTTACAATTATCTTGGAATGAGATTTTCTGGAATTACGTTTTGTTTTGTACTTGCTAAATTTTGGGAAAGGATCGGGAAGAAGATAAACAGTTCGCTATTTTTTTCGTTGTGCGCTGAGATGGAAATATCTAGCTAGACCCGCCGGCATTGAATGAGTACAGATGATGCTGGGTGCGTGAAATAGCTTCTCCCCCTTGAATGGACCCCACCATGTAGGAAAGTAAGCCATACTCCCTCCGTCCGGTGAAGAGTGTATATCTAGAGATTTTATGATAAATTATGGAGTGAAGTAAAAAATACATTGAAAAGGTGTAAGCCACCATCTCTCTCCTCTTTAATTACCCAACCCCCAATGAGCTAAGTGCATGTAGAAATTAAGAAGACCATATGTATATTGTTATTGGTCTTGATTACCGTGTGATGAGAGAGAAGTATTTTTTTTCTACTTTAAAGTGCATTGGGAAGATAGAAGTACACTCTTTTGTGGACAAATTTTTAAGCCAAACGTATGCTCTTCACCGGACGGAGGGGGTATAGTACAAGAAGTTACGTTGGATGTAATTAAGAGATACAGGAATTAATACAAAGCATTTAAAGCAGTCTTTACGAATCTATATGCGCGTGAATGGTGCTGATGTGGGCTCCTTTGTAATTCCCGTGCATTCACAGACTAGTCTACTATATGCTCCTACCGAAGCACCGAACTCTCGACTTCTTCTCAACCTTCAGATCTCGGAGGAGCCAAACGGACGGCCCGGGTTTCACGTAAGCACACCTGTCCACGTCAACCCGCCCCCGCCCCCGCCGCCGCCGCCGCCTCGTCTCGCCCCCAACCCAATGCGAGCCTTCAGACCACGACTTGGTCTCGCCGCCCCCGCCCCCAGGACGCGGCCGCGGAAGCAGGACGCGGAGAAGAAGCCACGGCGGGCGGCGGCGAAGAAGCAGCCGGCGCCGAGCAAGAGGACCAGGTGCGGGCAGCAGCGCGTCGGGAGTCGAGCCACCGGCGCCGGGCTTCAGCCTTGCAGGTGCTGCCGCTGCTCTCTCCCTCTCTCTGGTGTATGCGTGCGGCGGGTTTGAAATTTTCGGCTGCGGTGGATCTATCTGGACCGCGAGGCAACAGTGCGATTCGAATCGATTCGAGCTCCTGGTCTGAATCATCTGTCCATGGCGTGTGTCTAGTTCTACAACCTGGTGCAGCATCGGAGGGAGGGAGGGGATTGGACTGAGCATTTGTGCAAATTACGTGCCTTGCAGTTTCGTCTACTGAATTGTGTATTCATTTTTGGAAATTTGGTTAACATATCAACTGACTGGTGCGCTCACACCCTCGAAATCCTGGGCCTCGTGTCTCCAGTGTTAGGAAATCTGAACCGCTGGGCGTGGGTTGAAGCAGCAGGAGTTCGAATTGGTCCTGCATTGCATTGCTGCTGTCTGCCTAGCTAGTGTTTGACAAATGCTGGGCTCATTTTATCCTATTTTTTGGTTCGAATTCAGATTCGCTCGAGCCTAGCTAGTGTTTGTCGACCAATGTATGTATATGTTGTATAATGCCTGACCTATGAACGATTACTTGTGACTCCGATGCTTCAGAGAGAGAGCTCCAGCCTCTGGCAGAGGATTCTGCTGGGATTGCAATGGTGGTGGTTTCCTGCTTTGCGATATGATTTGCCGCATCCAACTTTGGAGGTTTGATTGAAAGCTGAATGGATGCCATGATGGATGGATGTTGTTCTTTTTTTCTTTTTTTTTTTTGAACAAGGTAGGGCCCCGAAGGACCCAGGAGTATTATTAGATAAACTGCAGGATTACAACGTAAAACACAACAGGACCCTGAAGGAATCCTGAATTACAAACTAGTCCCTGAAATATGCAAAGAGGACCCCAAATCTCAGATGTAAACTGCAATCGGGTCCAAAGCTTCTCCAGGACGACGGAAATCTCGCCGGCGCCGGGGACGGGACCACTTGGCCCGCCGAGACCCCCACAGCTCGTCGCTATGGACATCGCCCTGAAGTCGCACTGCCTCCCATCAGGCTCATCGGCCGGGAGGAAGAAGACGGTTCGCCATTCGAACAGAAGAGTCGACGGATCGCTGAATAAGGCCGGCCATCGTCCGCCGCAACAGGCGCCAGCACCTCCCTGAGACCACCGTCGATGATGAGCTCCATTCCCTACAGCAGCATCCGGATACACACCCCTCCTCCGCTTGCCATCCGTCTCCACGACGGCTTGACGCACCGAGGAAGAGCCGGAGCCTCTCCACCAGATCAGGGAATCCCACACGAGCTTATTAAAAGAAGAGAAGACGCTGCATCCATTCACCTTCAGCTCCGGCCGCCGGAGATCCATGGGCAAACAGATGAACGCCTGATGCCACCAGACGCAGCTCGCCTGCGCCAGCGACTCCCTTCTCGCCGACATAGCGGCAGCAGCAAACCTACCTATACACATACGAGAGCCGGGCCACCCTCCCTCTCCCTACCGGCGGCCGGGGCTGCCGGAGGAGGGAGGGAAGAGGCCGGCAACGCAGGCGACGGCGAGGCTTCGAGAGAGGACGAGACGGCACCAGGCACGACACACACGAAAAGAAATGGCTCCAAGAGGGAGCTTGATGGATGTTTGGTGCAGGTATGAGCCCAGCATTTGGAAGGAGGTGGCCAAGCGCCTGGACGGCACCGACCTCTCGAGGCTCTCCGCCACCTGCCTCTGGTTCCGCCGCCTCCTCTCCGACGACTCCATCTGGCGCTACACCTTCCTCCGTGACCTCGAGCTCCGCACCGACGATCCCAAGATTCTCAGGATCCTCCACATTGCCCGCCCGTTCCACCGCTCCTGGCGCCTCCTCTACGCCACCGCCTTGGGTAAGCACCAGGTCTTCAGTGTCTCCTCCCACTGATACCAGCCGCACGCACTGACATGCGTGCTCCTCTTTCCTCTGTTTCTTTCAGACCCTACAATTTCCTACTGCTTCCGTCAGCCCGAGAAGCACATTGGTAAGCACAGCGCAGCGACATCCCAGCTCCTCAAATCCTTCCTTCATTCATTGCTGTTTACTGTTGTGTGTTTACCTGAAGCTTGGTGTGGTGCAGAGTCTTTTCGCCTTGGGGGATTCCTGATGGACACGTCGAAGCTGGCACTGCCACCGTGGTTGATGCCAATGCTGGATGATACCCCAGAGACCTCCATCAGAGCCTGCTTGCTCACCAACGTCCGCCCCGGCATCTGGATCGCTGGTACGTGCGTGCATGCACCATGTCCCTTCTTGGCCATTCCTTGCTCACTTGCTAGTCCTGTTAAAATGTCTGGTATTCTTCATTGTTCTTTGGTCCTCTTGAATGTTGCAGACATGCACATGGTACGATGCCCCGTGTGCGACGACGACAGATGCCAAGGTGATGATGCTAGGCTCCAGGTTGTTCTTGGTCCTGGCCATTGTGGTGCTTGCTTCTGAGTTTGGTTTGGACTGGAACAACCTGTGGTACATACAGGGAGTATGCAGGTTCTGGATGCGCGGCACTGCGAGCTGTACCTGGAGAACAAGTTCAGGGATGGGACCTGGGAGTACGAGGACCTCGGCAGTCACTTGAGCGACGGGCAGCTAGATACCGCTGCCGCTGCCATCTTCAACCGCGACCACTTCGATACGCCATGCGTCAAAAGTTTGTACCTCAACCATCCATCCATTCCAGCACTCAATTACCCGTAACTGATTGCCTGGATGGATATGAGGATGACACTCATGCTGACTGACTGCGGCGTCGTGTCTGCAGATATTCTCAATCCCGAGTCCTGGATCCAGGGTCGCTCCAACCTGCTGCCCAGGGCGTATCTCACCCCGGTTGGCGTCGCCCTCAGCACCAACCTGATGCCCAACGGCGGTATGTCTAGTTCTGGCAAGATCATGACCTGAAGCAAAAGCATTTATCTGGCTGGAGTCTAGTTCTGACCCGAATCTAATTTGCTGTGGCGCGCGCACGTGTGTCTGTCATGACAGGGTTGTTGTCGAGGTTCCAGGCGATGCGGGACACGACAAGGGACGGGCAGATCGTGTCTGTCAGGATCACGCAGCAGCTCCTGTGATTCCTGCTTGGTTCATTTTTTTTATTTTTTTTGAGAACTGGCTGCGTATATTCAACGTAAGGAAAACGTACAAGAACACAACCATACGCAGGCAAGAACTAGAAGGATACAGAGAGGACACGAGCCCCGGCACAACAGCACAAAGATCCACAGGTTCATTTCTATCAAGGTTCCTTGATGCAGTATGTTTGTTGTACTTCGTCGAAGAGTTGCGCGATCTTTTGCATGTACTGGGTTTACTCTCTTTGCTTGGTTGGCTTCAATAGACTGGATGCACAGCCAGCGTTAAGAGTTCTTCAGACATTGGGTGACAAGATACTGAACTTTAGATGCTAGTAATTTCCAGTAGTGTTATTTTCCCATGCCCTGTTAGATCATGGTTGGCACAACCCGAACAAAATCTATAAAAAATAAATACTCTTCTGCTTATGTATTTTGCCCACGCATTTGTGTTTTTTAGTGCAGATGTATGTGCTTCCTCCGTTTCTAAATATAGGCCCTTTTAGAGATTTCAATATGTGCTACGTATGGATGTGTATAGACATATTTTAGAGTGCAAATTCACTCATTTTGCTCTGTATGTAGTCCATACTTATATTTTAGGAACGGCCCAAGACGTGATTCCTTGTGATCGATTCTGTTCTGCATATCAACATATTTTAGGATGTTGTATCTCTCGATGACACAACATTCATCCACCTGTTTACATCCATCTACCAAACAAGAATATTTTACCCCATGTAATAGCTGATGTAACTTTGTTGGCAGAGAAATAAAACACAGAGAGGTTTTCCCGTCAAAAAAAAAAATCTACCAAACAAGAAGAAAACATGCCTTGCAAACATAGCTGCCATTTATTACACATAACCTTACATACATACAAACATTCAAGGTCTCTTTGATTCGCAGGATTTGTAAAATATGGGAATAGAGAAAACACAGAAATGGAGTGGCATGGCATCTTCAACACGTAGGATTCTTCGCATGAGGTTGGAGTGGATGGAAATTTTCCTTTGTAAACTAGTGCAGATGAACCCTATGAAAAAATTCCTATGGATTGTAATCCTACAAATCAAACAAGCTACACATAGGAAAAAAATCGTAAAGGTTGCAATCCTCTGAAATTCCTTTAGGAATCCTTTGAATCAAGGGGCCCTCAGCTATGGGCAATAACAGAGTGATACATGTCCAGAAAGGGAAATACATTGCACAGCTGCATCCACACAATAGGAAATACATTGAGTACACAATCCAAGCACAGCTGCCTTCAAACAAAATACAAGGGGAAATGCCAAGCACAGCTGCCTTCAAACAAAATACAAGGGGGGTAATGCCTTGCAAAAGAGAACATGTCCAGACACAGAACCCTGTGTACATTTAACTGTGTGCAAATAACAGAATAACACATGGCCCAATAACACCGGTGGATACAATAACAGACAAGCAAGCAAGAGCTAATAACACAGGTAGTTCAAATCTGCATCCATGAAGAAGTTCTATTGTCAGTTTGGTTTTAAGTACAAAAACCGCTACTACATCTCAAAAGCTGAGAAAAGTTTGTCAAAAACAGCAGTAACTCGACGACGACACTGGCGTCACCTGTTTCGCTCGCCTGGTTAAGGGACAATACACTCTTTCACTAGCATACATGCATGGCCTCCTATGAACAACAGAAAGATCAAACTTATGTCATCTGACCCCACCCCCCAAAATGTTGCCTCGCTGGGATCAAAATGGCCGACTAATTGGCTCGGTATGTTTATTCTTTCTGTAAGAACACCTTTCTACATGACGAATGGTGGAGATCAAGGGACCAAAATGTTGCCGAAGCTGTCATCACCCCACCTGCAGTATATTATCGATCGTCGCTGTGCACCGACCTCACGGAATGTTTGCCTCCATGCCACCATTTGAGGCTCTGCTGGGCACCAGACTTCATGACAATCCACCTCAATGTCGCCATCTGAGCTGCTGCTGCAATTTCTGCTGCTATATGACATGACAATCATACTAATCCACCTCCATGCCATCGTTTGAGATTCTTGGCATACATCTTGCATGGACTATGGGTGCGAGCTCTTTACTCTGGGAGCTGCCCCCGCTGCCACCTTCTGCCTTTGAGCGATCATAATAGACAGCATCCTTGTACATCCACTCGCTCCTATCGATGGAATACATGTCATCAAATTGCTCCCCACAAAGACAGCAGATAATCTGACTCTCATCTGCAGGGACCATAAACTCACAAACTTCCTCTGCAGTTCCCAGGTCTGAATCAGATGCAGAGTCCAGGAAGATGCTCTGCGGTTCAGGTAATCTGTCGATCCAACGGCTCTTGCTAGGGTACCATCTTTCAGGTGCGATGCCAGCATTTCTAGCCTTCTCTGGTCCATTGCAGGCAGTGTGTGCACTGAGCTCATCTTCAAGTTTGAATCTTAAACCACATGTTCTGCATTGATGGCTTTGGTCATCAAAGAGTCTGTTGACCACCTCTGTACGGTGTACGCGAAGCACCACTGGCTTGAACTCGAGGCCAATTAGGTCAGCCATCTCGACTTTAGGAGGTTGGGGCAACAAAGCTTTTATAGGGGCAGGTGGCTCCTTAGCAACTGAAGGCTGGACGATTGGCAGAGGTGGAGCTGAAGCACTGACATCTGATGTGCTCGGACTTGATTTACTGGGCTTTCTTGCAACAGAAGACGAATCGGTGGATGGTGAAGAAATTAGCCCCCTTGCAACCAGAGAACTGAGAAGACTTGACAATGGTGCAGCTTTCTCAGCACTCTGTGTTGGTGGCGGACCTGGTGGCAAAGGTGGGCGGAGAGAGTTTGGTGCATGAGGCTTCAAAGGGGGATTTTCGCTGGCCGAGGAAGATGGAAGAGCATGATCACTTGTGTTTGGTATGAATCCACCCTTAAAAAGACCAGCCAATAAATTACTAGCACTTATCTGATCTGACTTTGCATGTGTGGGATCACTGGGCAAGATCTCTTCAGGCTGCTGTTCCATTCCAGCAGACACAGGCAGATGGACAGACGGTCTAAACAGCAATGAAGAATTTTCTTGTGAAAAGGGTTGATGAAATGGCTTCGGATGTGGCTTTGACTGCACAGGAGGGTGCTTTTGAGTCTTCTGAGAAGCCTGTGACAGAGTTGCTTGCAGACTCGGCCGACCCTGAGAATTCACGGAATTCTGAGACAAGGCATGAGCTCTTTGGTTATGTTCCTCCTGGGGATTTTGGCCCAATGGCAGAAATGACCTGGAAGCGTAAACTTCATGCTCCGAGGAACTTGGGGAGCTCTCACGGGCCTGGAGAGGAGGCGACGAAGGTGGCCAATATTTTTGTTTTGCACTTTCAAGGCTTGATCGTCCAGCGTAGGCCCCTGATAATCCAACAGGTACAGATGAAGTGATGCTTGGTGACTGATTAGAAAACCTTGATATCCTGGGATCCCGCCCAATGTCTGGACGAGGTTTTTCCTGGGATAACCAGAGAGGGGAGCCACGAGATTCGGGGAACGGTTGTCCTTCAGGCCACATTTCCCTATCAATTCTTGGTTCCCCCTCACGCTTACTATGAAGATACTCTGCATGATCCTGAACAATTAAAGATGATCAGAACATAGAAATATAGTGTAAAGGCATGTATGAAGAAAACTCAACATGGTAGATGGCAAATCATAAGGTTTTAAAAAAACATTATAGGTTGCAAAGTAAGCAGTTAAATATGTCAATATTTACAAGTAAATAACTTCCCATGACAAAAATAGCAATGCATATATTCTTTAACAGTTTTGCTCCACATACCATGTACGGTGCAAGTCTTCTATCTTGGCTTGTTGGATGTCCAAATCTTGGGATGATATCTTGTTTGTGGAAGTCAGGGTCCAACGGGTCTCCAGGCTCTGCCCAATTAGCCCTATGGAAGCTTCTAATATTGCCATCATCAGCCAAGGGTTCTCCTTTTCTTGCAGAACTGGCACCTCCATAATCTGCTCCTTGAGAACGTATGTCGTCCCAGATGTACTCTTCTTCCTCAGAGTTCTTCCAGCTTTTATCGGATGATGACAGTCTACCAATCCTATCAGAATTACTGACAGGAGTTGGGAGAAGTGCACTGTCCAAACGTACAGAGCCGGAAGAACGAACATCCTTAGTTGCATACAAATGGTTGCGTCTGTCAAATATTTCTTCAGGGGAACTAACACCTCCAGTGTAATATGCCCCCACAATTCCATCTTGGCCTTTGGGCTTTGAGCGAACTTGACCAGCTCCCGCAATTCCAGGGCCCCTCACGTCTCTCTCTGGCTTTTCATGAATGGGGTTGCTAAAAGTATCCTTCTGAGCACGCTGTAAGTTTGGCAGATCATACCAAAATATATCAGGAAAAATACATAAAGAAAACCAAAGGAGGCCAAGTAACATGTGGAAATATCAAAGATCAAGAAGTAACTTACAGGCCTAGAGTTCAGAGTATCCAGGCGTCTCCCTGTGCCTTTATCAATACCAATCCTGCTACCCCTTTCGATAACATCATCAGCATCAGAAATTATAGGTGTCTTGGCACCGGCTCCCAGAATCCCCTGTCCAAATTGAAGGGAAGCAGTATCAGGGAAAGATTGCATGGTGTTCAGCAGAAGGAAAAAAAGCAGCTACAACACTATGCACAGATGATTTTTTACAAGAAATGTATAGCTGTTTGAATTTGGCTCACTGGTCAGCGGGCAGCAAGTATCAAAAGAATGTGATGAAAGAAGATGTGGCTTGCCTTATTTGGTTGTTGGAGCTGCTGTCTTGCTTCCAAATATTTTGGGTTTACATGTATGCTGTGGGATGGGCGCTGGGATGGAGAATCGGCCTTCGATGGTGCAGCACCTGATGATCCATTAGCAGATGATTGAAAACCAAGTTCCTTCTCAATCATTTGCAGCGAAGCTGGAGAAAACACTCCTTTCCATGTTCCGAAAAGGTGTCTCATGCTAGTATGAACAGGAGGATCAACCTGTCTATAGGCCTTGCAAAACACCTACAGTAGAACAATCAAAAGAGAAAGGGAGAACGTCATTAGGATGTCAAAAAGTCTGACTCAACCCATAAAAAGGAAACTGTGGTCTATTAGGTTGTCATGAAGATGGTTATGTCAAGTAAAAAATGTAGGGTTAAGGCTAACCTCAGGTAATCTTGAAGAAAAATGTTTGACATAATCTTTTCCAATATTCTTGACTATACTGTCAAGCAGATAAAGAGATGGTAGCTTCTGATCACTTGGAACCTACAATCACAGGCAACCATCAAATAAGATAGACATGCCCCTCCACCATAATAAAACAGTTACATTAACAACTATCACGGATTGACAACAGAACAAATAAAACAGAAGCAAGGAAATGGTATCATAAGGAAACAGCTCAAAAACTTTCAGATGCCCCTCCATGATAATAAAACAATTCCATTGACAACTATCACAGACTGACAACAGAACAAACAGAGGGCAATCTGCTACACTAATTCTTTCGGCAAGAGTAATCAACAGCAAATATGCTAGACAAAGGAACCAATAGCAGCATGTTTTACATGCCTCACTCTGGACACAACAACACAATGTTTTTTCTACTGGTACTGATATCAGGAGAAGTTGCCTGTGCCTCTGTAAAAGTCTAACGAGGTTTCTCCTATAAGCATATAAGAGGTGACAACAAAATGAGTTCTAGCCAAAGATGATAGATACAACAGTAGCTTCCTAATGTTACAGAGAAGAAGCAAACAATAAATGGAAGTGATTTAAGTGCCAGAGCCTATCCAGAAGGAGCAACAGAGAAGACCCAGTGTCTGCGACATCAGAGGTCCAGGGTTCCCCATCCACTCATCATTCAATTCATGAAGTTTAATCTTTGTGCAAACATATCAGAGTCCAGCTATAAAAGAGGTATAGTGTTTCATCGTCCGTTCGTCATTCCGTTCATAAAGTTCAGTCTTCGTGCAAACATATCAGAGAGTTCAGATATAGATAAGCCGTTGAGGAATATGAATCATTTTTTCCGGGCAGGAAAAGGTTATGAACTTTTCTGCTGAACGGGTAGTGGAACAGCAGGAATGAAACAGTTCCAAACCCTGTTTGTTTTGGCAACAACAATCTTTCGATGATTTAGTGTGACTGAACAGCAGGAATGAGACAGTCCCAAACGCTGTCTGTTTTCGCAATGATAATCTTTCGATGATTTAGCGTGACTGAACATCGCTGCAGCACTCGTATCACCCAAAAGAAAAAGGAGTGATTTGCTACGCCACACAGGTCCGATGTACATATGGCGAATGACGTATTAGCATCGTACACAAGCAGCGAACACGCATACACAGGCACCGAGAGACGGGGAGAGGAGGGGAGGAGCAATGCTTTATTCATCAGCATCGACAGAATTGACAGAATCAGAACGAGGCGACTTACACCGTGCGTACGAAGGCTGGGCAAAGCAAATTCACTCTATTTTTTCCAATGCCATTGGCACTGCAAATTTACTCTCGCGGTGATTTTTTTACACAACACAGCCCTTGGCAAACCAGAAAAAATACTAACTAGCTATCATTCATTCATGTGGATAAAGCATTGTGCACTGGATACCTCATCAAACCGGAAAAAATACTAACTAGCTATAAAAGAGGTATAGTGTTTCCTCATCAAACAAGAGCCAACACATCCATCCTCTTCCTATCTAGCACACTGGATACCTACTAAGCTTTGAGCTTTTACATCCCTACAGCTAGCTACCATTCATTCATCGAACCACAGCCAAGGATATACCAAGCTTTGAGCTTTCTTTACATGGAGAGGGGAGGGGGGAGGTCGGGGAAGAAGGTGGGTCACCTCGAGGATGTTGGCGCAGACGAGGGCGGCGATGGGGCGGGCGGCGTGGAGGTTCTCGCCGGCGATGATGGTGAGGTTGGTGATGATGGGCTTGGAGTTGAAGGTGAGCTCCCCGAGCGCCGTCCGGTACTGCGCCACCAGCTCGTCCACCTGCGCCTGCTGCTCCGCCGCGGCCGCCGCCGCCGCCGCGCCGTTCCCATTGGACGCGCCGCCGCCGCCGCCGTACGCGGCGGAGGAGGATCTGGGGTCCCGCGGCGGCGCGAGCAGCCGCTGCTTCTTGGCCGCGCTCGGGTCCGGCGCCGCGGATCTGCGCGCCGCGGCCGAGGAGGCCTCCATCGAGGCGCGCATGGCGGCGGCGACCGGCGGCAGGGAGAGGCCTGAGACGGGGCGGGGGGGCGAGCTAGGGTTTGGGGCGCATGGGCGGGCCGAGCTAGGGTTTGGGCGGCCGAGGGGCGGGGCGTCGGAATGGGCGGGCGGCTCCCTCCTCTCCGGCTGCCGACGCCGGCGCCGCCGTGGGGTGGGGGTGGGGGTGGGGGAGTGAGGATTGGAGAAAAACTTCGTCTTGGATTTTGGTTCGGATTTGGGGGAGAGGAGGGGGCGGCTGCGCGAGGAAGATGATGCGGCTCTGCCGCCCGTTTTTATAACTTGTGTCAAGTCAGTCTTGGTCTTGCCACCACCCTCTCCCTCGCCCTCTCCACAATCTCCTCATTTGGGATGGTTGATTGATGGAGTTTTTCTCACCCTCTCCCTTATGACAAATTTAGTAATTTTTTGTGATGGAAAAGAATCGTCGTCCTCATCGGAGGAGAGGGGATCAGGGGGAGTAATGCGCGGAGGATCTCGCGGAGTTACTCGCAGCTCGGTCGCGTGAAGGTAAGCATTTAAGATGTGTGGAGCTCGCGGTCGTCTTGTCGTCGCGCAGTGTAGCGAGCGGCGGTCTGCCCTTTTTATGATGTGTAAAGGGTGCGGAGATAGGTCCGTCTGGCTGGCATACGTGCTCTTGTTCGGAGCTGATTAGAGAGGGGGGGAGGGGCTCTTTCGGAGGATCTGCGTTCAAGACGTCCGGAGCTCGCATGTTTGTCTTGTCGTCGCTCGATGCAGCGGCAGTTTGCCCTTGATCTGTGGTGCAAAGGGTAGCACGGCGGCTACACGCTTACTCTGATGTCACGGAGTCGACGTACACGGTGCATTTTTGTAGTGAAAGATACTAGTAGTGTTTTTGGATTGTTCGGGTTGTTTAGAGGGTGCTCTTCCGATAGACCTCTGAGACCGTAGGTTGATTTCTTTCCGGAGTTGCCAACGAGGATTAGGATGGGTTTGTCCCTACGGAAAAGATAATCACATCTTGTAGAAGGAGCAAAGAATACCGAAGGTGGTCGCCTAGGTTACCATAGTCGATACGGTTGAATCTAGGGTTTCAAGGCATATGTTTGGTTTGCTACCAAAATTTACCAGGGAGTCTAGGGTTTCAAGGCATATGTTTGGCTTGCTACCAAAATTTACCGGGGAGGCTAAATTCTTTGGCAACGCTACAACTTTGCAAAAAAACGCAATTTTATTATATGTGGTTGGCAACCAACCAAATTACTCGACATTATTTCGGCCAATGCAAATCAGCAGCACGCCAAATTTCGGCACTAATGTTTGGTTGGTGCCAAAACTTGCCCTGCCAAAACCTTGGCAACCTATGATACTTTGGCTCTTGGTTGGTTGCCAAGACTTTGGTTGCCTATGCAACCTTTGGCAACCCTCCTCACAAATGTTATGTTACCATTTTTTATTTTTTATTTTTGGCCAACAAAGGGTCAAGGAATCTCTCTAACCGATCTTTTGTGGCTAACCAACGGTGGGCAAATCTTGGTAGGGCATTGCTTTGGCGTGAACCAGACATGCCCCAAGGCAAAAATGCTCTCAGGCTCTTCAACAGAGTCACACCAAATGTTCCTATTGTACACTACAAAATATCTAGATATTGAGTGGTACACAGGACAGCACACTTGGTACTAGTACTAATTGACTGGCTCTCCAGGTTGGCCATGCACCGACTGTTGGGGCACTGTCACTAGGCTCATCACTGGTAATCAACATGTTACAACTACAGCATAATACTCCCTCCGTCCCAAAATAAGTGTCTCAACTTTGTACCAACCTTAGTACAAAGTTGTACTAAAGTCGAGACACTTATTTTGGGACGGAGGGAGTACAACACATACACATCCATGTGTGTACACACAGCAATATACACATTCAAGGTCACAGTCAGTCGATATGATATCTTACAACATACTCCCTCCGTCCCAAAATAAGTGTCTCGACTTTATAATAACTTTAATACAAAGTTGTACTAACGTTGAGACACTTATTTTGGGACGGAGGGAGTAATATACAAAGATATTTAGTGCGAACAATAATTTACACAGCTTAACCAAAAGCTTCTGGCGTTCAGAACTCGGCGCGTCGTGCGTTTTCCAGCGAGTGATCGACGCGCTGTCTCGGCCTCTCAGGGGAGGATGATTCTCTCGACGATGTCTGCAGGCAACAGAAACTACATGTCAGCAAATGGTGCAGGAGATGGCTACGCTGCATCTCGTGGATAGGTTGATTCCGAATACTGCAGTGTCCTGGGACTTTTAAATACTCCCAAGACACTACAGTTATTACCAATATTACCAGCAAGGGCGTGCAACTTATATTAATCAAACACCATATATGAACTATCAGCGAATTGGCACACCAAACATCATCTAACTCAGTTGCTTCAGTTGGCACTAAAGGAAACAAGGGACAGTCAAACTTAAAGGTTCATGATTGATATCAAACTATCAACAGTTCAGCATTTAATTGAGATCAAAACCTTGTCTTAAAATATTTAAGCTCGCATTCTTTGCTAATATTGCTGGAAGAGAAACAGGAAGGCCATGGAAGAAAATCACCAGAAAAAATACTCGAAAGTGTGAATCAATAAGTCCTCATTATTCTTAGCATTGAGTAACAGTGTTGATGAATTATCCATCATAAACAGCCTAAATACCAGCAACAAAAAACTCCTCCCTGCGATATCATCACAGCTTTAAGAAAAAGCTTCTTTCCACAACAGTTTGAAACTGCTAAGAGTCTCAACAGATCAGCTGCGGCACCAGAACCTTACCAATTATTTGATTAAAGGTCTCAAAGTTTCCATGATGTTAGCAAATGAGGGTCTCCGCCATGGCTCGCTATAAAAGGCATAGCAAAATTCAGGTTAGCCTTACACGTTACTGGAATTAATTTAAGGGACGGTAATACGAAAGCCATGTATACATGGAACACATACTCTGTCCAGCATGATTCAATCAGTGCAGCTACTTGAGGATTTACATATTTTGGAATGTCAAGCCTTCTTCCTTTAAAACCAACAGCAGCAACTACCTGTAGAAAAGCATAGTGCAGCATATAAGATGTAAATACAGTGTTTATCTGCATATCACGTCAAGTGTTCATCTGTGACATCGAGTCATCAATGCTGGCACCAGATTAGAGAGCTACCTGGGCAGGATTCAGGTTACACCATGGTTGTTGTAATGTCATAAGTTCCCACAGGATTACAGCGAAACTGAAGACATCAGACTTCTCATTGGATAGCTCATCTCGAAGCACTTCAGGCGCCATCCATTCAGGCTAATGTTTAAATGAAAAGATAAGCCAAGGCATGAACGGGGGAGATGAACTAGAGAAGAAATGGGGAATGCGCTTACAGGTCCTGGCAAAAACTTCGACTCCAGGTAGGTGTTGGGTTTTAGGTCTGAAAGGCCAAAGTCACAAATCTACAAGCAGTAAACAGTTAACAGTTTAAACTAAGTGGAAGTACCTGGTCTTAGTTTAATATAAGATATCGTAACAGCAAGATAGACAAGTCGCTAGTAAATAAATTCGTTATGAGAATATAATAAGATAGATAATCATTATGAGCCTCTGGAAGGAACAATACCATGATTGATATCCACATACTGTGTCAAGTCTACAACTATGTTAGCATTTCTACAGCGAAATTCGCAGTTTTGTGCTAATGTTTTCCTCAAATATGTCTACTGACAAGCCCAACTAATGATGATTGGATTCCTAATCTTGCTTCTACAGACGCTACTGCAAGAAATAAGACTGGAAGCTGCTGTCAGTAACTGAAGGTAAAAAGACAAAAGAAGCAGAAGAATATACTCCCTCCGTTCCTAAATATAAGTCTTTGTAGAGATTTCACTATGGACTACATACGAAGCAAAATGTGTGAATCTACACCTTAAAATGCATCTATATACATCCGTATGTAGTCTATAGTGAAATCTCTACAAAAACTTATATTTAGGAACGGAGGGAGTAGAAGATAATTATTCTGTTTATTATTAGAAGCTGAACATGTTTAGAAAGTGTTACATATAGATTATTGTAAGTTTAGGACCTACAAATACTCCCAAGACAAAATAGTTGCCACTCAGAAAACAACTAGTAATGACATGTCAAACCAGATAAAAAGGAGGACGTGGTAGTATGACAAAACTGACAGCTCCATGCAGTGACACTTATTCATATGGCAGCAATATTCAGCATGATGTGTGTGCCTATCACATACCATGTATATCTATATCTATACCAATATAAAAAGACCCAAAGGGGCAGATCCGATTAATCTCAGCTATCAAACCATGCCAATCCAACGACCTAGATTGCTCAAATGGTGATCGCTGAACATGTTTAGCGTGCAATTAATATCATACCAAATATTAATGTTTGTGCTAATCATATAATTAACGCTTAACTGATATCCTACCTAATATTAATGTGCAATTAATTCCCACACTAATATCAACGTGCATTGCAACGCATTTACTAGTTTATTATCAAAGTGCAACAAGGTATTAGATATATATGTGTAGTGTAGAAATCATACCTTCACAGTATAATTCTTGTCGACAAGAATATTTGCAGAGGTCAAATCACTGTGAACAATCGGAGGGCTACATCTATGTAGATAATTCATTCCCTTCGCCTGTAAAGCGAGCAAAAATAATTTAGATTGAGAGTAGAAAAGAGTCGAGAAAACAGGTAAAACTGATAGAAGACGATACCACATCGAATGCCATGTTCAAGCGGAGTCTCTCATCCAGAACTTCCCTGGCACCACTCATACGCAAAAGTCTATCCAAGCTACCTCTGGAAGGTAACAAGTGCATCACTTGAATCAGTCAAATGGGTGAAGTACTCTATAGTACCAAATGAACAACTGAAATGCATGTTAATACCTCGACAAGTATTCCATAACTATTGATAGGTATGGGGGTTCAGTAACAGCACCCATGAATAGAACAATATTTGGATGCCTCAGACTTCTCATTATCGCGACCTAGCATGAACAGCAATGCTTTATAAACACCAACTCGACATAGAACGTAAACACTGATAAGTGACGCCACGTCCGAATATAAAACAGAACCACTGATAAGTGATAACCCTATCCAGAGACAGAACATAATCACTGATAATTGACAACCACCGATTCACGAATTATAACACTGATCACACGGCAAAGTCCAACGACATCTGTAACATCAACCTATGTCGAGATTTGTTCAACAAACCTCTCTCATAAATTCCCTGAAGCGATGTAGATGATAATCCTGCTCCATCAGTATCAGTTTAGGAAACCAAAAGTTCACGAGACTGTTCTTCCAATAGGGTTCATATGAATCTTTAACTTGCCAATATCCAAACATGTTCAATATGACTTAGATTTTTTGATTGCTAGTGCAAAAACGAAATAGGTATGTTTGCAACTTAAATAGAATAGAGATTCCTTTTCTTCCTTCTGGAAAATGACTATTGAAGGGAAACACTCCGGTTTTGATTTGCACAAGTGTACCTGCTCCAATCTTCTCCTTTAAAACCAGCTCATTCCATGGAATGATCAGATCATCCACAGCAAGTGACAGATCACTGGTTGTACTCTGTACATAACGATTCCCCTCGATTAACTGAAATTCTTTCTTTTTATCAGCTGTCAAACTGGAGGAAGTCATAAGTGGAAAAACCTCCTGAGGAGCTTCTGGCAGAAGAATGTCCGCATTTGTAGTTGCTTTCCCTAAATTATCAGAATATACAGACTCAATACAGTCTAAGCTTGGCACATTGACTTTATCTGCTAACATCTGCAATATAGGCTTCAATAAGTAATGGAAGAAGAAAAGTACAGTTAAAAGATGGTACACTATTAATAAACAGAAGGTATGCATTCCTAACCAAGCTACACGTTTACAGGTGTCCGAGTTCTGATGGAAGAAAATGAAATTTTGTTAACGCCTAAACATTTCTGTTGGTTCACAAATTAACTGACCGTGCAAGTTATTGCCAAAATAGTGCTGTTGGTTCACAAAATTCCCATAAAAATTCGTTTTCAGTTAGTATAGGTAATAGGCCCATTAAAATTCGTTTTCGGTTAGTATAGGTAATAGGCCCATTAAAAGGTGATTGAACGGGGAAATAATTCCAGGTGACTGATCAAAAAATCAAAGTCCCGAGTCATAGGCAGGTCTAACCCATGTTGCAACATATAATCACGAGTTCATGACTGGGTTTTTATCTTGCGGCATACTAGTATATTTCTAGGAGAAGCAAAAAAATCGCTGAACTTTCTTAAGTAAAATAAACTACATTAAGAGAACTTAAAACTTTATTCTTTCCTTGTTCAATACAAAACAGATTAGTTTCAGATATTCACGCATGCATCCGAACTTAAAACTACAAACCATTGTATTCACGCATGCATCCGAACTTAGAACTACAAACCATTGCTGAATTTTGAGGTTCAAATTTCCAGTTTAATATTGTAAATAATAACAAAAAGAAATCAAAGTGGTGAAAGAAATATTAATATATACCTAAAAAGAGAGTTCCAACGTCTTATTTCAAATCTGATAATGAAATACTATAGTACTTTTCGCATGGAGAATCTCTTTGGCACCACAGGAATACAAAGTCATACATATTCCTAAATTTTTTGCTTGGATTTACTTATTGTATTTTTTAAAAAAATAAGCAGGGTCCTCTAATTCAAAACAGAAGCAGTTTAGGACATTGAAATGTTGTTAATAGTGAATTATGTTAAAACTACCCCCACCATTCAAAAATATGACTTGCTAGGAAGCGTGAAGCGTGCCAAACTTTTCTGACTTTGACAACTATATTTGTCGTGAAAAGTAATATCGTAATATACAACTTTTCATAATTTTACACTTGCATATTCATATAAAATCAAAGTGATAGTCAAATCTGTCCGTTGGAGACTATGGAAAATCTAAAACGTCATGTATTTTTGAATTAAGAAGGTATGTTGTTCCGTATAATATTAGTTGAATGTTATGAAAATATATCCCATAGCGAATCTAATAATATCAATTTGGAGTTATTTTTTTGCTGCTAATTATTCCTATATTGATGGTCAAACTTAAAATATGTTTGATTGGCCAAAATTCTAAAACTACTAGTATTATATGAACCATAATAACATGCAGAAAAAAGGTTTTAGTGTCAAAACAGGGATGTGCGAACAAAGCAACTAGCGCCATGGGCCCTGTTTCTCTGAGCACCAAAGCTCGTACTCTAGCAGCTCAAATGGTTCTAGTGCAAGGATCCAAGAGGTATCTCTAGCAACACGGAATTAAAGGAAGAAATACATAAACTCTTAAATTTCTATCATACCTGAATACTTTCCATTTCGTGAAACCTGTTGATTATATCCCGTGCACTGGCCGGTCTCTTCTCTGGATTGAAGTCTCTGCACTCTAAAGCTATCTCATAGCATACTCGTATTTGTTCGCATAGTGTGTCTCGTTGTGATCCCTCTAACCTATC
The DNA here is from genome assembly GCA_036873465.1 of Thinopyrum obtusiflorum. Taxonomy (NCBI): domain Eukaryota; kingdom Viridiplantae; phylum Streptophyta; class Magnoliopsida; order Poales; family Poaceae; genus Thinopyrum; species Thinopyrum obtusiflorum. Next base: position 13,704 of record JAAAWM010012172.1, on the reverse strand, counting down.
ATTCCAACTTTCAAGTACCTAAAAATTTGCAGCGGTGAGTTACAGTCTATGGAATGGATCAGCAACATCTTTTCATATAGGAAATAAAATATATACTACTCCCTCCGTCCCATAATGTAAGATGTTTTTTGACACTACACTAGTGTCAAAATACGTCTTACATTATGGGACGGAGGGAGTATATAGCATTTACCGACCACATACATTCAAGCATCAAACTAACAACAAAAATTCTCTTAAAAACTAGGCTGTATCCCAATAGATTCAAGTCAGATCTATAACCATGCAACTTCCACTTTCAGAAATGAAGCATCAAACTAACAACAAAAATTCTCTTAAAAACTAGGCTGGACCCAATAGATTCAAGTCAGATCTATAACCATGCAACTTCCACTTCCAGAAATGAAGCATCAAACTAACAACAAAAATTCTCTTAAAACTAGGCTGCATCCCAATAGGTTCAAGTCAGATCTATAACCATGCAACTTCCACTTTCAGAAATGAAGCATCAAACTAACAACAAATATTCTCTAAAGGGTAATCTGCTGTGTTGGTTTTTTTTGCAGCCAAATCATGCAACATCTCAAACTAAAATGTAATGACAATGTGCAGAATAAAAGCATGAAGAATATTTTAAAGTTGATCCTTCTTAGCCAAAAAGAAAATTGAGCTATTTATCTTTGTAACACAGGCATATATTGTTCTTACATCCCCAATAGATTGATACCCCTTCTGCCCGGTCAGTATTTCTATGACAATAACACCAAGACTATACAAGTCAGCGCTGCGTGCGATTACACCCCCTTCGCGAAGTTCTGGTGCCAAATATCCCCTGTATGAAAATTGAAAAGTTTTGACCGATTAATGTAATGTGCAACGAGAGTGCAATTTAAATCACAGAGCACAAATAACTGAGCTTTCAAGAGAATTTAGCTAGCTTACATTGTTCCTGATATATTTTTGGTAATATCCCTGCTTTGATTTTCATCGAAGTATCTTGACAAGCCAAAATCAGTAATTTTCGGTTCCATGTTATCATTGAGCAGTATATTGGCGGGTTTCAGATCCAAGTGAATAATACGATTCTCATGAAGGTACTGTATACCCTCACAGATCCCTTTGATTATTTTATAGCACGTTCCCCACTCACGATATGCATCTACAAAGGGGAGAAGACAAACCAGGTTTATGATCAGAGATACTTGATGTCTTTAATTTTAGATGTTACATGACACACTGCAATTTGTAGTATATGAAGAAAATTAAGAGAAAAGTTAGAGGCGGCATGGTCCTACCGATGATATACTTATCAAGACTCCCTTTAGGTATATATTCGAAGCAAAGCAATCTTTGGTGTACGTCTGCCATGACAAGTTTTCCATTGTACCTTGCCATATTTCCTTGCGTGTCGGCACAGTATCCAAGAAATCTTACTATATTCTTGTGCTTTACCTGCATCAGGCATTGAACCTCTCGGTGAAATTCCTTTTCATGCATATAAGCTTTGGACAACCTCTTCACAGCGACCGCCCTATTGCCAAGTAATCCCTGCTTTCGGAGCCTTGTTAGCGCAGCATCGGTTTGAGTTTTCAAATCAACCGTGATTAAGATTTGGAGCAGGCATGCCATGTATACTAATACTACTCCCTCCATTCCAGAATATAAGGTGCATCATTTTTTCGTGCAAGTCAAACTTAGCTATGTTTGGCCAAGATTATAGAATAAATCAATAAAATATCAGCATGTAAATACAAAATAAACAAAACATGGAAATATTTTTCGTGATGGATTTGTTGATACGAATTTGGTATTGTAGACATTCTTACTTTTTCTTTCTAAAAATTTGGTCAAACATGCACATGTTTGACTTTTGAAAAAACTAATACACCTTGTATTTTGGAACGGAGGGAGTACCTTATAAACCACTGCAAATCCACCGCTTCCAATCTCCTGGCCGTCAGAGAAATCACCTGTGATGTCCTCCAAAAGTGATAATGGCAGGGCCTTGGGCTCCGCGGCCTCATCGACTAACATCTGCTCTAGGTCACTTCGCGCAGTAGAAGCTTTGCGTTCCATTTGCAGTCAGCACGTAGTTAACCTGGAAACAAGAGCAAACTCATTATTATGTATGTACGAGCCTAGCTACTAGACCCAAACCGCTAATCAGTGAAGGTAGCTAAGTAATGACACTGAACAAATCAAAGATGACTCGCCTATTATGCAGAATAGATAGCACTAATTTTGATTTTGGCCCTCCTTTTCAATTTTGAGACCATAAAGTAGTAGCCACCGCAACCAATATTACTACATGATAAAAAGGCGGTGTTGGCGGTACATACGACCTTCACCCTTCGCAACCTGATTATGAGCTGCGGGCAAGCAAACACGCTGCTCTGCCCTTACGACGGACGGCATACATGTAATAGTACTTGCAAAACGGCTTCGCGACGGATATTGGCAGCAGTTTCTAGCTATACATACAGTAAACCAAAGAAATGACAGGGCAGCCGGTAGCTGCAAATTGGGGGAAGAGAAGTGCGGTGAGTAAACGATGATGAATCCACGGACGGCAGATCCCCGTCTGTAAAGAGCAACCCAGCCTGGCTACATACATCAGGCAAGATGTACTGATCTACTACTACTTTACCTGCTCGCAGATCGAACTCGGGAGGAGTGAAGGAGGATGGGGAGGGGACGAACCTGTCATCAGTTGAACGGGCACTCTGAGAGAATAGATGCAGTGATTGAGCTGCCTGTAGATGAACATGTGCGTGCCATTGCCGGCAGCATCGCATCCTCCCCCAACCTCTGAAACCGACCGCTGGATGGGCATCGATTCGCTGCCGCCCTGCTCGCTGTTGATTGGGATGGCCACTGCTGCCACGGGGAGAGATTCGGCTCTGTCCAAACAAACAAGCAGAAGAAAAATAGCTGTCATGGTGGATCCCGCGGGTCTCTGGCCAACGACGGACCAGCTAGGGCTTCTGCTTACCAGTGCTGTCCGCCGGAAGGTGGAGCAGGCCGTAGGGTTAGGTGCTCCGGTGGCGGCCGGGCGGGGGCGGGGACCCGAATCCGCCGGAGGTCGAGGTGGACGGTGGCCTGATGATGGGGGAGGTCGGGGATGGCTCCGGTCGACGGCGACCCCTCGCGTCGCCCAGGGCATGACTGGCCGACGCCGTCGCCCGGGACGTGGGTTCCGGCTGGTGATGGTCGACAGTGACTGACTGACTGTGGCCCGCTGGTGCAGGATATTCTGAACCGAACTGCGCACCTGAAAACCAAATTTCGGTGGAAACCGGCAAAACCATGTAAAAAAAAAGAGATGCGTATTTGAAATGTTTGAACAATTCTGAAATAATAAAAAAGTACATATACAGCAGAAATTGCGCTGCCCCGCAAACATAATGGTGAACGAGCTGCCGACGGGCCATTGTCGCCGCCCCCTTTACCAAAGCCAACCCGACCTCGTCGATGACAGCCGCAGGAAAGTCTTCGTGCACATGCCCCTAAAGGCCAGAGCCGGTTATCAAGCGCGTGGGGCAAGAATCTCACCATCGCACGCGCACGGACGACGAGAAACCCTAAACTCGCCGCTACAAGGAGATGCTATGAGAGACAAATCCAACATTCAGTTTCAGTAGTTTCACTCTTATTGCTTGGTTTGGGTTTTCATAGCTCCCACGCGGAACTGAAACCGCATTTGAAACTGAAAATATACGTTTATGTACGCAGAATGTCGCCTGTGCAGTGTAATTTCTTCAGAACTTTTGAAACATGGTCTGCACTAGTTTCCACCCAAAAAAAAAAAAGGTTTCCAGGGGATGCCTTCTCTTTGCACACAGTATGTGTTGGCATATACTGTGAGAATATGTTACACGAAACACCGCATAATACGATACGCATACATGTGTTACAAGGTATAGGTGGTACATACAAGATACAACAGAATATATACAGTAATGATCAGTCAGTCAGCCAAAAAAAACTTCTTTTCAGTTACATACATACTCCCACCGTAAAGAAATATAAGAGCGTTTAGATCACTAAAGTAGTGTTCTAAACACTCTTATATTTCTTTACAGAGGGAGTATATGATATACAAAGGTACCTAGTGGAAACTATAATTTACACAGCTTAACCACAAGTTTCTGATGTTCGGAACTCGGCATGAATCGACACAGCGTGTCGGGGGGGGGCCCCCCCCCGGGGGGAGGAGGATTCTCTTGACGATACCTGCAGGCAACAGAAACTATGCACCGTCAGTGGATGATACGGGAAAGATCAGGTTTTAGAAACAGCCTAACAGGTTTACAATGAGCTGGCAATGAAACACAAATAAGTTATTTCGAACAGAATCATGTACAGTGCTACCACATACGAGCTTGGTACCTCAAGTTCTTGACATGACGTTGTAAATTTGTGTAATGAAACAAAAAGTAGCAAACAGTGCAGTTAGATGTAAACTATCGGCAAATTAGCACACCAAGCATCACCAGGCAACCAATCACACCATTGTTTTAATTATCACTTAGATGAAACAAGGGAAGGTCAAACTTAGAAGGACCGTGATCGACATCAAACATTCAGCAGCTCAAATTTTTACCGAGATCAAAACCTTCTCTCAAAATATTTAAGCTCGCATTCGTTGCTATTATTGCTCGAAGAGAAACATGGAGCTAAGGAAATAGAAGCATACCTTTAAGCCCATGGAAGGGAGTTACCGGGTACATTTTACTTGAAAAAGCGTAAATCAAGACGTCCTCCTTATTTTTAGCACTGGTTAATAGTGTTGACGAATTATCCATCATAAACGGCCTAAATACCAAAAACAAACAAAATCCTCCCTGCCCCGCCGACAGTGTCATGACAGCTTCAAGGAAATGCAGTTTGAAACTGCTACGAGTCTGAACGGATCAACTGCGGCACCGGGACCTTGTTAATTAAAGGCCTCAGAGTTTCCATGATATTAGCAAATGAGGGCCTCCGCCATGGCTCACTGTAAAAAAGAGGCATAGCAATGTTCTAGTTAGCCTTACACGGCACTGGAATCAGCTTAAGAGAGGGAAAAGCTTAAGAGAGGGAAATATGAAGGTGGAACACATACTTTGCCCAGCAGGATTCGATTAATGCAGCTACTTGAGGATTTAAATCTTTCGGAATTTCAAGTCTTCTTCCTTTAAAGCCAACAGCAGCAACTACCTGTAGAACATCATAGTGCAGCGTATAAAAGTTAAATTCAGAGTTGATCAATTCATCTGCGGATAAGCAAAATATGTTCTGAATAAACTGAATAATTTCAACGAGCGGTAGTATCGAGGCATCAATGCTGGAGCCAAATTAGATAACTACCTGGGCAGGATTCAGGTTGCACCATGGTTGTTGTAATGTCATAAGTTCCCACAGGATTACAGCGAAACTGTAGACATCAGACTTCTCATTGGATAGCTCATCGCGAAGCACTTCAGGTGCCATCCATTCAGGCTAATGTTGAAGTGAAAAGATAAGCCAAGGAATGAGTGGGCAAGATGAACTTGAGAAGAAATGGAAAAGGTGCTTACTGTTCCTGCCAAAGACTTCGAGGACAGGTAGGTGTTGGCTTTTAGTCGCGAAAGCCCAAAGTCGCATACCTGGAAACAGAAAATAGTTGAAAAGGTTTAAACTAAGTGGAAGTACCTGGTCTTAATTTAATAACACAATGTGAGTAAGACAAACAAGTTGCTAGCAAATCCTATATGAGACTAAATTCAATAGATAAAATTGTCACATGGACACTATCATTTCGGATGGAACCTCTGGAGGGAATAATACCATGGCTGAATATTCATGTACTATGTCAAGTCTACAGCTATGTTAGCATTTCTTCAGGGAAATTAGCAGCTTTTTGCAAGTATTTTCCTTGAATATGTTTACTGACAAGGATGACTAATGATGATTAGGTTCCTGGTATTGCTTTCACAGAGGCTGCTGCAAGAAATATAACTGGAAGCTGCAAATGATGTGTGCTGTCGATAACTGAAGAAAATAAGATAAAAGAAGCAGAAAACTATACAAAATCATTCTTTTGTTTATTACTCCCTCCGTTTTTATTTACTTCGCATATTAGAGTTGACTGAAGTCAAACTTCCTAAAGTTTGACCAAGTTTATAGACAAGAATATAAATATTTACCATAACAAATCTATATGATGTGGAAGTACATTTGATAATAAATCTAATGGTGTTGATTTGTTATTGTACATGTTAATATTTTTGTCTATAAACTTTGTCAAAGTTTACAAAGTTTGACTTTGACCAAAGCTAATATGCGAAGTAAATAAAAACGGAGGGAGTATTAGAAGCTGAACATCTTCTAGAACTAGAAAGTGTTGCACATATATTATTGTAAGTTTAACACCTACCAAATACTCTCCAAAACAAATTAGTTACCACTCAGGAAACAACAGTAACTCACGTGTCAAAACAAAATCAACACAAAAATGTGGACAGAATACTAGTATGAAAAAATTGACAGCCTCGTGCACAGTGACATAGATTCATATGACCGCACTATTCCACATGATGTGTGTGCCTTCTACCTTCATAAAAGTACCAGAACGTACAGTTTATTATCTAGGGCATTAGATTATATATAGTGTATAAATCATACCTTCACAGTATACTTCTTGTCGACTAGAAGATTTGGAGATTTCAAATCACGGTGAACAATAGGAGGGCTACGTCTATGTAGATAATTCATTCCCTTCGCCTGTAAAGCAAGCAGAGATAATTTAGATAGAGTATGACTGCTATAAGTTTATACCCTGGGACTATGACTGCTTCAAGTTTATAGCCTGGGAGTAGAGAAGACAATACCACATCGAATGCCATGTTCAAGCGGCGTCTCTCATCCAGAACCTCCCTTGCACCACTCCGATGCAAAAGTTTATACAAACTACCTCTGCAACGAAACAAGTGCATCACTTGCTGGAATCACTCAAGTGGGTGAAGTACTGTAGTACCAAATGAATAAGTGAAATGCATATTAATACCTCGACAAGTACTCTGTAACTATTGATAGGTTTGGGGGTTCAGTAACAGCACCCATGAATAGAACAATATTTGGATGCCTCAGACTTTTCATTATTGCAACCTACCACATAGAAAAAGCATTTATAAGGTGATTAACATGGACAAGAATGCTTCATTAAGGCATAAACACCAACTGAATGAAGAACATAATCCCTGGTAAGTGACAGCGACATCCATATATAGAACATGATCGCTGATAAGTGACAACCATGTCCAGATACAGAACATGATCACTGATAAGTGATAACCGCTCATAAGAATCATAACACTGACCAGCGACCACACAGCAAAGTCCAACATTTATAAGATCAACCAATGCCAAGATTTGTTCAACAAACCTCTCTCATAAATTCCTTGAAGCGATCTAGATGATAATCCTGCTCCATCAGTATCTTCACAGCAACATCCTGCAGTAATACAGAGTTCATTGCAATGTTGGTTCCAAAAACATTCAGCACAAAAGGCTCACTTATAGTTACAACAAACTAGGACAAAAAAGCTCAGATGAAGCATGAAGTTGTGCACTAATAAGAGTTCGGTGAGAATACAGGGAAAAGTCTATCAGGATAAAGAATCCGAAGGAGAAACTTTTGCCCTCTGAGCAGTAACAAATTATCGATAAACCAGGCATATAAAAGGCATACCGATCCATGCCAGTCAGCACGATGAACTGTTCCGAAAGAACCTGGAAAAAAAAGTAAGTTTAGAAAAACTAAATTTCACCAAACTATTCTTTCAATACGGTTCACATAAAGATTTAACTTGTAAACATCGAACCATATCTCAAATATGATTTAGATGTTACAAGTCTTGCGACTACCAATGCAATGGTAACATAGGTCTATTAGCAAACAAAGAAAATAGATATTCCTTTTCTTCCTTTTGGGAAAGAACCACAGAAGGATAAACTTCAGAGTTGTATTTGCACAAGTGTACCTGCTCCAATCTTCTCCTTTAAAACCAGCTCACTCCATGGAATGATCAGATCATCCACAGCAAGTGACAGATCACTGACAGTACTTCGCAGATACTGATTCCCCTCGATCAACTGAAACTCTTTCTTTTTATCAGCTGTCAAATTGGACGGTGTCATAAGTGGCAAAACCTCCCGAAGAGCTTCTGGCAGAATAATGTCCGAGTTCGCAGTTGCTTGCCCTACATCATCAGAATATACCGACTCAATACAGTATGCAAACATAATGTTCATGCTATAGTTTAATATTTCAGATGCTCCAGCACAGGCTGCTGCAAAGTGAAGACCTTGGGGGTACATTACTTGGTGCTCAGTTGTATTCAATGCAACATGGTAAACAAAGAAGCCCCTATTTAATAGTCAAAATTCAAAAGAAAAGAAACAATATGTTTCAAGATTTAACAAGCCCAAGAGATTGTCATCAGCTGTTACCTTTCACTGGCACCCAGCTGTTGGCAATCCCGTCCCCTGCATCATGTTTCTTCGAATACATTTGGTCTACAGCAACTGCAGCACCATTAGAAGCACCTGAAAATGAAAGATTGGCCTTTGTCACACCCCTGCCAAACAAAACCAACATAGATGGAAGACGACAAGTTTGGCATACCAACTACTTATTTGGTGGACAATCATATATGCTATACGTAATAAAATCCCGCTGACACACGAGAAATGAAATTACAGCAAGTTTCACAGATATATAACCTGTGGATGCATCACTGAACAATAGATTGAGCGAGTGACAGTCTGAGAAGTATTGCTTGGCAACTGAGCTGAAATTTGAAGTGATCTCTAACGACCTAAATTTTGGTGGACGGAGAGGTGATGGAACCGACAGCGAGTAGGGACCATTGACGAAAGAATCAGGATCAGATAATTGGCCTGGAGCCCCAAATAAGTCAACCAAATATTCCCTGTCAAAAGGAAAATAACAAAGGTCAGCATATAGCTATCAATCAACCGTATCAAAGTAACAGGAAAATAAGGCAAATCTTCCGTTCAAACAAGTACAGAGTATGTTAGTCCATGATTTTTGTAAACAAGCCGGGCTTTGATTAATTTATCGAGTACCCCCCAAAAAGACAAGTACTGATATATGAAATATAGATCCAATACAAAACAGATCCTAGTCCATGTATCTTCACAAGGCGTATACTGATATACCTTTCAAGCCCAAAGCGTACGACACAGGAGGAGGCGTCTTCAGCTTTACAGTATTTACAGCCCTTGACTAATCTGCATGGTATGTTGACTTTATCTGCTAACATCTGCAAATGTATAAGCTTCAGTAAGTAATGACTTAAGATAGGAACAACTAAAAGATGTACTAACGGAAAAAAAAGTTTTAATTCCTATCTAACCAAGCTACACATTTACTGGTGTGTGTGAGCTCTCAATTCTGATGGAAAAGAAACGAAATTATCTGCTGAAATCTGTTGCAGTTGTTGTTGGTAGCCTGGTAGGAGCAACAGTTACAAGACGAACAAACAGGAAAGTTTCTTAAAACAGCAAACGCACTTTAAAAAGCAGAGAGCGGTGCTTGCAGAGACCAATCGGCAGCTTCCCCAGATGAAGCACAATAGAGCCTGCACTTGATTTGATTGCCTCGCTGCTCTCTTTCCAGCGTGGAAGCAAGTTTTCTTCATTGGAGGTTGTACCCCTTTGTGAATGAAGAACATAAAAAAGAAGTTCAGCAAACCACAGAACTCGGTTCAAATTAAAAGGCTTAGGGATACGATCGCTCACCCCATTCTGGAAGACACTAGTTTGGCTAGCTGATTTATGACATCTTTCGTGTCGGAGGAACTGGACAGAAAGCTGGACGCGTAGTTCTCCAGCATACCAAGATCGAAATCAGCTCTCCTGTCGACGAGGACCACCTGGATGGAAGAATCGTCGGGGCGGACAGACTTGAGCGACTCCACGGAGGGTATGCGGTTCTCCTCATGCACGTCGGTGCACATTGACCACACAAAGGGGTCCATCCCTTGGATCAAGTAGAACCCGTCCGGTATCGTGTTGCTGTATGATAACGAGCCGTTTACCTGAGAAGACGGAAAGCAGGCATTAATGTGTTTTGGAAATGAGATACAGTTTTAAGCTGTAAGTAATCACAAATAAGCACAAAACAGAACATGAAAGGTCACTCTGATGCGGCAATGGAGACGTTTGATAGAGCACACGGCATTCTAAATTATAACTATGATCAACTTAACAATGCTTAGGGTGCAGAGTGCTAAATAAGATCACTCTGATGTAGCCCAAGGGCCGTCCTGACGGAGCTAGCGGCATCCTAATTACATCAGTTATCAGTACATCCTCTAATCCTCTCAGGCTCATTCATAGATGCTTCATGTGTAATGTAATGAGATAGAATCACTATGATCAAGTTCAATGAGAGAGCCTTTGCATACACAGTAGGCGCCCAATTAGGGTTCAGTGTAAGAAATGGTTGGCATTAGTTGTGGAACTAGGTGAAGCAATTGAATCCAGCAATCCTCCCAAGATGTTCATTAGCACACAAAACTATGGTACTAGCATGATTAGAGATCGTACCCAGAAGCGGTGGGAGAGGGCCTCGGCGGTGGGGGAGGGGGGAGCGAGCGGGAAGGCCCTGCCGCTGCCGCTGCCGCCCCCCATCTTGGACCCCCCGGAGTCGCCGGGGTCGAGGAACCCGGGGTCGGCCGCGCAGGCGGCGTCGGCGCAGAGGCGGAGCGCGAGGGCGAGCTGCAGCTGGTACGTCTCCTCCGCCTGCTGCGCCCAGCTCTTGCAGGGGGAGGGCGTGCCCCCTCCCCCTCCCCCTCCCCCGGCGGCGGCCGCCGGGGGCAGGTGGAACGGGTAGTCGCTGGACGCCGAGACCGAGCTCCCGGCGCCGTAGCTGCTGCCGCCGCTGGACTGCCGCTGCAGCACGGCCGGGGAGGCCCCCGCGGCCGCCGCGTCGTCGGGGAACTGGGACAGCAGCGAGTAGCTCGTGCGCCGGCCCCCGCCGGCGGCCGGCAGCTCCATGATCCCCTACGCGAGCCCTACGCGGCCGGGGTAGCTGGACGAACTGCGGCGCGAATCGATCGATCGGGGGCCGGAGGGGCTTCGCCGCCGGTGGGTGCGGGTCACGTGCTCCGTCGCCGTCGCCGTCTGCCTTGGAGCGAGTGTGCGTGTGGCTTTAGCAGAATCCAAGCCTTCACAGCGCGTTTGGGAAAATTTGGGAAGGGGCATGGGAGTTTAAACGTAGGGAGTTGTACTGATATTAGACATGGGATGAGTCGTTTTATTACCGATCTCCTGTTTGGCGCATGATGGAAATTATGTGGGAGAGTTTGAGAGGAAACTGTATTCCCGTGTTTGGTTCGTGGGAATTGACAAGGGAATAGACAAGAGAAATTAACGTAAGTTATGATGAAGGGTTAAGATTGACTCACTGAAACAATTCCCTTCCAACTCCCACCCCCTCCCTTGTTAATAAAACGGTGGGAGTTGGAGTCTGAAGTCCCATGACTACTCCCTTATGAACTCCCAATCCCTCTAACCAAACAATAGATTTGAAATCTCCTACTCCTTCAATTTCTATTCCCTAACTCTAATTACCCCCAACCAAACACGCTGTCAGAGAGCAGCCCACCCTCAAGAAGTCAAGAGTAATTTGACACGATTGTGCAGCTGACATGTGGGGCCACCTGGGTCAACCACACACACAAAGTGTGTCATTACTATCAAACTGCCAATAAAGGTGTGTAATTTCTTCAAAAATTTCACCCCTTAGCTGGTCAGAACCCGGGAAGGACAAGACAAGGTGATCCAATACAGAAGAGCTACGCCAGCGGACGTAGAGTTTCTGCACCCGAGCTTAAATGAGCTCGGGTGAACAGTAAAATCAAAACAAAATTCAAAAAAATTCCAATTTTTTTTGGGTGAAACATTGACAAAAGTTTTAAGTGCTTGTCAAAATTCGTCTTGAAATCACATTCCTAGAAGGCGTGACAAAAAAACAAAATCGGTACTCTGAAAATGCTACTTTCAAAAGCATTTTGGAGCACTGAATTTGTTTTTTTTTTTTGCCACGCCTTACAGGAATGTGATTCCGTGATGAATTTTTGCAAGAACTTAGAACTTTTGTCAATGTTTCTCCCAAAAAAAATTGGAATTTTTTCAAAAAAAAAAATATTTTACTGTTCACCGAGCTCATTTGAGCTCGGGAGCAGAAAGGTACTTTCGTACGCCAACCTCATTCTCGAGACGCCGACTATGTAGACCAAAGACCATGGCGATGCCCGAGCCACCCCTCTCGTTGAGACGATGCAGGTGATGACATTTGCGGTGTCGACGAGATTTTACAATGGCGTGGCGAGGAACGGAGGAGAATAAGGGGCCAGGCAAGGTTGTGCAAACATGCATCGACAACACAGATTTTTAGTTTTGAGACATCAGCAAATAATATATTCCCAATGCGATGATATTATCGTACTCCCTCCGTTCCTAAATCTTTGTCTTTTTAGAGATTTCAAATGGACTACCACATACGGATGTATATAGACATATTTTAGTGTAGATTCACTCATTTTGCTCCGTATGTAATCACTTGTTGAAATCTCTATAAAGACAAATATTTAGGAACGGAGGGGTATATATATATAAACCACGGAGAAAAACTAACTCAAACCAGAAACACTTGCATCAGATCCAACATCAAACACCGGAGTGAAGCACTAAATGTAGTACTAGCAACGTGGTTACATTAAACACCGGCTATGGCTTGAAATACTCTACACTAACCAAGATTAGATTTGTTTGGTTGGGTGGCAATCATCATCAGTATCTCCACATGTCTTTGGGCGGCTTGAAGTTGATGAGGCGGGTCTCCGGCGTTGCCGTCAGATCCTCCTTGCACATCTTGATGGTCTTCTTCGCCTCGCACTGATACGTCTGATCCTCCTCCTGATGCATCACCCCTTCTTGGTCACTGATACATCATACTCATAGACGTATCTATATTTTTTCTGCGTTTCATGTTATAACTATATCATAATGTCATAATTTTTTTTGGACTACCATATTAATTCAGTGCCAAGTGTCAGTTGCAGTTTTTTTGCTGCTTTTAGATTTTTGAGAAAAAAAACAATTTTGGGGGGACAAAAAAAATCAAGGATAAATTGTTCGGGAAGTTTTGGAAGAAGACGAAGCCAGGGGCACCCAAACCTACCCCAAGGGGCCCCTATGGGCCCCATGCGGTAGGTCACCGCGACCTAGTAGGAGGCCGCATGGAGGGGCACATGAGCCCCACAGGAGGTTCCTCCATCACCTCTTGGCGCCACTACCTATAGATACTCTTGAAAACCCCTAATCGATTTACCAAGGATTTCTTTCCCGCAGCCACCTCTCTATTCCGTGAAGATCCAATATGAGGGCATTTTCCGGTACTTCATCGGAGGGGGCATTCATCACGAAGATCATCTACATCAACATTGTTGCCACCATGTCCATGTGTGACTAGTGCTCTTTGTACTATGGGCCATAACAGTAGCTAGATGGCAACCTCATTCTTCAATACAATGATAACATGAGCCGCCCTACATGATTCTAATTCATTTGATGTAATTTATGGTGTGATGGATTGTGACGCCCCCGACTCAATCGTGCACTAATCATACACGCAAATGCACACGATCAAGC